>CM068382.1:5893576-6331152 GCA_034770075.1 Aralia elata
GATGTCCAAAGAGTTTCTATTTAACTTTGTCTTTGCCACTCTTTTCTAGAGTATTTCCCTTGCAATTTAGATGAAACCGGAAAACAGACTAAACCTCATTTATTGGGATGGAAATAGTTTGCCTTGTATCTGTGGCTAAAGTGACGTGTAAATAGAACTTCTATGTTGGATACTTGGATATTCTTATCTTACCAAGCCTGCATTGGAGAGGTTTTATGAAATATATCAAGTTCATAAATTAGAAAGAAAATCTAGATTTATGCCACAGGTGATGCAAGTGTTATAAATAGGTGATACACATGTTATAAATACGTTCTATCTTCTTAAAAAAAGGTTTTTTTTCTTAATAAAAAGACTTTGAAAGTAGGTACTATCTTAGTAAATAATGAAATTTATCTTGTATCTTTCTTATCATTAGATGTCCAATGTAATTCTTTTTCTATAAATGATAAATTTCAAGGCAAACTGTGTCTTGAAAGTAGTTAATATCCAAGTAAGTAATGAAATGTATCCTTTTTGTTAGATATTATTATTATTATTATTACTACTATTATGTTTAGTGTCACTAGATTGTGACAACTGAGGAGTTAAGCTGACCATCCAAAGTTCCAAACCAAACCTATTCCCTTTATAATATAAATGTTATTTGCTAAAGACAAACACTGACGTGTTAGCTTATTCTGGTTAGACTGCTTGTTTTACTTCAATGACGTTACGCAGCTAAGGTGTTTGCAGCACTGAAACGAAATTAGACATCCAAGTGGATATAGACTCCCTTGTCTTGTATGATCGTTACCTGAGGGATTTTTAATGGTAATATACTGTTGACCATTTACATATATGCAATAATGAATTCTGATGTATATATTAATTTTTTGTGTTATCAGAAGCATCACACAAGAAACTTCTGTTGCAAGCAGAAGAAGCAATTGAAACCCAACTCAATGATGCTCAAAGAAGAATTACTGCTGTCCACAAGGTGAGTTTCCTTATCTTACAATCTGGATAATTTATGACTGGAGAAATAGTGCTACCATTGTGTTTTTTTGTTCGCCTTTTTTGGCTACATGGTTTAGAGATTGATGGCCACCAGCCTTCTGCGACACAATATAAGTTGTTACATAATATACATTCGGGGGATGCACTTAGGCACTCATCCTTTTTGGTCTAGTATGGAGTATTTTCTTTTTTGCATTCACAATAATGCATTTTTTTATCATTAGAACATCTATATATTAACTTCCTTTCTCAGTTCCTCCCATCTTTATGGGTCAAAAAATGGAGATATTTAGTCTTAGGATACCAGGTCTACATATTCCGGATATTCATACATTACAACTTTATGGTAATCTTTCAGTTTCATTATATATGCTAACCTGCAATCACTGGGATGCCATAGTGAAAAATGAGTAATTGCATGACATAGCGAGACCGCTCCTAGCTGTCTGAAATTTTGCTGGACCACCTACGTTCTGTGACTTACTCCAATCGACCATATAAGATTTTATTTTATTTTATAGACAACTTGTAAACTCTGGTGTGACATACTTGCAATTGGTCTTGTGCATTGCAGTCGGCAAGGGAAAAGATGCTTCAATTGAAATACGTAATAGCCGAGTGTCTCAATGAGGATACTCTCTGTTAGTATAAATTCCACTGGTTACAAGCAAGATGGGATGTTGCAAAGAGTTGGTGTAAAGTCCAGAAGATTTTTAGTTGAAGCTAAGAGTTTGATTGTATAGGTAACATAATGGCGTTATACTCATTTCATACTACATAATACTTCTCCAGTTACAATGTTTTTATTGTAGAGAGGACCATTTTCCTAGTGGCAGTGACCTTTTGTTTTTGTGGACTTTTGGGCCCATTATGTTTTCTATCTATCATGTAGTGAAGTAAATGACAATTCATGAATTGGCTTTGCAAGCAAGTATACACCGAAGACATAACTGGGTTTGTAATATCCAACATTAGTAAACTGAATATGGAATTGTTTGGTAATTGAACATTTTATTAAGGCATTTGATTTTTCAAGGAAGTTGGTTTATATCAAATTTAAAAATATTCAACATGACTAAATTTTGTTTATTTCTCCAAAGTAGTTATATTTTGTACCTACTACTTTTGGTGAAATAACAATTTTTTATTAATAATACAATTAGACCTAACAATTTAGTTTATAAACTGATGGATCAATTTATATTAACTAGAACTATTTTGGTTGATTAAGTACTTTAAATTCTTTGGATTGGATAAAGTTTAAACCCATATTTTTCAAAAGAAAAACAGATTTAAACTAGTTAACTCATTTTGACTAATTTTTATTTTTTTCAATTCCAACTTAGATATCTTTGCAATCTAGGCCTTTCACAGCTCTCACTTTATCTTCTCCTGCTTCTTCTGCTGGCTCCACCAAATTGTAAGTTTGAAATATATTAAATTTATGAGATCACATCACACTGTACTCAATTAAGGTTATACTATTCTTCATATATCCGAAAACACTGCCAGCCCTGCACTCACTTCCTTTGACAACGAAACAAAGTTATACTCTCTATGTTCTACCAAAATAATTTAACTTTTAAATTTATAAATATTAGAAATATATATTTATTTTATGTTCAATAAAAAAAATTGTTAATTTAAAAATAATAAAATTATTATGACATTATGTCATTATATACCAAGATCAATAAAAATATTATTCCCTTCGTTCCAAAATTAGAAATATATTTTGACATTTTTTGAGTCAATTCTTAAAATCTTAAAATTCAAAATTGATATGAAGTTATTTAGTTTTAATACAAACAAATATTACAATTGCAAACTAACTATAAAGTACTATTAATTATCATCTTTATTGTTTAAAAAATTTGAACGAAATTATATCAATTTGGAGTTTTAGGATTTCGCAAATTAATTTTAAAAAGTTAATATATCTCTAATTTTGGAACGAAGGCATGACTTTTTTCTGAAAAAAATATAAATTGAACTCTTTTTAAGAGTACAAGGTAGAATGCAACTATAAAAATGCTTATATATAATATTTGGTAATTAAACAAAAGAAAAAAGAAATAAAAATGTTATTTTGAGACTAGGGGACTTTTCTAAATAAATGTGCTTTCTAAGTATATTTCGTACAGAGGTTAAAACTGGTGCTAGGCAACTTATTCTCTTCTACATTAATCACGTGTTGGGTATTTTTATTTTTTTTTAATTGACGTTGATGAATTTTTGAATTGGGATTAATTAATTCTCAAGTTTAATTGGTGCATGAGTTTGAAAAAAAGGTTAATTTTGTCCAATAGAAAACTTAGATGCACCACAAGTAATTAAATTTTAGAGAGAGAGTATAAAAATTTTAGAGAGAGTATAAAAAATTTTAGAGAGAGAAGTTAAAAGGAAGATAAAAAAAATCAATATATTAAGTAATTTATTTTATTGGGCCATAACAATAATAAACTTAAGATTAAAAAAATGGGTTGACTTATATTGGACTTATGTAACCTATATTAAAAGATTATATAATTTTAGTTATTAATTGAACCATAACCATATTTTATAATCCATAACCAAACCAAATCCACTTTTTACCGGATGTAAATAGAACGGTTGGGGCAGTACCTTCCAGCCTGGTTTTGCAAAGATTATAATGTCTTCACAGAATAAAGAAAAACAAGGATCGCCCATATTTTCAAAATAAATAAACAAATATATAAAAATCAATTTGTTTTCACTTCAGCAAACCATACAATTGCCATTGGAAACTTCTAACCAAGCCTTTGTCCCAAGTCACAACTCTCCTGGCTTCAAAAAGATTATACAAAGTACAACAAGATACAGCCTAGAGTTCTTATATAACTCCCAAATTTTTGTGTACTCGTTTACTTTCAAGATGTAAAGATATTTATCTACAACCTACAAGATTACAAGTGAATAACTAATGGTTTAATTGTTGGCATTACATGTTGCATAAACTGGGTATTTACTAGTTATGCAGCTTCAAGCCTCGGGTCTTTTGACATGTTGTTTCTTGTTGGTTTTTTGGAGTCCTTCGCAACTGATTCCTTGCCTGCAGCATCTGTTAGTTTAAGATTTGATAATGCATTACTCAGTAAATCAGCTGTTTCTGAAGACTCCGGTACTCCTGCCGAATGCTCCATTCCAACAGTGGTCATTGAAACTTGAGAAGATGCACCCCCAACTTCCAACTCTAGCTTTCTAAATTCATCTTCGATATCTTCATCCTCAATATCTGCATATGATGTCGTTGATTCTGAAAAATCCACACAGACGCGTGTTAGAAGCTCTTGAATATATAGTAAAGCAGTAAATAGGGGAGAAGATGTTATCTAGCACCGAGTTTGTTATCTTCCTGGATCTGGGATCACACCCACAAAGGCAAACATATTCAATCTCTTCTTTTACTGCTAAGGGCCAACATAGATTTTCTGAAGGGTCCTCGTGCGTGTGTGTGTGTGTGTCACTCATGTAATGCAAGTTTTAGTACTATTCACACATTGCAAGGTTCCAAAGAATAAATAAATCAGCTGAAACGCTAAACATTTGATGAGTCCCTTGTTAATATATATCACCGGTAGCAATAGTCTGATATAGCTGGCCATCTTAGCACCAATGAATTACATTGTCGCGATTGGCTTCAGCCACTTAGACTTGCAGATCGATTACACTGTGTCTTTAGTCTACTATTCCAATCTCGATCAAATTCATTTATCTTCTTTAGTTTGTGATTTCTTAGAGAGTCCAACTCAAGGTATATAAAAAACGTATATTTCTGATAAGTGGCAACTGGAATGTCAAAAAATTACCTAGAACTATATCAACTTCCTTCTGTGATTCAATGCTCTCATCAAGTTCCTGCAAACAGAGCTGAACTTCTTCTACGCTCATCCTATTTTCCTTTATTGCCCTTGCACCAATTTTCATGGCTTCAGATACCTGTCATTGGAGGGTCACGGTAAGTAACTGAAAACACAGTAGCACACCCCAAGAAACTTGGTAAGGTGAGATAGATGTAACTTGAACCCCTAATGATTTTACTCGACAAGCGAGTGAGGTTTGTCAGTGTGTGCCCATTTAAAACACTAACACAAATAAGTAGCTACACAATTAACAATTTCATCAACCAAAATACAATAGAAGCGCAACAAAGCAAATCTTTAAAATTTCTGCTGAACAACCAACCTCTTTTGATGATTCAGCATCTGCAATTACTCTGATGACTTCCTCCACTCGATTCAAAAGTGTTGAACATTTTTCTCTACTTTGAGAGGCCAGTTTTAGTTTTCTTGTATGCCTCAGCGCAATTACTTTGTTCCCAGATTTCAGCGAAGCTAACGCTAAATTTCTTGAACTGCATTCCAAACCAATGTTTTTTAAGGACAAAGTTGCTAAACAATGAGACTGAACTTTTGGTTCCTATAATTTTACAAATATATGCCTTATGTGCACTGTGCAAACATATGCTTGATAGACCCCAGAGTTTCTCAATTAGAATTAAAGCACATAATTTCTTAAGCAGCAGGCATGGTACTACACACTCAAGGGACTCAATATACAAAATAAACATCATTTGAATGACCACAATCCATTTGTTAAGGTCTTCCATCCCACACTTTGTAAGGTCATGACAATATCACTCATGGGAGTATATGACAGTGTTATCTATATTATTTCAAATACTTAAAATTCTTTGCAACAGCCACAAGTCTTACATTTCACAACGTTGGTCAATCACATCAAGCTGTTGCTGAAGCTTTTCTGCTGTCCAAATTAAGTGCAGAACATCGTAATCTAGGCTTGTAGCATTGGAAACTGCTCTTGGTGAAAGACAGACTTTCACACCCTGCAAGAGAAAATTATATGTTCTGAGATAACCACCAATGAAGGAAACAAACAGGCAAGTAAAGGGTTAGTGATCGGAGCCAATCTTTTATAGAGTAAGTGAATCAAATTCGGTTCCATGGAAACTGAGATTTGAAATGAGATACAGAAAATAAAATATCACTAGAGTACCTCTATAACATCCTTCCTGTTTATTACAAGGTATTTTGCTTTTCCACACCCTGATAGATGACTTAAGACTGCATATGCTTCATCTGATCCTCCACAGATCTCCCGTAATTTCCTCATCGTAATGATGCACGAAGAAGTCCAATGGTTGTCAGATAATACTTTGACAACCTCAGCAACTTTCTCCTGAATATCATAAGAAAAATACTACAGAACTTTGCAATACATTTTTGACAATATTCCAATCTAATACAAATTCATAAATAGAAGTCCTGCACTAAATAGACAGTAGGAGTGTAGGACATCATGCACAAAATACAATGTCCAACAAATAAAAAGGTTACTAATATATACTACAGAGACTAATGAAAAGATACCATTAATACAAAAGTCTGGAAGAAATAAAAAGAAGATGTAACAAATACATGGAGTCTTGGTAATAGAAACAATTAAGAAGAATCCATAAATAGAGAGCAATTCCAATAAGTTACGACCAACAAGCAAACATTCAAATAATCAGTTTATAATAAATATCTTCAAGCAATTAATTTAAATATGATATCTAGCCCAAAAGTTTGGTTCTCAAAAGCACATCGCATGATCAAACCTTGCCAACTCCGAGGCTACTTGCATTTAGTTCTTGCACATGCTCATTGCTCTTGTACGATGAGTCGAGTTGTCAGATAGTAGTATATATGGGAGTTAATTAATATAAGTAGTTATGAAGGAGTAGGTTAAGAGATAGGTGGTGTAGTTTAAGCTTTCTTTTTACAGCAAGTTGTAAGTCCTATAAATAGCTACTTGAGTCTGTTATTTCATTTCTTATGCATTGAATGATAATAGAAAACTGAGAAGCATGTTTGCTCTCAATCTCTCTCTTTCTCTCACTTCTCTCTTCTCTGTATCTCCATGTCTTCTCTGTTTCTTAACCTACTTTCTATTCTCTTCCTCTCTAAAACTCTGAAATCTCTATCTCTTCTCTCTAATATCTCAGAAACCCTAGGTCAGAGCCTCTAAGGCCTAACACGAGTGCCCAATGGATTTGTTGGATGCTAAGAGGTCCAAATCCCCATGTTCTAGAAAAAAATATAAATAGTAAATATGGCATGTTGCATGTCCGTGTCACGACCAATTCAGTTGAGGCTCCTTCACCAAAAGAATTATTGAACATGTTCTATCAGTTTTCAGGTAACTTTTTCTAGTTCCTTTCCTAAAAATCAGATATGCAGGTAGAAACAATGAAGCGTACACCTAATTAACAGATAGACAACAGCAATTTACCTTCAATAGTGTCGAAAGAATAAGATGATCTTCTGTGAAATCTAGTGGTGTTGATGATCTAGCCAAGCCTGCAACACGTACAACTCTTCTAAAAATCTGGGAGAACCGCCCAGTTGTTGGATCAACAAGATCGCCACTCCTTAAAATGTCACCACCTTTATGCATTTCAAGCTTAAAAACAAGGAGGCAGGTGCCAAAATTAAGCAACCATGTTGAATTACTAGTGTTGTTATGGGGGGGGGGGGGGGGAAGGGGAGAGACAAACAGAATGAGGTCTCACATCATCTACACATAATGGGAGAAAAACAAGAGCCAAGATTCTATGAATCCCATGGGGTGGTAAGCTGGAATAAGTCTTTGATAATAATTAATATATATAGTGAAAGCTAAAAGACAACTTTACGGCAACTGACTAGGTATGAGCAACATAAAAAAATTATACACATGATTAAAGAAGATAGTGCTTATCATGAATAGTAAAAAAAATCAAATCAGGTTAACTGTAAAGTCACATGCACGGAACAAAAAGCTCACCAGTACATGGTCTAGGCACAAAGGGGTCAAGCCCCCTCGATTGAACCAAACAGTCTTTACCTTCATGAAACAAATAACTGGTCATCAGACGGGCTCATATAAGAACATAAGAAAGTTTCGAAATGGACTATTTGTGCTCATATTAAATTTGTCGTCTATTAAGACAAATAAGAACATATACATTACTACTTTCATATCATTATGCAAACTTTGTGAGAAAGCTTCGTATTAGCACCAACCACACCAAAACCAACAAATTTATCGTAGCGAATTATCTGACTAAATTCTAACTAGTCTTCATCGGAATTTAAATGTGCTCAGTAAGTAGGAAAGGGAAAAAGAGAACATTCCTTTCTAGTTATGACAATAATACCATTTTGGAAGACATGAAATGCAGTACATGGAGTGGATGTGGGGAACACACCATGTACACCAACACACAGAATTCCTTCAAGGAGAATAATGAGAGCCTAGAACCTCATACAAAATTTAATTTGTAGCAAGCTCAGCTATTTTTTCCCTCCTCAGAATGATAAAAGCAGAACAAGTGGAACTGAATTTAATTCCACACAATTAATAGATGCCCCAATAATTAATGCTTAAATATGCCTGATTGAGCTCTTAGTCTCTTACTTTCTCCAAATTTCCTTAGGGGCTAAAGTGATATTGTTAAAACATTGAATATCAAGTAGTATATTGTTAAAGTGTAATGTAATGAACTGTCAGTAAAGCTAGAATAAATTTTTGCATTTTCATTTCCTTTTCCTTATTATCCCTAATTTTTTCCAAGTTCCAAACCTGCCCTGCCCAACACTTGCACCGATTCATAGAATTCATATTTTTAAAGCTACCATGTTTCTTTAGACATTAATACTGTGTTGTATCTAGATTACACAGTAGAATAAACATTCTAAAAGAAATTTACTTCACTAATTTTTTTGGTCAAGCTTAACATTTATGTGAAATGTTTAATAAAATGTACTGTAGTGAACTATTCTACCCTAACTCGAAAAAGGAGTGAAAAATAGAAGTGAAAAAAAAATGTATGATCGGAAAAAAGTGTAAGCTGATTAATATTCAGTATTGAGAAGCGGAAAAACCTGAGAAGGGCGGATGATAAAGAGGCGAAGGTGACGAGCGAGATTGATGATCAAGTCTCTCCAGAAAATGAAATTGGGCTCCCAATCAGTCCTCTGCCCACTGAATGCCTTGAATTTGCCCCTCATTTTCACTTCATCATCCCAGTCGGTCCCCAATTCCTTTCTAATCCATTCCTCTATCCGACCCTCTTCTTCCTTCTCCTTTTCCTCCATTCCTTTTGCTCCTTATTTTTTCCCTGTACTCTCCGCTCTTTCTTTCTTTCTTTCTTTCCTTATTTATGATCGAATTCGATGGAGTATTCAAAATCAAAAATTCCCCCACAAAATAAGCTAAGAGCCCAAAAACCTTCTGGCCCAAATTTAAGGTACACTAATTGGACCACATTGTTTTCTTTAATCAATCCTAGTACCTAGGGGATATGGGGAGGCCCAAGAAAAATTACATTTATTGTGAAGTAGTACATGATTCACTTAACGATAAAGTCAAACCCATAATTAAAAAATAATAATAAATAAATAAACGTACATAATATGAATACACCTCCGAATAAATATTACGGTGTCTCAGTCAGTTAAACTAAGAATCAGGCTGATAGTATTGGTAGCTACTCAGCTCTCTCATAGTAGAAAGTTATAATTTGATTCTCGTCTCTTCCTCCCTTAAAATTGTAATAGAATAAGCCTTAATGATATAAACTATAAAAATAAAAAATAAAACTAAATCTCACGAGCAAGCATATTAAGAAATAATTTTAAAAGTTAGAGAAAAAAATCATTAGTGGGGGTGCAAAAGAAATATTTTAAACTTTAGTGAGTCAAATAATTAACATTGTAAACTCTAATAAGGTGCAAAATCTCACACTACAAGGTGCTTAAAATATTATGCTAACTAGCTATTACCCTCAATCCCTCGTAGCCTTATGATACGATTGCCCACATAGTGTTAGTAACGGGTGCACCTTTTCATCAAGCGCAAATTTTTTGGTACCTCAGCTAAATAAAATAAAAATGTCTGCAAATGGTCTTTTAATTTGTTTTGGTTTTATATTATAACCTCGTCGTAAGTTGTCAAAGTTCTTCCAAATAAGTGGTGGGCGGAAGAAATGTTTTACACGAGATCATGTTAAGTATATGTGTAAGAGGGAGCACAGTTACACGTATATGTAAATTCTTTAATTAATTTTTTAAGGTATGTCAAACGCGCGTAAGGTTATATATATATATATCGGTAATAATTCATAACATGTATTTGTTATGAATTATTATTAAATATACACTATCTTTATCGTTTAATATAAAAATTAACGGTCAAGATTATAACACGTCCGCTATTAATAGTAGCGGAGTCCGCTACTATTAGTAGCGGACGACGGTATTATTTTTTGTGTCATATAGTGGATGTAACTCGTCATCCGTTACTAATAGTAATGAACGTGAATTTTTCAGTTCTAACCTATGAGTCTTTCTACGCTGTCCAGTAATGATCTATAAATACATGCTATGAATCATTTCTCTCTATATATATTCTATCTGTTTCACATAAAGAGAGTGCGTCAAAAAAAATTATAAAAAAAGTTCAATTTTAATTGATAGTAATATAAAATGATGCAATATTCTTGAATTTGCTATGATAATTATATTATCGTGTTATTAATATTAAGCTGTCAACTTATTATCTTTAAAATTAATCATAAAATAAAAATACATTGAAAAATTTGTAAGAAATGAGATTCTTTATCTAGAAATGGAGAATATAAATTTCAATAAAATGACCCCGTCCAAGAAGAGATTAAGGTCGGAAAAGTACATGTTTTACTTTAATTAATTCATTTTCTTGTGATCCACCTTTTAAATGCATTTCCTTCACAAAAAACATGTGGCATTAAAGATTGTTGTACTTGGAATATTATTAATACAAAAATTAATGACGAGAACAACGATATATAAACATAATTATATGTTTATCTGTAAAATTTTAGTAGTAATTTATTTTTATTTTGCAAGTGAATTAAACTTTAAATGGAGAACAAACACTCCTACTCCTAATCAATTAGGAAAGGTAGCAAGTCAAGAATGCATTTGAACTTACGAATTCAAGTTTTTATTAAGTTAATTATCTATTTTTTTCTTATTAAATTGAAATTGAGTACAATTAAATTAAACTTTATATCATATTCATAAGCATCCCTTGCACCGTGGAAGAAATTAAAATAATGGTATTGAACTATTGATTGTAAAATGTTCTAAAATACTGGGGTCAAACCGTCAAATTGTCAAGATATAATATTTTGCTCATTTTATGAGTCATTTTGTTGACCTTTTTTAAAAAACAAAAGTTTACATAGAACAAGTTAAACCATAATTAACAAATTTTAAAATTAACAAGATAAAACTATCAAAATTATAGCTTGGTGTGTCTTATGTAAATTTCAACATCTAAACAAAGCAAACAGAAAAATTACTCTCTTTTTTTTTTGGGTAAATGAATTGTAAAGAGAATATTTCTAGAAATCTGTCCCTTTGCAAGTTTCAAAAATAGTGCATAAAATAAGACAGTCGGTTAAAATAAATTAAAAAATAAGTATATCACTTTACATAAATAAATAAAATAGTAGAGCATGTGGCAGTCGGTTATTTAATATTTTTTTTATTTTAAATTATATAAATATTATTGATTTTAAATTTTAATTTAAAATATTTTTAAAATTAAATTAAGATAACTCACTATATATTATTAAACAATTATTGTCAAGAAAGAAAAGTATGAAGCCCCCCTACAACATCATATTCTTACGGAAGTTTCGTTATAGCATCTACAATTTCTTCTTATTTAGGTGAGCTATCGAGTCGTTGTTAAGAATAATTTTCTAAAATGCTAAAATGTGAGGAAAAAAAAAGAAGTAAATTTATAATAAATAATACTTTTAAAATAATTTATAATATTTATAATTATATTAATTAAAATTTATAAAATTATTTTAATTTTAAATTTAAAAATCTCTTAACTTAATTTTAAAAAATCAACGATCAAATAATATAAAATTAAGAGAAAATAATAAAGTATGGTGCCACGTGCACATACTTAGACGGTGATTTAGTGGGCCCGCACGTATTCATAGTTCCTACAGCCTTCCCACTATGTTCTAAATTTTATTTTATTTTATTTTTGCCTTTTTTTTTGTTTTTAAATATTAGACCTTTTCTAGCCATACCAATACTAAAAAAAAGATTGAACACGAAGGGGGATAGGACAGGTGTCTCCAAATGCATGGCTCTAAATTGGAAAAGGAACCAGTCAGAAAATTTAAAAAAGAAAGCCAGCATCGACATTTTATTATTATACTCATCCAAATTCTTGTTGACTTCTTGTACTAACTGACAATCTACTTGCTACTATTACTTATTTACTGGACGAACCACACGCGATGTCTGTGATATTAATTTTTTTCAGTACGAAATAAAGAATGTATTATAAAATTTGAGAGATATTAGAGGAGATTAAGGAGAAGAATTCTTAACAAATCTTCAATACTATATATGTTTTAATTATTCCAAAAAAATAAAATAACCGTAAATAATAGTTATTGAATGACTTCCAATAACTGTATAATCACGTCTTTTCTCTTTGTATACTTGAATAGGATAAAAAAAATAGAACCATAATATAAATAAAATTTTAAAAATAAAGTGTGATTCAGTTACACAAAAAAACGGTTATAAAAAATGTATACTTTATAATAAAAGATTTTTGAGATACAAATTCAAAATAACTTGAATAGTTTATTACTTATTTAATTTTACAAAAAGAGTCTAATTTATAAAATTATAAATTTTTAAGAACATCTTTGTTAATTATTTATTTCTTTAACGGTGATGGCACAAACTGGTAATGAGATTTATTTATTATTTTTCTGCAACGGAGGGGAGTATAAATTATTGTACCAATTTAAAATCTAAGAAAATATAACAGAGTTGAAAGTTATAAGCCTATAAATATAAATATAAATAAGTTGAATAGTTTCTTGTAACACTCCAGTCTCACATCGAAAGATATAGAAAAAATTTGTCTATATATAAGGAATTAAATTAGTAACAATAGTACCTCCAGTCATGACCTTTTGGTGAGTCCGTGGCGGGTTAAGATGAGTCAAGAAAATACTATTAATTTAATGGTTTAAAACTTTGTTTGGATAAATTCGATTCGAATTTGAGAGTTGACTTAAGATTTGTTTCGAACTTAAAATTTGACATCTTTATTTCAACATTATTAAAGAAAAATTCAGCCTTAATTTTATTTTGGCATCCAACACTCGCATCACCTCCATTAATTCTATTAGGGAGTAGTTGCTATTGCTTGGGAACATGGGAAGCTCACATCTCTAGATTTTTTACTCACGACTCTGCGTGTTTAGTATGTGTTACCGTGTGTTGTGTGATGTGTAGTTTCCAATACAGTGAATAACTTCATTAGTTTGTATCCACAAATCTAAACTTTTAACGTAATTGCATTACAGATATTAGTTTTCGACACACACGCAGCGCTGTATAATTATCGTAAAAATATAATAATAGTTTTATTAAAATTTTAAAATAAAATTAAAAATTAGAAATAGTTAAGAAGAATGAAACTGTAAATAATATTAAATTTATAAAAGTTAAATGAAAAAAAATATTTATGACATAGTCTTAAAAAAATGATTATTATTTTTTTCTCTCTTTTAATAATATATATATATTTTGCTACTTGTAAATCTAAATTTTGATACTATAAATTATAGATGCTTTCAAAATAATGCTCAATTTCTCTCAAGATCTCTAATATGAATTTTTTTTTTATCACGAAATTCTTTTTACTGCTGCGTATAATTTAAAGAAAATTGAAAAGCTAAATAATAAATTGAACCTCAACATTCTTTTTGGTATATTCTGTTATTTCATTTATTGTTCTTTTGCACGTTTTAAACATTATATATCATGTTTGTATTTCATAGTTAAAAAATAAATATTTTTAAAAAGAAAATACTTAGATTTTTTTTTATTAAAATAAAAATAGTTACCCCTTCATTTCAAAATTAAAAATATATTTTTTTTACATTTCAAAAATAAAATTATATTTTTATTTTAAACAATACAATCGCATGAAGTTCATTAAATAATATCATGTCATTATTATTATATTTTTAATTGATATTTAAAATAATCTAAAAAATATATTTTTTTCTTAATAATCATTACTGAAAAATGAATATTAGTACATTACTACATAACAAAAAATTCTGGCCCAAGCAACTATTCATAATGAGTAGAAGCAAAAGGACAAAATAAAGAAGAATAGGATATACTCTAATTCATAAAGCGTATAAGGATCCATAGGAATATGCCACCTGGTATAACATGCATCTCATGGCTGCTTGACAGTCTGCCATGTTCATCAACAGTGTCAGTATCCATCTATCCATCACTATAAATTCAGCCTTAACCAAGTTGGTTTGGATCAAACCTCAAACACATCAAAATCAGAAGAAAAAATGGAAACCCAATCTTAATTTCACCATTTAACCTCCACCACTCATTAACCACAGCTACCCTTGATCAATATATACCCCACTTTGATTATTCACAAATCCTTCACAAAAACACTGATTTTCTCTCTCCAAAAGTCTTTTCCAGTTTGTTATTTGGTGGGTAAATTTACTAGTTTCAAGAAAACCAAGAATGAGTTCTTGTGAAGATGATCATATGGACAATCAGGAATTTCATTCCCAGAGCCTCTCAAGGCTAGCTACTTGCACCACCAGCAATTCCACCATTGATTTAGACAATTTTGAGAACTTTGATGATGATGGTGTCAAGTTGTCCCGATTATCGATTGAGAGCTTTGACGCCGACGGAGAATTCTCTGACGGTGACTATGCAGCCGGAGGTCGAGAAGAATTTGAGAATGATAAGGAGCCAGCAGCAGCAGGGGCAGCAGGAGCTTGCCATTCACTGCCTGTCACACCGCTACAGCAAAGGAGTTTGTTCGGGAATTTCATCAAACAGTATGCAAGCGAAAACGACAACGATCAAAAGGCGAGGAGGATTGAAAGGAGGAGGAGAAGGAAAAGGAGGGTGTTGTTGAGGAGAGAGAATTGGGAAGCGAGAGAAAGAATAAAAGATGATGATGATGATGATGATTCAGTTGTGAGGAAAATGGAAACGAATCAATTTTACAATAGTAGTTTTAGTGGGGAGAGTGAAAATGGAGGAGGGTTGAGGGTGATAACGAGGCCAAAGGGAGGGAAAAGTTCATTGTGTATGGACATGGAGGAGGTGAAGGCATGTAAAGAACTTGGGTTTGAGTTGGAATTCGATATGGCCACCATGCCGAGTCGCCTCAACCTCCCGGCGTCCACTCTCGACACCACCAGTAGCGGCGGCAGCTCCCCCATCTCTAATTGGCGCATCTCTAGTCCAGGTAAAATTGTACCTTTGTTAAATTTGTCTATATTTGTTGTTTTGATCTTAAAAGAAAATGTAAAGATTTAAGGGAACCGACAAATATTTATTCAACAGTTATTGCCTTCACAATTGTAGAAGATTGGTGTATGAAATATGGATCTGATTTTAGGCTGTTTAAAATCGACTGTCATATATAAATGATCCAGTTGAATCTTAATAATATTTGTACACCAAAGATTATTCGCTATGCAACTCTCAGTTATACAAATGCAACTTACAATTTGAAGTTTTTGGAATCAAGATTCAGGAAATATAAGTCCGTTAAATTCGATTTGCGGGTGTTGATTTATATATGATTTTTTTTTTATTTATTTTTGAATATGAAATAGGTGATGATCCGAAGGACGTGAAAGCTCGGCTCAAGGTATGGGCACAGGCCGTGGCACTTGCTTCTACATCTCCACAAATACTCAGCAGCTAGCTAAGCAGCCTAAGCTAAGCTAAGCTAAGCTAAGCTAGTACTTGTAATTCCATCACCATGTACCTCTGTTTTTCTTATATTATTCCCTCTTGGGATGTGGGCTGTATAGTTTTCTTCATTTTCAGTTAGGCGCTTGGTGAAGAATCAAACTCATTCAGTTTTCCATTCCTTTTTTCCCAGAAAAACTTTCTTAATTCTCATGTTATCTTAGAAAATTATGGAGAGTAATTCTTTGAGATCACTAATGAAATAAGTAAAAGCAGAAACATATGAAAACTGAAATAGAAAACAAAAATATAAAAGCAAAGCCACTTACCAAACGAACTCATTTTTCGAGCCAAAAAAGAGTGAATAAAAGAAAATTTACTTTTTTTTCTTGTGTATGTGAGTTTTGGAAAGGAATTTTAATTTAAAATAGTATATTATTATTTTACCGTTATGAGATTATATTTTAGAAATTATTATAAAGATAGTTTTAGTATTTTAGTTCATCTTATTCTTTAGTAAATTTTATTCTAAATCTTTTAAACTTTTGGGAGGAAATTATTAAAAAAATCTCCCTCATCTTTTCTTTTCTCTCCTAAACAAACTCACAAATAAACAAGGGATTTTTAATCCTCTTCTTAAATTTTCATCCTTCTCCTTTATTCTTCTTCTATACTTTTTAAAACTCACAAACACAATGTTAGATTTGCTATATTTATATTACTCCCGGATTAAATAAATTTTGTTTTGTTAATGAAAAAGAAAAAGAAAAAAAAGATAATGGCACCATTATGGAGCGGACTCAATCTCAAATAGGCAGTTGCCAACCCAAATCTTTTGCTAAAAAAGTCCAATAAAAGAAACTTGTGTTCTTATTATTCAAATGGTTCATACGAGCTATGCGGGTTTGAGTGACATTCCACCATTTAACTATTGAAAAAATTGTGATGATAGCAACCAAGTGTCAGCTAGTTTGGGGGCGGAAATAGTAGTTTTTTAGTAGTACTGCAGCTCTTAGAAACAGTAATTCTTGGACGACCCTTTTGGCCATCGGCCAATTTTTTATTTTTTTTTATTTTTTTTGTTTTCACTCCCAAATAATTTTTATGATTTATTGGAACTAACTTTTTTTTTAAAAAAAGTGATTTAGGTGTAATTTGAATACATATATAAAACAGTGTTGTACAAATTATAAAAATTATTTGAGAGTGAAAAAAAAAATATAAAAAAAAATCGGCTGATCGCCCAAAAGGGCCGCCGTAAAATCACTCTGAAAGAGTAATTCTTGGGCGACCCTTTTGGGCTCCTCTTGAAAAGTTGCAATGAGGCCCATTACATTGACAAGGGGCAGTAGCAGTGGTCGTTATAGATTGCTGGGATTTGTGGCTCTAATTAATTAACATGCTGACTTGTCTTCGTTCAATAATCCCCACAACCAATAACCCCAAAAAATAAGGATAATTGATATTTTCATGTTATTTTTTGATATTTTCATATGTAAGGCCCATATATTAGCTAATATGTCAAATTTTTATTAGCTAATATGTGAAAATATCAAAAATAATGTGAAAATATCAATTCCTAAAATAATCCCTGCGAATACATATTGCTTACAATCACAAATACTGTCAGAAAGGATTATCAATTTGTAATTACTCCCTTTAGGTGTTAAGTTAACCTCCATTAGATAAATGCTAGACCATGTAGCTCGGTGATAGTTTCGGTTATGATTTTATTACTCCCTACGTTCTAAATTATATGATCCTACATTGTTTTTTAAAAGTCAATTTAAAATATTTTCAAATTTAAAATTGAGATGACTTATTAAAAAATAATATTAGTAATATGAAACAATAAAACTTACAGTGAATGATACTTTTTAGAAAGTTTAAAATATTCATCTTGATTAAAATTAAAAGAATCTATGTCAATTTTGAGTTTAAAAATCTTTTAAATTAATTTTAAAAAGTCAACAATGATCAAAATTAGATATATATATATATATATATATATATATATATATATTTGCAAAGTGATGACTTGTAAGAGAATTTTATTTTTTTCAAACTTATTTCTAAGATTGGCTAAAAACATAGTGGTGGTGTAAGAATAAAAGTAATGATAAGTATAAAAATAGAAATTTATTTCTAAAAAGAGCATTTGGGATTCAAATATATTAAATGTTATCATTATAAATGCACACAAAATACTAATAACCGAACAAACCCTTTTCCTCTTAGATAATACGGGTCCAGCACAATGGAGAATATGACTTGAAGATGTAGAAAATCCAACACAGAGAGACAGCTAGTGCAAGAGGCCAAACACAAGGTTAAGAAGTTGGTCACTTCTCTACATGATATCCACTCCTTAATCTGTCTCGATTTTTCTTATTTGATTATTTACTATTTATGATTAATTAATATTTTCTTTCTTCTTCTGTTTTTCACTTTTCCTGCCAAATACATTTTAACACAGCTTTTGAAGTTTAATAGTGATATAAAATGCTCAGAATAGAATCCAAACGGATTAATAATAATAAATAAATATTTTTAAGAAGGAACAAACTAAAAGCCTTCAATATATATATATATATATATATATATATATATATATATATATATATATATATATATATATATATATGCACGCACGCACGCACACACATCACATTAGCAGCATATGGTTGACGATAGCATCACTACAGTGCTATGGTTTATCTCCAAGGAGTTGGCAACTTGGCAGTTGAAGGTATCATATACTCCATAATTCCAAACTAAACAATTATTATTATTATTACGCTCTACGTTCATCAGGGACACATTATGACTTTTTAAAATTAATTTACAAAATTATAATAATTTATAATCAATTCAAATTTATTTTTAATACAAAAACAACTACAATAAGTGTAAATTAATCAAAAAAAACTACTACTAATTCATAGCTAGTCTCACTTAATCAAATCCCGCAAACAAACATGCATGCTCTAGGAGCATAATATATACTCCATCTAATTAGTCTTTATATGGAGGATTATTCTTTTGAAGCTGATTAAAAGAGTGACAAAACGAACATAATATTATTTTTTTAAAGAAACTCACGTGCTCTAACCCTGCAAAAAAAAAAATATACTCTTATAATATTCTACCCTATTATACATGTGGGGGGAATTTAGCATTTATTCTGATTCCCAGAATCATCCAAGCAAATAGTCTGAGCCATATGTAGCATATATATGATTCCTGAGAATAAAGAACAAGTTAAGGAATAGTTCCCCGACAGATTTCTCATTTCAACAAAGCAACTGCTCATCAATTACGTATGTATATACTTTTTCCCATGCACATCTTCATGCGACGTGCCAAAATGTACAGAATAATTAGGTATACACGAAAGAAAAGAAACAGAGGGAGAATAGACAAGCTAAAGAGCACAATAAATAAATAAATAAATAAAATAAACATAAAAGCTAGAAAGCACTAGCTAGTGATCACCTGATGATCAGTTATTCCACTATGATCAAAGCATTGATTGAGCTAGGTTCTCTCATATTATCCTTTCCATTACTTCTCATCATATCGTCTATAAATAGTAGCTTCTCAGGCCATAGTTGAAGTATTCGGCATCAATCTGATCACCGGCCTGTTGGAAGTCTTCTGTATAAGGTATCATATACCATTTCTTTTCATTTTCTAAGCCTAATATTGCTATCTTCATATATGGTTAAAAATGTATAGAAACTGAGAGAAATTCATGACATATGCTATTGCTTGCAGCTGATCGATTTATTCATCAACTGCAATGGAAATTCTTGGAAGGTCCAATGGAGCAAAGTATGAGTGCTTGCTCTTCGGTATGTTTGATAGTTTTCCCTTCATTAATTTTTTTTACTCGGTTATATTTGAAGAACAAAAGAAAGGAAAAAGAAAGTGCATTTCCCTAATAATTTTTTTCTCTTTTAGATATGGATGATACTTTGTACCCCTTGAGCTTGGGTCTCAACCTCGCTTGCCGCAAGAACATAGAAGGTACACGTCATGTATATATAACTAATTAACTACTATCATAACCAAACCAAAGTACAACATCTAATGCACAAGGTACAAGACTATTGACGACAAAGTAATGTATATATGCATTGATAATGCAGATTTCATGTTGGAACACTTGGATATAGAAGAAGATGATGTCCCAAGGATGTGCCTTGAACTTTACAGGGAGCATGGGACTACCATGGCCGGTCTAAAGGTAAAACAGCCCAACAGGAGTTTTATTTTATTTTATATTATCTTATGATCTTTTAATGGTTTCTTCGGAAATTTAATAGAGCTTTGGCAGCTTCTTTTCAGGCTCTTGGCTATGAATTTGACAATGATGAGTTTCATGCTTATGTTCACGGAAAACTTCCCTACGAGAAACTGAAACCAGATCCAATACTAAGAAACCTCCTACTTTCTATGCCCCAGAGGAAAATAGTAAGTACTCCCTCCGTCCCAAATTAATTGTTTTTTTAGGATTTTTTTAAGTCAAATTGACTATTTTTAAAATTAATAATTAAACATATATAAATATATTTCTAAAATTATAAAAATTGAAATTAGTAATAAATTGTATATACTTTCTTTTGGTTATAATATCTTCACCTATATGTTAGTAAAAATAGTAAAAAGATTAGGTTTAAAAATAGTCAATTTGACTTTAAAAAGTCTTAGAAATGCAATTAATTTGGGACGGAGGGAATAACAATTAATCATAATCTCATATGTATAATTACTTGTCTTTGTTTGACATGATAAATATTGCGATCAATTCTAAAACAAAAGTGCCTTAATTAGATATTCACCAACGCGGATGAAGCACATACATCTCAAGTCCTAAGTAGGTTGGGGTTGGAAGATTGTTTCGAGGGTGTCATATGTTTTGAAACGCTTAATCCCCCACCACTAGAGCAAATAGTTGATGATAACAAAGGTGCTACTCCTGCTGCTGAGAGTACTAATAATACAACATCAAGAATTCTATGCAAACCAGCTGTGGAAGCAATGGAAGCTGCTATTATGATTGCAAATGCTGACCCAATGAAAACGGTAACTAAAACACAGATACTTGATCCCCCTAACTTTATTAAAATGTACAGATTCATAAGATTAATGGAGCCTATAATCTTCATTTCTCAGATATTTTTCGATGACAGTCCTCGAAACATTGCTAGCGGGAAAGCTGCAGGGCTTCATACTGTTATTGTGAGTTCTGAATCTTGCCTAGCTTGTACTCTAATTGATAAACATGGACAAACGGAGTATCAATAAATGATGAGATATAGTATTTGTTCACTTAAATAAGGTCTTTAATTGAAAAAACACACAAAAAAAAAAAAAAAACTTATCCAAGACAACTGGGAATGTCTATGGCAGGTGGGAAGCTCAACTCTAGTACCTGGCGCAGACCATGCTTTGAGTAGCATCCACAATATTAAAGAAGCACTACCAGAATTATGGGAAGGTGAAGAAGGAGAGCATTTGGAACAACTTGTCCAGCCCATCGTGGTGGAAACTGAAGTCCTGGCATAGCTAGGTTCACCCTCCCCAGAAGTTTTCCTAGCTTTGTTATAGAAAGATTGTACTCCTACATTTACCAATTGACAAAGTAGCTAAGTATCAATATACATAGAACCTAAAGTATGCTTCTCCGACTTACAATAAACTTGAAAACTTCAGCAATTACCCAAATATTTTACACGCTAAATTCTCTGTAGAAGCTTTTGCTTGTTACAAGTACTTAATATTGACATTTCTCCAATGCTTGTGGAACTCTTAAGTCTCGTGAAAACGAGTAATCTTTTGGTTTAAAAGGGAATCAGAGACTTTGTGAATGATACACAAACCCATCCACTACTAATCAACTTCCAGATTGAGATTTATAGAATAAGCTTTATGAATTAAGCAACCCTAACTACACCAACTTAAACTTGCCACCTCCTAAAACCGAGACACGAGTTAAAAGGCAATACTTCCAGTGTCATTTATCATAATCAAGCTCAGGGTAACGAGAATGGAGTTTATTTACTGTAGTTAGCAGTTCATTACCAGTTCAATGATGCAAACAGAGTCAGACGGATAGATGGATTGAAAATTATGTAAATAGAAATCACATATCATTCATCCTGAGAATAACAGATGCACCTCAAATCAAAAATACACTAGATAAATTAGCTTATAGAATGCCTTTAGAATTTCTCTCTCACCTTAGAGAATATAGCTTCACATACATTACTTAGATGACAACATTTTGAAACCATTGTACATGCATGAAGGGAAAATTTGGACTGACCAAAACTGAAATAACCTCAATGGTTCTCAATGCAACAGTAAGTAGATAAATCAGCCATCCAGCGGTAGCTCCCCAGAGTTAATAATTCTGCATGGCACTCGAGGAACATCTGACCTGCTTGTTTCCTGTGATTCAAGCTTCTGAACAATGTCCATCCCATCAATGACATGTCCGAAAACAACATGTCTTTTATCCAACCATGGGGTCTACAAAAAAAAATTTCACTTGTCAATTCCAAAGAATGTGAACCAGTTCTTATGAAAGCAAAAGGGTTATTCAAGACCGTTAGAAACAAGGAATGCTGCTAATCAAGGATGAAATTTTCAGTAATTACATGCATCAGACTGTTCAGCTTTTGCATTTTAGGCATGTGGGCTTAAACCCCTTTACATCTACCAAATGGATTGATGTTATTGTTAATTGACCCATAAGGTGAATGTCCTGCACAAGTAGGGTATAAACCAATAGACCCTAATGTTTACTGTTGTCCATAGCATTGAGGTGAAACTCTGTTGCATTTTCCTCTATTTCCTGTTAAAGGAGCCTTGCTGTATTCTATCAAGAATTTGAGGTTACATATGGAACACAAGGATAAAGATATATATACTCCCTCTATCCCATTTCTAGTCTCAGTTTTTCTTTTAGCAATTAATCTTTTTTATGCTTTGTTCTCCCATTTAATCTTCCTTTAGAATGTCGCAGTTACTTCATCCATTAGAGTTGTGGTAACTGTGTACAGATATGGGACTTGTGGAAGAACGTGAAAAACGGACTTCTTGGAGAAGTCCTTTTTGCACTGATATTTATTGCTGTTTGTACATTTTATGGACAACATAACTAGTTGTAAGAAAAAAAAGAGACAAAAAGAAAGAAAGAAAGAAAAAGAAAGAAGGTAAACAACTTAACATAACTTGAAAAGCTCTCGATTACTTGATCTCAATGCTACTTTCAATAATGGGTTGTAACTCTCTACTCATTTCACATCTTGTTCACAAAGTGATTATTCTTGTTATAGATTTATTGTTAGAAATTATGAAGAACCACTGGATATGATCATCTTTTTTTCCCTTGCAACCACATCTACAAAGTAACAAATTGGCCCAATGCTAGAATCTTATGAACAAAGGACACATACCAAGTAATTGCCATCAGCAATGTCATGTTTTTATCTAAATTAGGTGGGGCATGATGTACCCATGGTTTACCCTAGAGGTAAAGGATCACTCCCACTGGCACGTGGTTTCAGGTATGATATTTGAGCTCTGCAGAGACTCTAAGTAACTTAAAAGATTAGCATTTGAAACATTTGTGCAAAGAAGATTTGGCCTCAAAATGTAGTGCAGGTACACATACTAACAAGAAGAAATAAGAGGTTAGAGCACCTTCACTGTGCAAATGAAAAACTGGCTCCCATTGGTGTTAGGACCTGCATTGGCCATGCTCAACACTCCCGGCCCAACATGCGTCACTGCAAATAATTAAACTTAAAATATTATCTGTAAGATATTACACAAAATGCACATGCCAAAGACCATGACAAGAGTAACAAATGAATGGAATTTGTAATGCTCGGCACTATGTAAGTTGTAACTAAAGCTCTCTCATTCATAATCAGGCAAAACACTTACAGGCAAAGCTCTCATCTTCAAAACTAGAACCGTAGATACTGATTCCTCCTGTACCCTGCAATCAGTAAACACTACGACTATCACCAACAGAAAAATGCTATCTATTTGCACAAGCATCTAGGTTTGGCTCCCAAAATTTGCAACATTATTCTATATATGTGTGTGTGTGTGTGCGCGCGCGCGTGTGTGTGCGCGCGCGCGTGTGTGTGCGCGCGCGCGTGTGTGTGCGCGCGCGCGTGTGTGTGCGCGCGCGTGTGTGTGTGTGTGCGCGCGTGTGTGTGTATATATATATAGAGAGAGAAAGAGGGGCTCACATTTCCTTCCGTGAAATCACCTCCCTGGATCATGAAATCTTTAATGATACGGTGGAAGGAGCATCCTTTGTAACCATATCCTTTCTCTCCTGCAAGTGATTTTCTAATTTATAAACAATTTTTACATGCAGAGTGGCATAAAGTTGGCAATAACATCATAATATTGGAATATCCGTATATATGTCAAAATTTTCTTTATAAGAAGAATATATGCCAGACATTAGGAAGCTCGTAAAAGAAAAGCATGCCTGTGCACAAGGCGCGGAAGTTCTCAACAGTTTTGGGAACAACATCACCAAAGAGGCCCATCGTAATTCTACCAACAGGTTCACCCCCGATTTCAACATCAAAGAAGCATTTGGTTGTCACCTTGGCTTGCACCTCTAGATCCTAAACAATGGGAGGATTATTAAAACATATAAACAAGCCAAAGCATTTATATTTTGGCCACAATCAGAAAGAAATATGATCAAAATGTATTATGCGAAAAAAGTCGACATTTAATTATATATTGAGAAAAAAGATTTAGTGGTCTTTTAAAGTAGTCTCCAGTAGCCATTGGTCAATATTTCTCTTCCTAAAACCTAATTAAACATATTATTCCAATTCAACAGTTGCATGTTCAGTTTTGGCCCTTGGTTACTTTCATTGATACATATTATCCTTAAGGAACAGCTTGTAGAAAGGATTCTCAAAGAGCAAGTAACAAAGATTTGCCTGCTTTCTAAAACTTGCACCATCTGCACTTAGGGTTTTCTAATTATGATAAAAGATATTAGTCTGAGAACGCATGCAATGTGGATTAGAGATATTATACAAATTACAAATGAATTCATGGATTAAACAATCATATCCCTTTAAAAAGGTGCAAAGAGAAAAAAGGGATCAACTACTAAGAAACTTACCTTACTCGTGGAGTTTATGCACGTCAACCTTCTATATCCAACTGAAGGTTGTTTACGAAGTTGCGTGGTGGGCAAACATGATGCATAATGATATCTTGATGTCAAAGGTCTTCCTGAGTGACTAAAAGTTAAATCCCTAAAGTTACTTGATACCACACCCACAGAATAAGAATTTACGGGTTGCATGCGTCCATATGAACCATCTTGCTTACAACTACCCTGAAAAGATAAATAACTCTGACATCAGAATCTCAAAGACTGAAATACTATATCAACTAATTACCATTCCAACAGAGAAATTTAACATAGCACAATCCAATTTTGATCAATAATTTCCAACAAGGTGAAGGATTGTGCAAGATATAAATTCTTCCCTGATTAAAACAAACAAACAAACATTTTCTTCATCATTCATGGGGATGGCACTGAAGGAGTGGGAGTGATGAGATTTCAAACAGTTAGGCACGTGGGTTGATTCCTTAACCACATGGGCAAACATTGATCTCCTCTTCAAGAACTCTAAGAAAGTACGTTCTCTAATTCTCTTCAAAGAAAGGGTTAGACTTCAGTACTAGGGCCGATGAAGGACAGGGCTGGCAGAGGGATCCCGAACACCCCTCCTACCCCAAATTGAAAATAAAATTAAGAAATGAATTTGTGAGAAAGCATTGTGTTAAAATGCCTCCAAAAAAAGTTATTCAGTGCAAATTGAATGATGTGAAAGCTACCAAGTGTTTCCATGTTATAACCTTTTTACATAATTTGAACACACACCCAACCTTAGCCACTACCAAGGTTTGAAACCCCACCCACTTGGTACACAAGGGATTGTGTTATAGAACTAAAGTAATTTAAAAGAGAATGTAAGAGAAACTTTTTGCGGGATTTATCGGTCTGTCATTTTCATTCCGGCAATGGTGCCTTTTATCAGAAAAATGGGGGGAACAAGAATCCAAAAAGACTCTTAAAATAAGGCTTACAAGAATCCAGAAAGACCATTAAAATAACGGTTAGGCCAATGGCCTATTCTCTAGCCTTTTGACCTAGAAAATCAATATTACAACACTCCTCTCAATT
The DNA here is from genome assembly GCA_034770075.1 of Aralia elata. Classification (NCBI taxonomy): domain Eukaryota; kingdom Viridiplantae; phylum Streptophyta; class Magnoliopsida; order Apiales; family Araliaceae; genus Aralia; species Aralia elata. Next base: position 5,919,689 of record CM068382.1, read on the forward strand.
TCCTAAGATAGAAGATTATGTCTCATTAAAAACCTTGCTAAGAAACTCCAGTGAAAATAAAACTCAGCGAAGAGAAAAATAGTATATATCTTTTATATAAATATATTATGTTTTAATTGACTGCCTCATAAGAAACTTATCAGGAAAAATCCATTAGGATAAAAACCGCAACTAAGGAAAAAGAGTACAGTCTCTCCCTCAAAAGGAATTGCACTCCCAAAACTCGAAAAATTGAGATGTGGGATACTTGACCAAGAACTAACTGTAGAGAAAAATATTTATGAAGAGTCGTTGGCCTCACTCGAATGATGGATACGGCGTGAAGAATTGCATGACCCTAAACCGAAGTAGGTAAGTTGGCCCTTAATATTAATGGACATGCAATTAGTATTAGTCTTTTTATTAAAGATTCAGCTAAACCATTTTGTAGGTACATGAGAAATAAAATGCTCAACGGAGATTCCAATGGTCATACAAAAGTCATTAAATGTTATTAATGAAAATTCAACTTAGTTATCAAGTCGTATCGACTTAATTGGATGATCTGGAAACTGAGCCTGCAACTTGATTATTTGAGTAAAAAGTTTTGAGAAGGCAAAATTTTGAGAGAATAGTAGAAAAACATGAGACCATCTAGTTGAAGCATCTATTAAAACCATGAAATATCAAAATGGGTCTGATGATAGATGAATGGGTCTACAAATATCTCCTTGGATTCTCTCTCAGAACTTTGGGGCTTCTTTATGAACTTTTGTTGGTGATGGTCGAATAATTAATTTTCCTTGAGAACATGTAGAGCAAGGAAAATCACTAATAGGAAAAACCTTCTGATTTCTAAAGGGATGACCAATAGAATTTTCAATAATGCAGCGCTGCGGCACATCATAGAAGTACCTGGATAACTAAGTCTTTCATGCCAAAACATAAAGGATTTAGGATCTATGAATGTCATAATAGTTGATTTCCTTGATCAAAAAGGCTAGAGAATAAACCATTGGCCTAAGCCTTGGATTCTTGTAAGCCTTATTTTAAGGGTCCTTTTGGATTTTTGGTTCCCCCACTTTGCCTATAAAAGGCACTATTGCCAAAATGAAAATGACATACCGAGAAATTCAGCAAAAAGTTTCTCTTGCATTCTCTTTTAAATTACTGCAGTTCTATAACACATTATCAGCACGATGGTTACCCTTATCCACTTGGTACCCTTTGGTTATGTTATAACCATTTTATTGTTTATGTATAAATGAATAAAGGATTCTTTAGAACCTTATCAGTCCCTCTCTGAAGTTTCTTTTTGAAAATTAATATACCATCACTTAATAATTGTCAATTCCAATGCTATAAGTGACCTTTACTTATGCAGTTACAAAGCAAGCTATGTTTGTGTGCAATAATGACAGATGCAATATACTTATTTGTACTAGTTTAGTATCTTCCTACACTATTTTATCATATGATTAATCTTTTATTTAATTCCATAGTCTATTTGATATCATCTCTAAATTATTTGATACCCCAAAAGGGTCCCTTTAGGATTATTAGTCCATCAATATGACCTTAGAAATGAAAAAACATAGACAATGATATCGCCTAAAAGTATTAGACTAGTTCAAATAGTCTTATCTCATCCATGTTTTTGCAAACAAAGGAAAATAGGTTGTCGAACTGTCATTCTTTTTGTATAAAGAAGATATTTCTTTTAATACATCAAATAAAGTATTATACTACTTTTCGTATAACACATTTTGTAACACATAAATCATCCTTATAATTCAATCTCTCTTAGTTTAAGAAATACTACCTCCATCAGAAATTTGAGTCCTTTTTTGGTAACTTGTTTTTCAAAATTAAGGTTTACATGCGACATGCGACATTCTTACATACTACCTTATTCCATTTATAAAGTAAATAAAATAAATTCAAACTTTATATGCATTTATTTAATTTTAGTTAATAAAATTATAGATATTGTAACCTAACTAAAAAATACTACTAATTACTAAAATTTGTTGTTTAGAAAACTTCAATGAAATCAAATCAATTTTAAAGGAGTAGGATCCCTCCATTAGGAGCCTGGTAATTTAATTGACTTCAAAAAGTGGATATGAGATTTTGGAACTACGGAAGTATAATCCTTCATTTTTAACTTTCATAATATAAATTCTACTATATTAAGTAATATTAAAAAATAAAAAAAATCGACCAAAAAGGATAAGAAGCACTAAACTGCAAGCTGATTCTACTTCTGAAGTGTGCAATTAAAAAGGACGTCTAAGTAAATAAAAATATGAGTCGAGGAGAAGAAGAAGGGTGACCTGAGAAGCAGGGTAATAGCACCCAGAAAAGGCTAGTTGTGCTGAAAATGCAGAAGCCATGGGAATCTCGCTGAGCTGCCGACCGTCAAAAACTTTACCCGCCGGTGTTCGTGAACTGATGATAAAATGCCGTTTTCTCTCTCTGGATAGGTGAGTCTGGACTTTAGATAATAACTAAGATAAACAAACAATGGAGGTTGGCCCACCACTAACATGCGCCAGTGTGCGCACGGATATGCTCCTCGATTTTTCCGACCCCTTTTGTCCTGACCCGACCGTCCACTAAAAAATCCGCCCAATGCGCGTTGACTAGGATTCATGGGCCTTGTTTGCATGGATGAACTGGTGAGGGAGAGTTACATGGCCCAACTTTTTTGATCTGTTATAAAATCAGCCCCATCATTTTGTGTCTATTTTTAGTTATTAATTTTTTTATCAACTCTATCCATTTTTGTTACTAGTCATCTCATCTAACATGCACACATTAGTATGTGTATAATAATAAATAAAAAAAGAGTTTAAAGATGAGTGATTATGAAAGAGTGGGAGAGTAAAAATAAAAATATGACAATAAAATAGAAGGAGAAAAAAAAAGTAACACAATCTAAAGAAAAAGGTTAAAATTTTCCCTCTCCCTTAATATATATATATATATATATATATATATATATGTTAGAGTTTATGCCTTAGAGGCCAATTATTTAATGTAATTGCTTAACATTTCTTTTCATATTTGATTGAATAAATGAATTATTTTATTATGGTTTCATTTACTGTGTTATATAAATGTTAGCATAATTAAAAGTCCTTAGAATAATGATACAAATTATATAGCTTCAAGTATGTGACTTGAACATGAGATTATATAATTACAATAAGTATCATTACTCTTAAATATCCCTAGTCAAGTATCATTGAGAATGGGATAACAATGATACATTGAGACTAGTATGTGGATTGACTGATGGCCAAATCTCATTGGTCATTAATATTTGAGATATTAAGTCAATGCATAGGTACATGTTAGAGAACAATGTACTGGACAGACCCATCATGAGAATTCTACGTGGAGCATTATGCAAAGTGTCATAAGCAATTCTCATAGTGACAATGATGTAATGGTCCTCCGACCTGAAATCACTATATTACTATACGAGAATTTATGTACTTTGATATCATCAAAGGTCACCTTTAATAGGGTGGACAATAAATGTGATTATTGGGTACATCATGAATCGTGTGAGGAATATGAGTGATCTAGATGGAATTTAACCCTCCTATATATTAGGAGTGATATCCATAGGCCTCTTGATTGAGTAAGACTATGAAATGCATGGTCATGCTCAAATAGTGATTTGTTTCATATAGTCTACTCATTGATCAAGAAAACTCAGATTAAATTATGAAGAGTATGACACATTTCATGACTCGAGTTTAATCTAGGATGTCAAGGTTAAAAGAATTAAATTATATTGAAACATTGGTCACGAAAAGGTTGCATCGAATCATCGATCTTATTATTATTTGGGTAGCAGTGATGCATTACTAGATGTCACTCAATGTTTATAATTTTATAATACGATTTTAAAATTATTGCCAATATAATAATAACCTATAGGGTCACACGCTTAGAACGTAATTAAAAGAGAATTAATTTAAATTGTAAGGATTTAAATATATCAATATGATTGATAGTCTTTAAATTACGAATTTAAATTAACAAGATAATTTGTATATATATGTATATTAATTAAGTAAGACTTAATTAAAATATAATATATATATAAATTCGGATTTTACTTTTCTAATAGGATTAGGGTTTTGATTAATTACTTTTTGGACGCTATATATATCTGATATATCAGCAGTTTGAGGTACGTGAAACTAAAAAGAAAAAGCCTAGCCGTTTTAGAAAAGAGAGTTGAGAGCAACAGTTGAGAAAATCCAGATCTTGGCGGCTAGTACCGGAGTTCTCTTTGTTGCAGATCGTGTGACGATTTGTGGGATGTTCGTGTGGATACCGTAGAGACGCAGTTCCGTTGGATTGCGTTGGAAATTCGAAGTCATTCCAGAATTTCATTGTTGCATTCAAGCTCGGATAATCGGTAAAGCAAATCTAAACCTCTGAATTAATTTGTTTTCACATGAATCCTGTTTTAGGGTTTCGAAAAATTGTTTTAAAATTTTAAATTCCGCTGCGTTTATGTGTCCAAAACCCTACAATATATAGATTAGTTTATAAAATTACTCAACAGTTGCTCAATTAATTAATTAAATAAATTGCATCCAACAACAAAAGAGAAAAAAAAAAGAAAAAAAAAAGAGAGAATCCGTTAATTTAATCACGGAATAGGTAAATGTCGGTTTCCAATTCTTTCAAGTTCGGATTCGAGTAATACCCGTTAAATTTTATATGCCGAAAAGTAATTCGTTATTTTATTTTACATATTTAATTACTAATATAATATGAGTATATAAGTGTTCAAAATATATGATTATGTATAAATATATGTATTTTAATTATTTATAAAGATGTATTAAATATAGAAATTTGATATGTATATATAATCATTAATATAATTATAACTATATATAGTTGGGTTCAAAATGGGTAGTTTAGATCCAACCTGAAATTCTTTGGGTTTGAGTAATACTTGTTTCACTGGATACGCTAATCAAATCTCATTTGAAAGAAATAAATTCATAATTATCACTAAGAATATCTCAGTCTTAACCATTAGGCTAAGATCTGATCAACTTGTCCACTTATTTAATAATTTGTATTATCTTGCTTTGCGTAATTTTTCTAAAACAATTTATTTTATAAAAATAAATTTTATGGTTGACAAATAAGCTAAAAGCAAACACTTAAAAGGTCCAATAAATAAGCTGAAAAACAAGGACCTAGATCGTAACTTATTTTAAGTAGGTAGAACAAACACTATTTTATCAGCTTATTTTTTAAAATAAGCAGTAAATTTTTTCAAATAAGCTAAAACAAACATGACAATGGTATATTTCATTGATTTAATTTTTTAGCTCTAACCCAAAAATATTTAATTTATTTTCAAAATGTATTTTAATTCTACAATTTCCATAAACTCATAATATTTACTAAATAGTTTTACTTATAACTGTAGGTTTTATTGCTTATTGAGAATTTGATTTGCGTTGATAAACAAATGTGTAAAAGTTGAATAAATATATCTTGATGTTTATTTTGTACTTCCTCCATCTCCTTTCATTTTTACTAATTTCACTTTTGGTTTGTCCCATTTAATTTTTCCACTTTCTATTTGAATATTAGTTTTGACAAAAATAAAATATAAAAAAATTAATATTACCCTTATTTAATTTGATCAAACTTTGGTTGTTGAAGAATTACATTAATTAAATTACATTGAAAAAGTTGGAGTAACATGGATATTAGAAAATTAAATCAGACTTGAAGACTTGAAGTGAGAGATGTTTATATAAGGATTGTTCATGGAAGAAGAAGAATATCAACCATTTTCTTGAGGTTGTGTCATTTGTTTTTCTTTTTATGTTTATTCTTATTTTTACTTTTCCACTATTTCATAATCTCTTACTTTAAACTCTTATTTTTATTCTTCACACACGCAATATGTGTACAATAGATAAATAGTATAAATAAATTGAGATAAAATTAAAAAAATAAAATTATGTTCCCTCTATTTTAAATTATACGATTAATATTAACTTTTCAAAAGTTAATTTTTCAAATTCAAAGTTCACATTAATTCATATAGTATTTTATGTCAATACAATTACGATTATCATAAAATACTAAAAAGTACTACTAAGATTTATTGTTTCTAAAACTTAAATGGATCATGTTAATTTTAAATTTGAAAATATTTTAAAAAATCAATATTAATCTTATAACTCGGAACAAATGAAGTATCATAAAAGTGTGTTAATTAATCATACTCTTTAACAATATATTTGTGAGTAAGAGTGTAAATGAATCGAATCGAACTGAGTATTGCGTTACTCATAGTTAGTTCACAAGATTTATCGAGTATGAAATAAAGTTTGATTGAGTCTCGTTTAGCTAACGAGTCGAGCACTATCTCGAATTGAGTTTGAACAGTTTAAATTTTTTCGAACGAATATGATCCGAGTATTAATAAAAAATTACAATTTGAGGCAGTTCGAATAATTTATCGAACTTTAAAATTTGTTCATATTTGAATTATTTATATTTCGCGACGAGTTTAAATCGAACTTTTAGTCGAGCGAATACGAATCGAGTCTGAACTGTTTGATTTATTTTATAACCTTATTTGTGAGTTTTAAAAAAGAGATAAAATAAAGGATAATTGAAATTTATGGAGGAGATTTTAAATTCCTTGTTTGTGAGTTTTTGAGGAGAGAAAAAAAAATGAAAGAATGGATATTTAGAAATAAATTTATTAAAAGACTCGTGGACTGTTCGATAAAAATTGAATAAAAAGTGTTGAATGCTTAAGTACATCTGAATAAAATAAAACTTCTTTATGAGTTTGAAAATTGAATCAAAAAAATTATTTGATAATTGATATGCCTAAACCATTTTAAACTCATAAGTATACATATCATATTCAGTTAATACATATATAAATACTCTTTTTGTTCCTAAATATAAAATCCATATTAACTTTTTAAAATAAATTTAAAATATTTCAAATTCAAAATTATTATGAATATTTTTAATTTAACAATAAGATAATTATAAATTATGTAAAAATATTAATAATTACAACATTTATAGTTTTCAAAATAAAATGAATCAGATCAATTTTTAACTATAAACATCTCAAAGCAAGTTAAACTTAATTTTATATTTAGAGTACTAAAATTATCAAACATAATGTTACTATATGATATATATATATATATGTGTATATGTATATATCATCATATGTCATATAGCAGCGGATTGTCACGGATACTATTAATTTCATAACTCACAAATACAAAGAAAAAAAAAGTAAATTTTCTTTCTTTCTTTCACTCACATTTTTCACATAAATTTTAGTTACTTTATTTTATTTTTTCTTCAAACTCACAAGTACAATGTAAAAAAGTCGCTTACTAAAGATAAAATAGTAGTATAAATATTTCTTTCTCATCTCTATACAACAATTTCTCTCTCAATTTTTACTAGTATTTCTCCGTCGGCCTCACAAGTCAGAACAAAAGTCATAGTTGACTTTTTATGTATATGAAGAAAGAGAATAAAATGACAAAATTTTCTATAATTAAATTCTTATTTAATTGTATAGTTTTCTACACATGACTAGTGATATTTTATAAATATGTATAAAGAATAAAAATATTTCAATTAATATTAAGGGTATTATAGATAAATTATTATAAAAAATAGATTATTTAAAGTAAGTAAACATTTAACTTACTACCTAAAATAATACTCCATTCGTCTCAAGATAAAAGTCTTGATTGACTTTTTGTACATATTAAAAAATAAGATAAAATTATCTATATTTAAATTCTTATTTAGTTGTATAATTTTCCGCCAATAAATAATAATGTTTCATAAATATGCATAAAGATTAAAAATATAGCAATTAATATTAAAAGTATTATAAATAAATTATTATAAAAAATAAATAAATATTTAATTAAGAGTACTTAAAATAATTAATATGAATTTTTACCAGAGGAAAGGAGTATTTTTTTAGGCGTGTCTATGGAATTTGGATGTACAATTGGGTGCATACATAAATATATTCAGTTAAAAAGAGCAACAGAAAAAAAGGAAGAAAACAGTACTACTGTTTTATGGTGGGAAATTGTGAACGGAAAAGCAAATGCACGGCTTCCATGTATCTCCTCGGAGAGATATCCCCTGCTGCATGTTACACTACTCCGAACCTTACTTTTCCTCATCTTGTCTCCTTGCCTCCATCTCAACAATCCCAAATCCAATTCAATTTCGGTTCCAAATCCCATCACCAATAACTATAACATCTTCCCGATTCTGCCACTCCAAATATCATAGATTTACTCTGAATTCTTCTACTGAAAATGATTCCATCACTTCTGTCGATTACAATGGTGATGGTTACGGTGAGCCCAACCCAGATAATGATTCCATCTACGGAGTAGAAGGAGAGGGAGAATTAGGCGGCACTGAAATAGAGATATTAAAGATTGGAAAGAACCGGCGGAGGATCCGATCCAAAATTGATGTGGATGCCACCCTCCAAACCGTTTGGGACATCTTGACGGATTACGAGAATTTGGCCGATTTCTTCCCCAACCTTGCCGTCAGCCAGTTGCTTGAAAAGGGTGACAAATTTGCCCGGCTTTTTCAGGTCAGTTAAACAATTACTATTCTCATATTGTTTTTGTTTTGTATAAATTTAAAGAATATACTGTGGCATATTTCATGTCTGAGTTTTTAGTTTGTATGATAGCAATTTCAAAAGTTGAATACTTAATTAGGATAAAATTATTAACATATGCTGGAAATAAACTTTAGTTATATTCTATTATGTTTGTTTTTGTTTTGTTTTGTTTTTTTTTTGTTGTGTGATAATTTTAAGCCCATAGTTGTATTGAGTCTTTCATTTGTGAAATATACTCTCTCATTTTATTAGAGTTTTTACTGAATTACCATGAACTAGGTATTCAATTTACTTGCACTTTGTTATGAAGTACACTTTCAGTGTCATCTTATGTTTTGTCTTTACTTCTTCACTTCTCTGGTAAGAGCACAGCATGAAATCAGGTGAAGACTCCTTAGATGTAGAGGCTACTTTGAGTTTTTCATTCGTGGTAATTTTATATATGGGTCTGGAATTATTCATTATGAATGGCAGTTTTAATAATATTATTCTTACTACTTTAAATTTTAAGTGAAGGTGGAACTGTCAGCTTATAAAATTTAATCCGAGTCTGTGCCCTTCTATCCTTGATCTTAAAACTGAAATTACATTCCCTTAACAGGTGGGCGAGCAGAATCTCGCATTTGGGCTGAAATTTAATGCTAAAGGAATTGTTGATTGCTTTGAAAAAGATCTTGAGAGCCTACCATCTGGGCAAAAGCGTGATATTGAATTTAAGATGATTGAAGGTGACTTTCAACTCTTTCATGGAAAATGGTCTATTGAACAGGTCAGATATGTGTTTTTTCCTACTAATTTCTGCATTTTTTAGCTTTACATTTGTCTTCTCTCAAGTACTTGTGGTTTGGAAAGTTTCAATCTTTGTCTAGAGAAGTCCACAATAAGCCCAAAAGACCATACTGTTCATGGTTGGAGCGCAATGGCAGAAGCAGGGAAATTATATAATTGCATTCCTAGGGACATGAAGCAAAACATCAGACTTTTAGTTAGTTAACTGATGTCTCCCATTTGAATTCAAACTGAAATATAAACATGATGAGTTCTTTATCTGGATCCTATAAGTTGGCGTGTCTCTCTCCACCTAAAAAAACTTGCTATGTTTTCAGGAATTGACACCATAAAATTTTTGTTGATGTCAAATCAGAAATCAAACATTCTATACAGATATATGAATGTAGTTTCAGCCTTGAGTTTGGACAAATATGGAGCATGTAATTTTAACCAAGTATAGCTGCAACTTGGAGAATCAACTCTTGACCTGCCTACATTTAATACCTTGAAATAGAATTCTCTGATTCATATAGAAGAGCTGATAAGTCTTCCAAAACTTTGGGTGGTGTAGTGCAATACAGGAACATGTGAACATAGTGATTCTTTGCTCAACCAAGAATTTCATACAACTGTTTCATATGTTGTTGATGTGGAGCCAAAACTGTGGTTACCTGTTCGCCTTGTCGAAGGCAGACTCTGCAGGGAAATAACTACGAACCTTTCATCCATACGAAAAGAAGCGCAAAAAGCAAATTACAACAGTCTTTCTGCACTTTAATTGGTTGGTCACTTTTTTACTAATTATTGCAAGTATCATCTTCCTGGTATAATATGTTGATTAATAATATTCTTTTTGTTATTTATTTTGGTCATCTTTCTCTTTCATGATAAATTAGGGTTTGGAACTAGATTCTCCTTAGTAATAGTAGTAGATTACCCACTAAGTTTCGTAGGGAATGGGGTTTGAAACCCAGTGATGTTCAGTTCTAAAGAGCAAGAATCTAAAGTTGAGTCACATGAGATGATGGGAAGCATCCCACTTTCAAATTTGAGGGTCTTGTGTACGTGCAAAAACACCGCTAGTGGATATACTCAACAATTCACTTGATGAAAGTGGCACAGGGCTTGCACATTTCCAAGAGTACAAGTGCAGTGTTCCTTCCTTTTCCCCCAAATAAGTAGGAGATAAACCTTAGGAGCGTGTGCACTTGAAAATTTGTTTGGTGTAATTAACAAAATAGCCACTGTATTTCTAAAAGCTATTACAACAGTAAGTATAAACTACCTTTGTATTTCTTTTCATAGAAGTTAAACATATGGAGAAACAAATTTCTCCATATATTACAAAGTTATACTCCCTCTATTCCACAAAAAGAGTTCCATTACCAATTTTTTTTGTTCCTCAAAAAGAGTCCATTTTTTTTAAGTAGTATAAAATAACACAATATTTGTCATCATAATTTCACTAAATGGCCACCACTACTAAATTAACAACTTATTGTTTTTAATGGTAAACATGAAATAAATAAACGTCCTTAATATTTGTTAAGTTTACAAATGAGACTTTTTTTGAGAAACTGAGAGAAACTCAAGTTACTTTTCTGTGTATCATATCTTGCATAAGTAATAGCTCCCCCTTCGTTGGCTTTTTATACTCCCAAGATTGGCTGTAGTTGGGGTGTGATAATTTGCAATTAGATCAGCTTGTTGGATTGGGAGCTGATCAATTGATGCGGGCCTTGGGGCCAGCTTAGTAAACAAATGCTCTAATATATAAATACTTGAATACATATACCCATGTCAACCACTTACTTATTCCTAGAATTTGTCATTACTAGTAATTTGAATAAGTTATCTGTTTAGTCATGCAATTTGATAATGTAGGTCAAGCGTGTTTGGTTAGTCAAGAATGATATGGAATGGGTGAGTTGTCATGGAGTGAGGTGTTAAACACTAGAAGTCACTTTATGTAAACATTTGATTGGAATTTGGATATGGAGAGATGTGAGTGCATGTCATCATATACAGGGTACCACTTATTTGGCTTCTAGTATAAATAATACTTGGTACAAGTTCAGTGTTTAGCCTGTGAGTCTTATGATATTAGTGAGGTCAGAATGATAGTATTTTTGTGCTTCCTTCCCTGTTGACCTTTTTAACCCTTTATGACACATCAACTCCCAATTGAAATTTCGATGGAGCAATGATAACATGAGATCAAGCATGTTGATCTTATACTTTCCTGTAGTTAGATGCACTCGGCATTTGGTTTGAGAGTTTACTAAGCTCGAGCTCGTGATATAATTTGAAGTAGGAAGTAGAATAGTAGATAAGTGGGATGGTTCATTAGTAGGTCCTCTCTCTATAGGCTGTGTGTCATGATGACCTTTATCACACCTATGTTAGATACAGCAGCAGAAAAGATATGCTCCCTCCCATTTGTTGCACAACAAGAACTTCTTTGAATGCAAGAATTGAACATTATTGAACAAACGTTCTACCCTCTAAAGGTGTAGGTAGCCTTTTGTAGAGGTTGTTCAACTAATAAACTTGAGTAAAACTAGTCTCTTTTCTTAGTTACGCGAAGTTTTCATCTTACCAAATAAAAACTATGACATTTTCATTTCTACATGTATTTCTTGTTGAAGTTTGGATCTTCCTACATTCCATTTTGCAACTTTTTACACTATGAAACAAAGTTAATTCTCATCCTGTCACTCCCTTCTATTTTCTGTTCCCAGTGGTGGATTATGGAGTTTAAACTCAATTGCAGACTATCTTCAGTTTGCGGGAAAGAATGCCTCACTCATTCAAAGAATATTCGTAACTATTGAACTTATATGTACAGTAGTCATTTGTGCACACATTATGTAAATTAGGAAGAGACACTTGTAGAGGGACTCAAACTTCTTTGGATGGGACTCTGAAAATTTTCAGCTATTCGAAATGAAGATGATTTTACCTTTGATCACATACAGCATCATTTGTGACAACATGAGACCATATTTAGTAAATGGAATAATGACTGTTGCTTTTAGCTTTTCAAATGGTGTGTGTGGGTAATGGAGGTCTAGTGTTACTTGTGCACTGCAGTGTTGGAGTAGTTGTTATGTCATTAGTTAAGGTTGTCCTTCATACATTATCTGGGCTGGGCTGGGCTGAGCTGAGATCCTTGGATTGGGCCGCGATCAACAGCCACTTTTAATTAGACAAATGTGTTATTGGCTGCTCATTCATAAATAAATAAATAAATAAATAAATAGTATGTAAACATTACCTTAAAATAAGGAAACTGATACTTTTACGTACAAAAATAATTATTTCACGTGAATTTTTCTCACATGGATGTAAAATTCATTCACTATTCGTCAAAAAGATCATCTGAAAATATTATTTTCCAAAAATAATTATATAATGTCATTTGTGTTATAGACCGAGTTTGCATTCAATGCACGACTCTATACTCGTAAATTTTTTCTTCTAACATCCAGTTACTACCATACATTGTATAAACCACAAAATGTACCTAATTTTCAATAAACCATGTATTATTGGTAAGCTCGTAATTGGATAGACATAAGTAAATCATCATTTTCGCACATTAGGTATTGGACTATGTTTAGATGGTCACATAAAAGAATATTATATTTTAAAAAATATTAATTTCATAACTTATATATTAAAAGACACGTGTTATATACTCATCGCTCGAAATAACCCATAAAACAAAAATAATGGAAGGAAAAAAAATAATCCTCTTTTGAAAGTTGTGTCAAGCTTTTATGATTAATAAAAGTAAATATATTATATATGTGAAGGACAGTTACTTCTATAACTAATTATTAGTTCAACAAATTTCTTCACATATGAGTGTGAAAAAACTCCTTTAATGTTTATGCGAGGGACTTTGTAAAAAAACTATGTTTTTTGGAGCAATTTTTGAAGTGATAAATTTCATTTATTTTAATCTTTCAATATACTCCCTCCATCCAAAATTAGCTACTCTTAAAAAATTTTATTGTACCAAAATAACTGTATTTTGTTTTTTCCTAGTTTATTAAAGTGGTTATATTACAAATTTACCCTTTTCATTTATTCTTTCTCCTCATAAATGTATAATCTCCAAATATGGAAAAGATAAAAGGTTTTTACTTCATAAAAATGTTGAGCTTATTTCTACCGATAAAAAAGAAGTGTATATATAATTTTAAAAAGGCTCTTGTTCTCAAAACACAATTATATGGCTGTTAAGTTTTGATGAGTAATTTTAAGTATAATTGTACTTTTAATAATTAAATTGACATAATTATTGAATTTTTTAATAAACGGGCATATAGTTAAAAGTGCAAATAATTTGGAATGAAAAGAGTACTACTACGAATGATAATGAGCATAATGCATTTTTATCCTACATTACCCTCAACAATGACTACAAAATAACCATCAATTCATTCTTGAATAGGGCATAACTGACAATTCCCCTCACCTTTTGTTGTTGTTGTTGTTGTTGAACAATATACTATTATAAAGATAGGGAACTGATGAACACGTTTAGAGCATTCACAATAGTTTCCTTATCTCTATCCCTATTTTGCAATGTCATTAGGTCATTATGCAAGATAGAGATTCAATTTTTTCATTATGTACCCAACAAATTCCTTATATTGTTTCCTTAAATAATAAAATTAAAAAGTTAAAATTTGAAAGTTCCAACAAAAAATTTAAATTTAAATTTAATAAATACATATTATATTTTAACTTATTTAGATAATAAAATACTCTTACTTATAAAATTTATTATTTTTACAATTCTTAATTAGCAAAATTATTAAATGTGAGAATGCATCAAATTGACTTATAAAAATTAAAAATAATCTTATAATTTATAAAAGAGAGAGTATAAATTATCAATTGTATTCCACTATAAAATAACTTTTATTTTATTTTAAATTTTAAGTAATTTATGGAGTGAGTATTGAATGGATAGTAGCTGCAAATGTACATAAGATCAATATTAACTTTTAAAAAGTTAATTTGTGATATTTTAAAATTTAAAATTAATACAATTCATTTAAATTTTGAAAATAATAAATTTTAAAAATAATAGTACTTTTATAATATTTATAATTATATGGACATAAATTAAATAAATTTATATCAATTTAAATTTGAATACGTTTGAAAATACTTTTAAAAAAATAAGTCAATATTAATTTTATAATTTGAAAACGAAGTAGTAAAAAAGTCATGTGACAATAATTTTAAGATGTGTATGATTGATGAGTTGTCCGCTTAAATGAGGGTGTGAAATGTCATTTTGCATATATAGAGAACCATCTATTGACTCTCTCACTTTGGGGAGTAAAATCCTATATAGAGACTAAGATAGGGAGTTAAATAAGGATAAGGAAACTGTTGGATAATGATTTGTTGATATATTCTTCAAAGCTGGGGATAAAGACTTATTTGGGGAAACTGTTGTGAATGCTCTTATTAGTATGACTCATCTTTAATATCTATTGATACAGAGGTTTTAAAATAAATCATTGCAATAGATTAAAACATTTAAAAAAATATATTTAAAAAAAAAAAGAACCCTCCCTAGGTACTCCTCCCTCCTCCCCTAATTAGGATAAATCATTGTTAAGACATTAAAAAAACTTAGACAAGGAGGAGAGTTTAAGAAATTCATATATATTTATATGTGTATTTTTTAAATTATGTGAAAAAAAATAAAAAATTTATAAAATTTAAAAGAATAAATAGAAAGATATAAAAAATTAATATTAAAAATGACAAAATAATAATATACTTAAAATTGTAAGGATGAAAGAGTTAAAAAAAAAAGTGTAATTCAATTACACCAAATTTACAGAGAAAAGTTTTACGGAGACTTTATATAATACATATATATCATATAGTCCGACAACTCCTCTCACTAATTTCAAAATAAAGAATAAAAAGCACACACCCCACAATGACTTGCTCCAATAAAAAAGCAAATTGACTAAAGTTGCCATACAATCAACATTTTCTCTCTCCTATTTTTTTTTTTAAAAAAGACATATAATTTGATGGGGATGGCCTTGTATTCAATCAACACGTCGGACTTTCATGATGACGATAATAATGGTAGATAGCAAGTAGTGCTCGTGTGTTGACTCTAACCCCAGCACCGATAAGCGCCCAATCATTTGAGTTTACCACACAGTGAACAACATTGAAGAAAAAGAATCCCAATTACTATATATGCACAATATAATAAGTGGAATTGTTTCTACTTTTTCGATTTACAGTATCTATATAATAATGAACAATTTTGTTGCTGTTCTTTTTCTTCTTCTTCTTTCTCTCCTTTTCCTTTTTACCCTCCCAAACCATTTGAAAACCCCGAGAAGAAAGAGACCTTGTGTGATGAACTCATCAATCTTGCTTCATCAGAGCTACCGAATCCTAAATATTTTTAATTTCTCCTTGGAAAGATAAAACAAAGACTGAAACCCCACATTTTTCTACTGCTTTTTTTTTTCTCTCTTTTTTTTTAGTTTTCCCACCATCTCTCTCTCGCTTCCCACTTTTCCCTTATTTGTTTACTTGGATTCTCATCTGGGTAATCTGGGTTTGGTTTCTTCCAGATTTTTATACAACCCTTTATATTTATTTTTTAATTTCATTTTTTGGGTTTTTGAGCACCCTTAGATTGATTGATTTGGGTTTTTGATCATTTTGCTGAAACTTATTTCTGGGGTTCAATCATTCTTTACCGGGTCCATTTTAGTCAGATTCAATAAAATTAGCTTACTGGGGTTTGTTAGTTCCTGATGTATTGCAATCTGATGCCTAGTAGATCTGTTAGTTGATCTCTCTGATCCAAGGCTTCACCCATGCTTGGAGAGATTTCACCAGGTCAGATCATTGCATTTTTCGTTTTCATTCATTTCTGGTGGTGTTTTGAGGGCAAGTCTTAATCTTGACTGATGCAAAAATGATGGGTTTATGGTGTGTAGCATTACAATACCTGTACTTGTTTTATCAAGAAAATGTGCTTGGCAATGTATTTCAGTGCTAATGATTCTTAGATGTTGAGAATATTATCATGCCTATTACTCTGTGGCTACTTATATGATTCTTATTTAGAGACCCTTTATTGCGAAGGTCTCCTTTTATCTAGGGGCCAATAGCAAGATAATTATGGGAAATGGGACTTCCCGTGTTGTGGGGTGTTTTGTGCCTTCCAATGGGAAAGGTGCTGTTGATATGGATTTTCTGGAGCCCCTAGATGAAGGGTTAGGCCACTCCTTTTGTTATGTTAGGCCAATGTTTTTCGACTCTCCTGCCATTACTCCATCAAATTCTGAAAGGTTTACTATTGATTCAAGTACCATTGATTCTGAAACGTTAAGTGGGTCATTCAGGCATGATACAATTGAAGATATCTCAGGTTTACACAGGCTCAACAAGGGTTTTCCAGAAACCACTTTTAAAGCCATATCGGGGGCTTCTGTTAGTGCAAATGTTTCCACAGCTCGAACTGGAAACCAGTGTGCATTGTTTGCAAGTGATGCACTGGAGCCTGCTGCTTCATTTGAAAGTACCTCCTCATTTGCTGCTATCCCTCTGCAGCCTGTGCCTCGTGGCTCAGGACCTCTGAATGGGTTTATGTCTGGACCTCTTGAGAGAGGTTACGCCTCAGGTCCTTTAGACAGGGGAGGCGGGTTTATGTCTGGGCCAATGGAAAAAGGGGCAATCTCCGGTCCTTTGGAAGTAACGGATAAATCAAACTTTTCTGCACCACTTACACATGTTCATAGAAGGCCACGCCTCCAGCGTCTGATGAGGAGTGTGAGTGGTCCAATGAGAAGCACCCTGTCGCGGACCTTTTCAAGACATTCTGCAGGGATTGGATGGATGCAACGGTTTCTCTTTCATCCAGTGAACCAATTTGCTTGGCATCCTAAGGAGCCAAAGTTCCAACCAGATGTCTCACATAACTTTATTGAAGAGGGACCATTAGAAGGGGAGTGCAGGGAAACTCGTAACTTGCAATGGGCTCATGGGAAAGCTGGTGAAGATAGGGTTCATGTGGTTCTCTCAGAAGAGCAAGGATGGTTGTTCATTGGGATTTATGATGGTTTTAGTGGTCCAGATGCCCCTGATTTTCTGATGAGCCATCTTTACAGAGCCATAGACAAGGAATTAGAAGGGTTGCTTTGGGACTATGAAGAGAAATCTTTAGATAATCAGCTGCAACTGGATTCACTTCAAAATAGAAATGCGGAGGCTGATTCACAATGCAGACAGCTAGGTGATCTTAATTCCCATTCAGGGGATCTAAATTATGGCAGTTCAGACGACTTGTGTAATTTAGGTGTTGTCACGAACCAGTCATCTAATAGCGGTATGGTTGAGGGAGGATGTGTAATGCAGGGGAGTGTTGATCTGCAATTGCGTAGTTCTGACGACCCTGGTCTCTCAGGAACAGAATCTATTTCCATGTCAACTGAAAATTGTGCTGGTCCAGAGAGGAAAAGCAAGCGACTTTATGAGTTACTTCAGATGGAACCAAGGGATGATCAAGCTCAGATGTCACTGTCCAAGATTGAATGTCAAACAAGTGGAGCATGTAATTTGCAGCCAGATTTTGATAATTCCTGTACTGAGGGATTTCTTCTAGAAGAACAGTTGAACCGAAAACGAGATAATTCTAGATATATTGTTGAGGAACCCTCTACTTCAGAAGATTATGTGGGCAATAGTGTGAAAATAAATAGTCAAACTATCGTGGATTCTCCTTCTATTTCAAGGCAGAGACGAAATATTAGAAAGTCAATTATTACTTCAAAAATTAGACAGTTCTACCTAAAGCAGAAATCATTGCGAAAGAAATTGTTCCCTTGGAATTATGATTGGCATAGAGATGTGACCCATGTTGATGAAGGAATATCAGAACCCTTCAGACCTATTAGAAGATGCAAGGCAGGTAGTATAGATCACAATGAAGTTTTAAGAGCAATGACTAGAGCACTTGAAACCACTGAAGAGGCTTACATGAAAATGGTGGAAAAGGATCTTGACAAAACCCCAGAGCTTGCGTTGATGGGTTCATGCGTCCTGGTAATGTTAATGAAGGATCAAGATGTGTATGTCATGAACCTAGGAGATAGCCGTGTGATTTTAGCACAAGAGAAACCTCATGATCGCCACCTTAATTCTGCCCTTACGAGAGATGATGCGAGGCACCAGAATAGGTCAAGGGAGTCCCTTGTACGGATGGAGCTTGACAGAATTTCAGAGGAATCTCCAATACATAATCAAAACAGTCAACTCAACAACTTGAATAAGAACAGGGAAATATCTATTTGCAGATTTAAGATGAGAGCCGTACAGCTTTCAACTGATCACAGCACGAGTGTAGAAGAGGTGTGTTAATATTTTCCGCTCTTTTCATAATGGTTCAAACTTGCTATTTTCTCAGAATCTTTTGTGATGTTCATCTGATTTCTTTTTCATGAATCTTTGGGTACATATAATACTAAAGTGTTTATAGGTAAATTATTGTTTTAGCATTCAATTTATCTGTGGTTTGTAGCTAGGGCAGCAATATTTGGTTTCAATTTAGCATTGAGCGGTTATATTACAGTGTGTACCAATCATACTTTTACCTGGCATAGTTGCACAGAGTGCAAGGGATGCCATGAATATCATCATGATCTTGCAGTAATTAAGATTTTAAATTGCTTAATGCTTATGCTATAAGACCTTCTTTTTTTAATTGTGGATTAATGGTTATTCAACCTCTATTACTTTGAGGTAAGGTAGATCATGCCTGAAAAGGTGGCCAACTTTCCATTAAGACAAAAATGAGTAAAACTTCCCTACCCAATTATTTTGTTAACTCTCATCGGTGAAACAATAAATGTTACCTGGATGGAAGGTAGATCATGCCTGGAATGCGGTACACAAAATAAGCTAAAATGTGGTATGCTAAGGGTAGCTTTATATGGATGTTATAGTTGGGAATTGTCTTAGAGTCTAAATGCATTAAAGCTAAAGTTCATGGAATATCTGTAGTTGCATCAACAACTTGATTGTTCCATAAATAGTTTAGTGCTAGTGTGATGTTTGAACAACTAATACTAAGTTAGAATATTGATATTTGTGTAATTAGAGGTAGAAAACTGTGAAGTATTTTCGTACGCTAAATTTAGAGTTTTGGTGTGCAAGACTACCATATTTGGGAAGACGAGTATCAATACGCAGTTTGCTAGGTCAACAAGAGTATCTAGTAACTCTAGAATTCATATATTATAATGTGATAGGACATTATCACTTTCTGAACTATTATAGAACTTTCGATTCACATAATTGCACGGTTGATTTATTGCTGCAGGAAATTTTGAGGATAAAAGCAGAGCATATTGATGACAGCCAAGCTGTTATGAATGATAGAGTGAAAGGGCAATTAAAAGTCACCAGAGCCTTCGGAGCTGGGTTTCTTAAGAAGGTCAGTTGATCTTGTAACTCTTACATCTTAGCTACGTAAGTTAGTGCAAAAAATGGATTTTGTAGATCTACTTTCTGTTTTTGCTTTGATTGAATTACATTTTTCCAACTTCAAATATTTTTGCTTGTGTGGAGCAACCATGATGATACAATTTTCCTGCCTTTAGTTTTTGAAACACATTCGTCTTGTAAAGGAAAAAGATGTGTGATATATATAATAAAGTTCCCTTGGTTTTTATAGTGGATTCATATTCTCATTAATTTAGAAAAAGATTAACAGTTAAGTACAACCTTATAATCCAATTCTGGAAAGCCTCCAATTGAATGATGAGTCAATCAGGCCTGTCAACACCTAATAAGCATATATGTCTTGTTGTGTGGGCTTGCAGAATCTTGGCAAAATTACACAATTTTCTGTCAATATTAAGGAGTGAGGGCATCAAGAAATTACATAGACAAGTGATGCTTCAAGTATCGGAAAAATGGTTGTTCTATTCTGGATCCATGCTTAAGATCCTCCAAGTCTATAATCGAGGTATCCTGAATCAACCCTTATTGGACAGAAAATTCAAGGAGGATAGAATCTGTAGGGTACGGTCGGGTGTGGAGTTTTGAAATCTTAGAAATTTTGGAAATAGGGGATTCTAAGCTATTGTATTTTGAAATCCAAGTTTTTGCTTAGTGATTTATGTCACTAAATATATAAGGTGAGCTGACATAAATATTGAAAAAGCAAGGGTTGTGCTCTTGCCAAATTGCAAGAGGTTGAAGGAAAACATATTTTGTGGATCCATCACTTTCTATGGAATTTAAAATGACTTCTATGTTAGAGGCATTTTAACTTAGTATTTTGAGTTCTAAAATTCATCCTCAAATCCTTTAGCTTCTAAAATTGTTATTTGTTTCAACCCAAACAATGTATTCTAAGATTAAAGATTTCAAATATTATCGGTATCCCTCTTTGAAGGGCTTTGTATTCTTTAATAATCCATTTTTGTTGTTTTGGAGGATTTCTCATGCTCCACTTTGTATTTTGTGATATCTTCTTTTCTAGTAGGATATTCCTTCTTGTCAAACAAAGAAACAAATAATAAGATTTCAAAATTCTAGGGAGACCATTGAAGGACTCGATACTCAAGTTAGAAGCCAGCCTCAACCAAAATCTTAGCAAAATGCTCTCTCATCTTGATCGAACAACATTCCTTTCAAAGGCAGCCTAAATGTCTTTCGGATATGAGTAATACAACCAATCCTTTCCAAAACAGTCAAAAGATGATGATAACTTTGATCCTTGATTCAAATTGATCGCAAGAGATACTGACCAGGAAAAATCAGACACTAGTTCGTAATTGATTTCAAGGTTCCAAGTGTATCCTTGATTTACATAAAAGAATATTTGTACAATAGGGGATAGAGTGAAATTTTATACAATAGGAATCACATTGAAGACTGAGACTGCTAATGGTGAAATTACGCCTGCAGACTTCTCAATGACCCTAACTTTGTGGATCTGGATTCCCAAATCTTTTGTCTGGTGTACCAGTATCAATATATAATGCAAGTAGACCTAATTCACATCTTCCTCTGAATCCTGGAAGCTTTCTTTTACCTTACCTGTCCTCACACTTTCCATATTTCTCAAGGATATAGTGAAATTTGATTGGGACCCAGTGCAGAATGATATATACACATAACAAGATAAAGTTGGTGATTACATCTGTCCTGCTCATTTTCTCTTGATTCAGAGCTGCGTATGCTCATAATTTGGTCTATGGTTGCCCTCATGTTTCTGCATTCGCTAACATGCATTCTCATAATTGTTGCTATTACTTTTTTCTGGAACTAATTACATATTCTACAAAGTTTATGTTGAATTAGGAATTTTTGATTTTGATTCTATATTTGATGAGTCAATAGTGCCTAATCTGCTGCTTACTTGCTGCTGCTGATGGACTACCATAGACAGTCAGACTAAAGTATCCTCACGAAACATCAAAACTTATTAAGATTGAGCCTTCTACTGTTTTCTACTTTCTATAATGATTAGATCATGCTTTAACAACCATTTTGTATGCTCAAGTATAATAATAATATTAAATATTAAAGTATGCATTTGTATGGTGACGTTGTCAGTTCATATATCATGCAAGAATATTAATCAGTGACAGGTGTATTTTGCTTTAAATTAATACAAGTGTGGCGGGATACATAGCCATCTTAAATTTCCAATAAAGTCCATTCTGGAACTTGGGAAATCTGACTAGTGTTATGACTTATGAAGATGGACCAAAAAAGCCTGACATGGTTTGGTGTATGGTTGTCTTCATGGCAATGAATTTATTGTTGCAATGACAAATAATAATCAAACTGTTTTCAAAACTGGGTGCAGCCAGGATGTAACGAAGCTCTTCTGGAGATGTTTCGGATCGATTATCTGGGGACGTCACCCTATATAAGCTGCATCCCTTCTGTTCTGCACCACCGACTTTCCTCAAGTGATCGTTTCCTTGTACTCTCATCAGATGGGCTTTACCAGTATTTCAGCAATGAAGAGGTCGTAGCCCATATCACATGGTTCATGGAAAAAGTCCCTGAAGGGGATCCTGCACAATATCTCATTGCAGAGCTTCTCTTTCGTGCTGCCAAGAAGAACGGTAAGTTAGCATCCCTGATCTCTATAAAATTTTAGTGCATGCTCCAAGCGGAATGGAGTATAATATGCTTTGTTGTAGTTCCAAATACGTAAATTCGGAAGGTAATGGCGTGTACCTGGATGCTTCGCTTTACTGTCCTTATCTATCTCCTGTAGAACCTGAGGCAAATTAACTCATCATTGCAATTGGCATGCAACATTTAGTATTTATCTTGTTTCATGGAAATGCCTGAAGGATCTATAAATTCTAAAACCTTTCAGTAATCAGAGTAGTTAACTCCAAGCAGTGCTTCAAAACCCTAACCAAAGTTTAGTCCTCTAGTTCTAGGAGCATGAAGTCTGATTTTAAGCATACTCTTATTACTTATTACTATCCATCTGTGTAACGGTGAAGCCTTATCAGCGATGTTTTGTTGTGCCCTAGCTGGTAACTGGTTGACATTTGCACACTTGTAACAAAGAGTAGATAAGCCAACCAATTTTCTAATTCTTATTTCCAAGAACTGCAAATGGCACAATAACTTACCTTCAATGAAGATTTTGCAAAAGAATAAAAACAGTATATTTTCAACTTACTTGGATTTGTTAATCTAAATTCTTATATTGACATAGTTTATTGTTCCTTATTATAGTAATGGCCAACGTTTGTTGCAGGAATGGACTTTCATGAATTGCTTGATATTCCAAATGGAGATCGACGTAAATACCATGATGATGTTTCCGTTATGGTGATATCCCTTGAAGGAAGGATTTGGAGATCATCTGGATAGTTACCTTATTTTCTCAATGTAGCTAGTTTTGTAAGCAGAAAGTGATCTTGATACCTTTCGGTATTAAGCGTGTCCTATCCTTGTTTAAACTTACTCTCCTTTCCTTTTTCTCTTCCTCAATTTCATCAAGAATGGTACAAAAATGGCAGGTATACCAAAATGAGGGGGGATATTCATGTTCTTACTGTGTCTGTTCAGTTTTTAGAATACAACAAACCCATAAAATGTACGTGTCGGCAATCACATATAGGACATCATTGGTGGATGAAATATTCCTGGTGAAATTCTGGGCTCTACAACTTATGCCAAGATGCTGCCGTTCCTGTATAACTCTGCTTGCTTGTTGAACTGTATACCTTTATCTTTTATCTTTTTTCATTTTTTTTAATAGCTGAAATCTGCCATTTTTTTGTTCAAATCCTCCTTTTTTTTCTTTTTTTTTTTGTTTTATTATGTATCATTTGAACTCAAAAGTGTATTATGTGGGTTTGGTTGTAGAGTTGTAGTTTCATTAAAATTCTGGCAGTGCTCTCAAACAACAGAATTTGAACTAAGTTTTTATTCTGAGCAACATTTTATGTCCAATTCTGAATGTCAATCAGAGCCCAAGGGTAAATAACTTGAACATAAAAGACGGTTAATCAAATATAGAGATTGAGAGTTTGAACATTGTTGACAATATGTTATTACGAAAACAAGTCCAGAAGTCGGTAACAGAGCAATAAAGACAGTAAGCTATCTCTTTTCTTACTTAAATCCGTTCATAAATTATTGTAATAGATTAAGACATTGAAAGAAAAAAAAAGTTAATCAAATGGGCTAGGAATGTTTTCTCTGTTCAGAACTTCAGACTATGGATTACCTCAAGTGGTATAACCTTACATCTTTTTGAAACATGGAATGACCCAATAAGCCAATAGTGGTTTTACTTGGCTGGATAGTCATAGAAGAGTTGGTATTTCTCTACAGAGGTCTCCCTAAAATGTTTGAAGTGTGAAAAATAACAATATTTTATTCTAGTAATAATTTTTTTTCGAAAGTTTAGTCTTAAAAAAGATCAGTCGAAAAAGTAGTTTATATCTGGAATATGTTTTATACACGAATTAACATTTATATTTTTTGAAACTAAACTTTTGGTTATAATAAACAATTGTTAATTCGAGATTAAATTCAACTTTAATCTATTGAAAGCTTGAGCTCATTTAAATTTTTAAAAAGTGGAGACTACATTAGTAAAACTTGCCTCCATTTGCAACCTATACTGAGAATATTGGTGTAACAAAAAGAATGAAAGAAATACAAATAGAAATAAGAAGAGACAGTTCTACTCTCTTTTTCTTTCCTGTTTTTTTTCCTAAAAATAATAATAATAATAATAAAAAAAAATAAATTTTAATAATCTTTCAAATCTCCAAACGACTCGAGTCAAAATTGGATGTACATGTATAAATTTGTGGAACCACCAACCTGTTCATGACAATAGGTCTGTTTCATAAATCCCAAATACAAAGAAGAAGAAGAAGAAGAGACGAGTGAAAACGAAAGTAAGCAATGAAGGGCAGGAACAAAAATTTTCGAAAAAGAAGTCTAGATGAAGTAGAAGAAACAGCTCCTACGAACAATGATTTGGATGAGGAGCAAGAAAGGAGGTATCTTTCTTTTGTTTGTGTCAATTTTTTTTCATAAATATATATTATTTATAAGGAGAATGGATTTATTTGAGAAAAATTATTGACAATTGAATGAAACCCATAACCAGATTGGCATTAGAAGAGATTAAATTCCTTCAGAAACAGAGGGAGAAGAAGTCGGGGATTCCGGCCATACTTGCAGCAAATCAGGGGGCGGCTAGTGGTGGCGCTGGCGCCGTCAACGGTGGAGGCGGCGGAGGTAGTGGTGGTTTGGTTTCCAAAGTAAGTGACAAGAACGAAGTGGATGGGGAGAAGGACGAATTGGTTTTACAGGATACCTTTGCTCAAGAAACTGCTGTCATGGTTGAAGACCCAAATATGTATGTAAATTAAGCTCTTTTTGACAATATCTTTGTTAAGCCCTATATTGTTACCTGTGATTGTGATGTTTATAGACTGCCGTGTGTTGGTTTATTGCTTATTGGCTTCTAGGTTAAATGTAATTGAAGTTATTTAATATGCACTTTTAAGGGGATGTAGTAGACCTTTGGATTTTGACTTTTAGAGTTAAGAAAGATAAAGAGAAGAAGGAAGAAGAAAAATATGAAAGATTTTAGGGTAGAATTTCATTTTACCATTTCGGAAGAGCTGTAAAAGCTTCATGAGATTCTGGGGGGGTATATATAATGGGGTCAAAATGTGTTCTTTTTAGGTGTTGGTAATAATGTTATTGTTCTGTCTAAGATTATATAACTATACCATAAGTTTATGAAATCTAGTTGCTAGGTTTAGGGATATTTGGAAGCTATAAATTAGGGTTTTTAAATGATTCTAATTGGCGCATTCTGAAATCGGGTTACTTGGGCTTGATTTCAGCTGTAAATTAAGGCAAATAATTTGGGTGTCTTGAAAGTAAAGTGGGTTCTATTGAAATTACGTAATAACTTATGGGGTGAAGTCAATAATTCCTTGGCGGACAAGACGAGTCTAAGTCTTCCTCTGGAATTTAGTGTGTTCTCATTTCCCTATATAGGGGATTGTTCTATAGTTATGGTTTTGACTTTGATCACTTTTCGATACTCTCGATGAGGTAGTTAACTATCTGGAGAAGATGGTTTCGTTGGAAAGTTTGTGGACAGGGAAGAATTACAAAGCTGATGGTTTTTCAAGGTTCAATTTTTTCCCCAAGTCGATTAAACTGAGGGAGACGAAATCACAAAAATCTTCCATAGGGTAACAAAATAGCTATGTCAGCTTCAAACTATTTGGACAATATGCATAGGAGTGTTAGTTAGTTGTACGTGCAGCTTTTAAGGAAGGGGCAATCTGTAGGCCATTCTAGATGCTCTCCTGTCTATTTTTTTTTATTTATCAGACGGGACTCGTTTAGTTGGAGAATTTTTTCCTACGAGGAGGAGATGATACAAGCTGCTTGCTCTTGTTGTTTCGGAGGTGATGATTCTTTTTGTCTAGGGCCAATCAGGTTGTTATATTTCCTGGTTATACTGTTGACATCCATGCTTACAAAATGTTTATCATAGAGCATATTATTACTGTCATTGATCAGAGTGGCGGAGAGTGTTTGATAATTGTTTATAAGGAATATGGGTGATCCTCTTCCTTCCCCCACTCTAAATAGTACGTAGATTGAACATAATTCATGGTCCATGAATATGCAGTTTATACTCACCTAGTGTATGCAAAGCATTTTACACAGGTACCATCAGCAGACAGAGGTTCATTTTCATTAGCGTATTGGTTATAGGTTCTGCATTAAACTGCTTTTCTAATCAGAAGTATCATCAATTATCTGTGTGGAGAGATTGACATGAAAATGAACTATGGTTGAATGTAAGCTACCCCCAGAACTCATCAATTATGTAGTGCAATACTGCAAAGTAACAAGGGTTTCAAAGAAGATAAACACATCTCTAAGTTTATACCGGAACGAGTACTTAGTAGAAATGTTGGTGGATGGCCGTCTTTCTGGGTAGTGGGTTGCAGTTCTATTTGGAAATCATTTTTACTTATTAAAGTAGCCATTGGTTATATGTTCAACATGCTGCTTCTATACCTTGCTAATTAATCGTTTAGTCCTCTAGGGTAAAAATGGCTAATAGAGCGTTACTGAAAGGAGTTGCAGTTTTTTCCTTATATTTAAGAAGTCAACGTTAACTATAGGGGCTTTACGATACTGGATTCCCTTTGTGAACTGAATATTATTAGTTTTAATTCATGCATTGTGCTGTTATATTTTTTTTCCTTAATGAGCAGGTTGAGATATGTTGAACAAGAATTGGCGAAGAGAAGGGGGAAAAACATTGATGAAGCAAATCAAGTTGAGAACGAGATCAAACATGCAGAGGATGAATTATACAAAATTCCGGAGCATCTTAAAGTGAGGGAGCTGGCTTTGTTATTTCTTCTTATCTTCTTTTAACTGCATTGTTGTTCTCTGCCGTTCCAGTAACAATTTTTTGGACTATTGCTTATAAACAGATTTTTTTTCTTCTTCTTTTTTAATCTAGGACTGTGTTACATCCTTTATATAAATATCAGCCTATACTTCTGAAGTTATGAAGAGATGATATCTTGACTAGTCTCACAAAATTAAGTGAACACAGTCTAGTCTCAGCAACTTGAGTTTGATCACACAAATCATTTTCCTGTTGATCCTCAGCTGCACGTCTTATATATATATATATATTCCCTATTATTTGTTTGGTTATGTTTATACTATATGAAACTATTTTATCTATATGAAAACTTTCTCTGTCTATTTTCAGTAAATCAAAAAGGATGTTTAATATGTCAGTATCAGGTGACCTTGAGGTGCCATTATATTTCCTGTAAAAACTCAAAGGTTTACCCGCCACTGTTACCAGTTTGCTTTTGATTTGATTACTTACGACAAAATCACTAGTAATTTTTCACATAACATTTGATAAGATCATTATTGCACCTCCCATACAAGAGTGGTTTATATGGCTTTGCCATTCCAGTTTCTCTAAACTTTACTCTCTCTCTCTCTCTCTTTTATGAATTCTGAGTTTCTTTTCTTGATTATTCGGTAGGTCGTTCTCATTGTCTTTCCACAATTGGTTTTCCTTGTTCTCAGGTGAAGAGGCGAAACTCTGAAGAAAGCTCTACTCAGTGGACCACTGGGATTGCCGAAATTCAGCTTCCCATTGAGTATGTCCTTTGTTGTAAAACATTCTTCAAGAACCTTATTTTAATATGACATACTGTTTTGTTTCACTTTATTATTAGAAACCTACTTATTTGATGTTTATTTGAATTTACCTCCCTTAAAGTGAAAAAGTAACAATTTTCCCATCGTGATGTATAATTCCGTTGTCTGGGTGTTTGAACTCATGAGAGATAGAAAATAAAGGGTATGGTTGTTTAATGTGGATTGTGGTAATTATAGGTTATGGTTTTGTGGTGGCGTTTATGTTTTATGGTTGTGGAGGTGGTTTCTAGAAGGAAGAAGATGAGAGAAATAGAATATGGAGTGAAAGAAAAGGTCCGGGAAGGGCTTTAATGTAATTTTTTAATGGCTTATTGTCCAAAATTCAAAGTGTCATAGCATGTGCAGTGTGCAGCTGATACACAATTATTTTTGTACAGAATATGTAAAAGTGCATTTAGTTGCTACTACAAGGGGAAAACATGGAGTGGGTCAGGGTCATTTGTCAGAAAAATAAAAATAAAAAGAAAGAAAGAGAAGATTGACTGTTGACAAGTCTGTCTCTTAAACCAAATTTGCACTACTACCACTCAAAGAAAAGAAAAGAAAAGAATAACATTGGCACTATTACTGTGAGGGCATGATCTTACTTGTCAGCCGGTCAGGTCTTTACTCGATGTAAAGAACAGAAATAAATCTTAGTTTAACTGTATATGGCTGGAAAAATCTCTTTTAGATTTAATTTGTGCTTCACATTTCTATTAATTGTAGATACAAGCTGCGAAATATAGAGGAAACAGAGGCGGCCAAAAAGCTACTACAGGAGAAGAGGCTCATGGGTCGAACCAAAACTGACTCTAGCATTCCCTCGAGTTATAGTGCAGATTATTTCCAGCGTGGCAAGGACTATGCTGAAAAACTCAGGAGAGGTTGGTTTTCACCCTCCCTGTTCCTTTCCCTCAAGCAGCCAAATCTCGTGCTGTTAAACAGCAGTGTACTAAATTTAACTTATAAATGGAGACCACGTGAACCTGTAGCCTAGTGGGATTACTTAGTGGGGAAAGCTAGATATCAAGGGGCAGGTTCCTACCCCACTCAGGTTGTGATACTAGCCTCCTTCCCTTATGATTATTATGCCCTAAAAAAGTAACTTGGAAATAGTATAACATATGTCGGACAAACGTGTGATTCCTTGTGCAGGATCCTGCATCACCTATCCCTTGTCTGATATTATATTAAAATAAACCAGAGGTCTTAAAACAATAAGACAGTGAAGCAGGGTACTTATAAAAGTTTGACTTACCTCCCCACCAAAATTAAAAATGGCTACTGGGTTATGCTTTGTGTCCCAAAAGTATAGTTTTAAGTGAAGATCATTTCCTGACAAATCGACAAGTAGTCGGGATTTAGATTTAATTATATCTGGTCAGATACATTATCTGGTTTTGATTGATTGTTTTGCTACAAATACAATTTCTTCAACAACTTAGTCTGCAACAAAGATTTTCCTGTGGAGATTTGTTTATCTTTTTCGGGAAAAGTTCCTGTGCTCATGTTGTCAGTATCCCACGTTGATCAACATAACTACTTGCTGGAATTGTTGCACCTTTATTCGCAAATTTAATGTGGATTGCATTGTTGTGTGAATAATTATATAATTTCCATATAATGAATGAAAATGATATCTTGCAGAACATCCTGAGCTTTACAAGGACAGAGGTGCTGAGAAAAATGGTCTGGAACCTAGACCTAATGATTCTAATCCAGAGGCAGCTGGACGAAGGCAAGCTGCCACCGATGAATTCATGCTTGAGCGCTTCCGTAAAAGGGAACGTCATCGTGTGCGAAGATAATGTGTACTTCAATGCTTCATGCATGAAACCTACTAAAAGGCCTCTTCATTACTTGATACGGTTAAAGCTTCCTCATAGGCCTCTTCAGTACTTGATAAATTTGACTTGCTAAAAAGGGCCTATTCCGTACTTGATGTGTTGGAAGCTTACTTCTTACTCAAAAAGTTTTAATTTCACTAGAATGCCTTGTATGACCTCCCTAGCACTTCTCTGTATACTTGTTACATTAGCAGCAGAAAGGCATGTTGGCGGGCTGCATGTAGTAGTTCCATACTTCTATCTTAATGATATGATGTCTTTACATTCTTAAAGAAGTTGCAACAAAATTCACTTTTTATCATTCCTCTCCAAATCAGAGCTTCGTGTATTTTTCTTAGTTTATATCGTGCAGACTGGCCTAATGGGCTAGCTAAATGCAATGGTCAATTTTGTTTGTGTAGTATTCCTACTCTCCACTTGAAGGTGGAGAATATGCATCGTGCTTAGATGTATCAGTTGTATCAATATTCAGTTAGTATTGCTGCTTGTGGGTGGTTCCTTATTTCTTAGCATTTGATTTGATTTTCTTTTCTCTGTAAACATAAAAAATTTTCTAATTCCATATCACTAGGAAAAAACACAGGAATATAAAGTAATGTGAAACAAGTTTCTACAGTAGAAATAATGTTGCTCTGTTGACGATCACAGGGTCTTGTGAAATTTCAGACCGGAGACCAGACAGTTGATTAGCAAACAGTATGATTAATTGAGACGCCTTTTAGAGGTTTCATGAATTATGATGTCTCAATTGTAGTTACTTTTACAACCATCAATTTCTTCGGCAATAGCTCAATGAATGAGAGAGAGAGAGAGAGAGAGAGAGAGAGAGAGAGAGATGAACGCTCAATGAAAGATTCTATATTTCCTAACTACTTGTGCTTCACGCATATTACGAATGTTTACCATCCAAAATTTGCTCTAACTATTACAGCGTGCAGTTCCATACATTTGAAACAAACCTGCAGTATAATTCCCAGGCAACAAATTCTTCACACCTAAAACATTACTATTGCATCAGTTAACTAGTACAGACATCCATAATCACCAGAATAGACCTCAGTCTTGGAAACAAGTACTACAAACCTGCATGTTGTATCTAAAAGTTAGTTTCCACCTCATTAAGCTGCACACAAGTGTCTATTGCAACAGCAATAGATACTTGAATTCCATGAGCTTGTTAACTTTGAAGTGTTCATCAAAATAGGCCATTAAATAATATAAATACATCGATTAGTGAAATTTACCTTTATGAGTCACTTTGAACATTGTGAAGTAGATGTCGAGCATTGTGCAATAGGGCATTGATCTCTTCATTTGAGGCATCAAGCAAGCGCAGTTCCTTGATCTCCTCCTGCCATTTTTCCATCTGTTCCTTGTGTATTCTGCAGATAAAAAGCTTCAGAATTAGTAACTATGTCATGCCTAAAGTAATTTTGTAATATGAATTCTCCTTTCATAACTCACGTTATCATCCGTTCTTCAAATTCATTACTCAGCTCTTGAAGGAGTGACTTCCCTGATTCCATGAGCTCAGAAACCTTCATGAAATGACAAATAAAAATAAATAAAAACCAGTAAGAGCTTACTGTTTTAGTGGTAATTGTCTAGAAACAATTTTGCCATCATTAAAGCATTTAAATCTCAATATTGACATCTTTACGGATAACATCTTCAATTTCTAAGACATATAATTGAGCATGACTACCAGCTGAGTGAAACGATCAATCTTTTCAAGAATGTGAGCGATATCAAGCTGCATTTGTTCAGATAAGGGAACACCAGTCTCAGTTTCTTCTCCAACAATTTCCACAACTGTCCCATCTCCCACCATCCTTTCATCTTGCACCTAGTCATGAAACATCACAAGAATAGAACAAAAAGGACTTTTTATTTTATTTTTTTACTTAGGAAAACGTTCAGGGAATCAAAGAAAGGACAACAAACTTACAGACTGTCTCATGCGTTTCCTCATGATTTCAGTGTTTTCACCTTCCATATTTATCACAAACTGAGGAAGGATAAATAGTACTATTAATAACAAAATTTTGTAAGTGTACGTCTGCTGTATGTGTTTGTACATTTGTGTGTGTGTGAGAGAGAGAGAGAGAGTTATCAAAATACTCAGCGCAGTTGATGTTCAGATTATAGACATGAATGCATTGTATCAGCATGTCATATTTGGTGCTAGATTTAATTTCCAATAATTTGTGTGATTAATGATTTAGTGAATAACTGAATATACATTCAACAAAGTTCGTTATCATTTCAAAAAACAAAGAAAGTCAGAAGATGCTAACTACGCTAAGCCTAATAAGATGTATAGGGAAAAGAAAAACAAAGATCATATGCCCTAATGATAAACAAATGTTGATAAACTCAGTGTCAAGAGTAACATTCACAAATTGCGTCCAAATAAGATAGCAGTCTGTCTTATCAATTTCTCTAGTCACAAATTCCAATAAAAAAAAAAATTAAACTCAATATGAACCGTCTATAATTCTGTTTCATCAGAAGATGAAATGCCAACCTGCTAATCTATAATTAAATAAGATTTCTAATTATCTAAAATTGAACTTGCACTGTTATAACAGTTAATATTCAAACAAATGCTGATAAACTCAGTGTCAAGAGTAACATTCACACAATGTGCTCAAATAAAATGGCATTCTTATCAATTTCTCCAGTCACAATTTCCAATAGAAAAGGATAATAATATGAAACACTAATGATGAACCTTTTATTTCATCAATAGATGTAATGCCAATCAAGTTGCGCATCAGAATTATGATGTGAAACTGAAATAATAATCTATACTAAATCAGATTTAATCATCTAAAATTGAACTTCCAGTAAAAAACGCAGTAACAAAATTTTCAAGTTAGAGATCATGATCATCAACGTCAAAGATTCAAGAGACTACAAATTCAGTTGAATTGGAGTCGTAATGCATAAGTGAACAAGGAAACCTAAAAATTCATCAATAAACTCGAAACTCTATCCAATTTGGCCTGGAACAATTGCTGAAGTACTGATCAAACTTATCGGCAGAGAGAAATTTATGCCTTAAAGTCGATAAGAACAAATCATTACCTTCAAGTTAAATTAGCGTCCTGAATTGATCGGCAAAATAGTAATCAATCTCTAAATCTGCGTACCGAAACAGGACGAATGCCGTGAGAAAAATCTTCAAATCTATCTATAGTAAGCTGGGAGTGAGAGAGAGGGAGAGAGATAGGGTACCTGCCCGCGAAACCAGTAACTGAAATTACGAAAATGAGTTGCTCCGCGCGGGGAATCTCTTTTCGGGTTATATATTTCTATTTGTTTTCAATTTCCATTTTCTGAATATAAGGTTTTGTTTTGGAAAGATTAAAATTTTGAGACTATATTTTCATCAATTATAATCTTATGATTACTAATTTTTTAGTCGCATGTTTATTTATAACTAGGTTGGTAGCCGTGCAAAACACGACCCTGTTTGATAAATTCGGGGTTAAGTAAATTAAGTTGTACAAGAAGATTATAAAAATGGATGAAAACTCTTATATGGATTAAGATTAATAATCTTTTAAAATATATTTTAAATTTTTTATTAAATACATCGTATTAAGTAGGTTATTGATCATTTTATTTTAATGACTGATATATACATGAACTTTTTATTTTTTGTAAAAGGCTAAAATATTACTGAAAATATATCCCAAAATCTATAAGAATTAAATAATAGGATATAAGATTACAAATCTATCTGCTGCATATAACCAAAAGCTACTCTAAAACTGATTATGAGAAAAGAAGCTTACTTCCGCTTCTTCCTGCAAGCTTTCTTCTTGCCTCTAGTGGCACACCTTTTGTACATTGAATCTAAAAAAGTACCTACAACGTAATATGAATTTCATTAGAAAACAACATTCTAAAGAGGATAACTTGGAAGAAAAAAACACCACATACAATTTCGCAAAAGTTTAACATCAGAAATGATGGGAGAGAAATGAGTTTCAGAGATGATAATGAAGATGAGAGAGATCTGCAGAAACCATTTTTACACACGATATCGAATGGGTTCAAGACAGTGGAGTATGATGGGTGTTTGGAATATGAAACAAAAATATGTGAATATAAGTTGTATATGCATGTTGGTGTTTGGAATATGAAACAAAAAGCAATTAATTTATCATGGGTATTTGGAATATGAAACAAAAGTATGTGAATATAAGTTGTATATGCATGTTGGTGTTTGGAATATGAAACAAAAGGAAGTTTAATTATGACGGATGTTTGGAAGATGAAACAAAAGACAATTAATTTACTGTATATAAATGTATCTACATGATGGTTTTGGAAATTTAAATTGAGTTAATTGACAATTAAATCGAGTTAATTGACAATTGAACCGAGTCAATTTGTAAATTAACCGAGTTAATTGACAATTGAATCGAGTCAATTTCCAAATTGATTCCAAGTTGATTTCAAATTGAAAGTGGATAAGATAGTTTGTCCTGCTTTTATATATAATAATAGTAGATAGTAGATAGTAGATGAGATTATTTATAAGATAACATAAAATAATTTTACCTTGTGTTTATTTTGTTTAAAATTATTTAAAGGATCGTATTCTCGCTGGTGTGAATATAGATAGATAGAATATGATATATCGATCATTTTTAAATCTCAAATGACAAGAGTTTATAATACTTAGTTGTATATGATATTAAATAGTCTCCTATTTTAAATTATTTTGTTATTCTGAGACTAATATTTCCAAATCTAATATTTAAAATAAACAAGAAACTTAGGATTAATAGTTCAATCTTAAGTGTCATCTTTGCAAACAAACATAATCTAAGTAATTATTTGTTTATATCAACATTAATTTAAATAATTATACTTGGTTAAAAAAGTAGGTAGATAAAAATTGATGAACATCATTGTGATCTTGATAAGTTATCTTATTATTACTACACTAGTAATTACCCGTGTCCTGAAGGCACGACGTAACGAAAAATTAGATTAAAATTCAAAAAGTACTACATTACCTAAAGATTATTTGCAACATAAAATAACTTATAATCAGACATAACAATTATCATAATTCACCATATTACCACAATAATTAATACATACTCAATCATCAACACATATCTAACCACCAAAACATCAAGCTAGTCGCTACTAATTTCAAGAAATTTCGGCAGAATTTCTTTTAAAAATAGATATCCAGAAAGATCTAAACTTGTCTACAAAACCTACAATCATCAATACATATCCAAACCACCAAAACAACAATCATTCCATACCCAAAATCATCATAACGATGTATAATTAGTTAACTTTACAAAAGACAGAACACAAAAAATACAGTGATGCCTACATGACCCTTTAAGCAAAAAATATATGGTTTGTACCTTTTATTCACTAATCAATGTATACCCATGAGTAGTATTTTTTTATTGTTTTCTTTGTGTTTCCTTTCGCAATGCAAATTCATCTAAAGCACTGAATCCTCTGATGTCAATGTGAATTCAAACTGCATTATATTGAAGTAACTACCAAAAGCAGTAATAATAGTCAATAATGCGGCTCTTATTTTATAAAAGTTTCTCGAGATTTTTCAACTTAAGAGTGTAGATAGAAATAAATTTTACATTTTGATGTAAACTGACTACGTCCACTTGTCACTATTTTCTTTTAGGTTTTGCATCACTTGTATGGTCATTACCAAATTTTATTATTTAAATAACAATCTAAAATTTTTTAAATAGTCACAACATATACTCCATACTTAACCAAAGTCCAGCAGATTTAAATAACAATCTGAAAATTTACACATGAGCATCATTATATTATTCCAGATGATATAGAATTAGCATCAACCAACATACAAAAGTACAATGAGGAAATTCAATATGCATAAAATCATTCAGATAATTCCATACATTAGTGTACTCTTATAACATTTGATAGGGAAATAAATATAAAGAAAACAAATCTTTATCACGTTATTAAATATAGGATCGAAGAGCACTAACCTAAGAATATCACATCCATCCGACTTCCATCGACAATTCGTATACAAAGAATCTTTTTCTTCCATTGCTTTGACAATCATAAGCCTCGTCAACAAAAGGGCAACTCCCTAGTTTATAAATTGGGTGATTTTCTTCATCGTTTAGGTTTTGCATCACTTATATGGTCATTACCATATTCGATTATTTCAAATCAAATATAAACAAACTATAGGATCAAAAATAAAATTTTAAATAGTCACAACGTAGACTCCAGACTTGACCAAAGTTCAACACATTTAAATGGAAATATAAAAATTTACACATGAGGATCATTATACCATTCTAAATGATATATAATTAGTGCCAACTATCATACAAAAGCACAATGAGAAAATTTAATATACAAAAAAACATCAAGATAATTACATAGCAAACAACAATTCAACAATGTTAGCTTATTTTGTCTTTTGAAAAGTACAGAAGTCACTATTAACTTATTTTAATGATCATTAGTTGAATGTCCAGTTTTTATTATTGGAAAAGCTTATTATAATGAAATTAATGGACATGATATGCACAAAATTGATTGATTCTAACAATTAAATTAAAATTCAAAAAATAAAAATATTATTATTATTAAAGTTATTATAAAATATAATAATTATAAAAATGATTATTATATGTATAATTATTATTATTATCATTATTATTATTATTATCAGTATTATTAATATTATTATTATCGGTATTATTATTATCATAATTATTATTATTATATGTATTATTTTTATTATCTTATTAATATAGATTAAAATTAAAATGAATCTGAACCGTATTTGTGTTTTACCGCCCAAATCAATTCAAAATGGTAACGCACATTTTTAGATAGATCATTTATCAATTTTGTATGGGTTTCAGATAAAGTTTTTTAAGTTTTGTTTTTTAACATATATAGTTTTGAAGATAAATGTGTTTTTTTTAAATAAAAAATAAATAAATCAAATGTAATACTAATTGGATAATAGATGTGCATTTGAATTAAAGTATAGTACATGTGCATTTAAATTGAGAGACTTGAGAGAGTTTTGAGGGGGGAGGGGGGGGGGAATTTAGAAAGAATAAATTTGAGTTATTGAATTAGAGTTAAAATGAATCTCAACCGTTGTTATGCTTTGTCAAATTATAGAATTCAAATTAGGTTGTGTTTTATTATATAGATGTGAGTTTAAAATTTGTGTTTAATAAAATATATTTTTTATTATTATTTTAGATTATTGTAGACTTCTTCAATAAAACAGTGCGACTTTTATTATGACATGATATAATAACACTATGGAAATACATTAATAATCTGAATATTTATCTACTCGCAACAAAAGTTGCAACGCTTTTATTGCAAGACATCATTAGTTTTTGTGGATATTACATGAATCTTTTTAGGGGTGATTGACACATTTTTTTGGATTGTTCTTTGGTGATTGTCTAAAAAAATACAAAAACCATAAATCACACATTTACTTCTTTCAGAAAGTAAAAATTCTTCAATAGTGTATGATAATCAAAGCCCATAAACAGACTTCTTTTAAAATTTTCTACTACCATTTCACCCACAATGTAGGTGACAAGGATAACCACTGGGATATGCAGGTTGTATTATTTACGATAACAAATGGAAAGAGATCCTTCAATTTTACATGTTCTCTTCCAATAACTTGTGTATAGTCTGTGTAACTGGGTACTTGAGCCTTGAATACAAACATATGTTCAACATAATTTACTTCTTCAGTGCATAAACACTTAGATTTGAAAGTTCCTGCAAATAATATTTGTAGACAGAGTTCTCATTACTTGTGATATATATTTGACATCACAAGTTAATTCACTAATCATTGTACATCAATTACATGCATCACCATGTTTACATGTATATACATCTATATATAGTTACACAAATGTATACACTATACTCTCCGAGAGAGAGAGAGAGAGAGAGAGAGAGAGAGAGGACCTTTGCCTAATTAAGCTTGGCTTGTTCACAGAGGGTAGTGAAACCTATGAAGCTGTACATTTCATTTTTTGAAAAAGACTGGCATGTCTCGGCATCTACATAATTTTAAGGTTAGAACAAAGATGGCCAAGTTCCGGCCTTGCATCCATCCAGGTTGTGAATCTCATCTCACTAGCGGAAGTGCAGTAGAGATAGGATCTGAACGTGATAAGGAAAAAATAGCGCCTGCAAAATGGTCAAAAAGAAATTGTTAAAATTGTTTTTTGATCTTCCCCGCATACACTGCAAACAAATGCCTGAGAATCATTTACAGTTTTTACAAAAGAGGTCGAAATCATCTTTGGGCCTTTGTGGCTTACAAGTCTATGCATTACATGCATGTCTGCAATTATAGAATGCAAGTTTCGGATTTAAGTGGGATGAGAATGAATGAAAAGCAGAAATAATCAGCAGGTCAGAAGCAATGCTAGCTACCACCAAACTGAGGCTACCAACTCGTGTAAAAAGCATGCTCCTTACAGTCTTGTAAACTAGAATAATGTAGTCACCATTATGAGATAAAATATGCTTAATATTAATGGGTATACTTTTTTAATGTCAGTACTACTTTAATCAAATTAATTATTATGAATCCAGGCACAACCTAGATACTCAGGATAATCGAACAACGCTGATTCAAACATATCTCACACCAACGTACTAAAGTCCCAATAATAAAGGGGAAATTTCAAAGTTGTTATAGTAACTTATAAAAGCTGTTAAATTTATTCATTGATACAAAGTTGAACTAATGCGTCTGTATCTGGGAGTTTTCTAGGGAGAGAAGGAAATGAAAAGAAAAGAAAGAAGAGAATAGCGCTCTCTCTTTTCTCTCATTTTCTTTCCAAAAGTGATGAGAAATATTTGAGCCCAAATTACACTTGTTTTCTCTTTTTTTACACGCCTTCATTTGTTTTTTCTCCTTTTCTCATCTACATAAAAAAATCCAAGACACCTGATACCCCTTTTTTTTCTCTCCCTTTCTTTTCTTTTTCTCTCCAATCTAAAACTCCAAGACACAGTAAATTATAAGTGATGCCAACTAACCTTAAAGCTTTGACACCCACATCCATAAGGTATGCTCGATGTTCATCATCACCATCTACAAACTTCTCAAGTTCCTTACTGTAATAGAGGATATCATCGCGCAAATGCCCCGCACCTGCACACCTAAAGAAAGGGACAAACTCAGTACCACTTGAGAGAGAGAGAGAAAGAGAGAGAGAGAGAGAGAGAGAACACACATAACAAAGAGGTCCATTCTTTATACATGCATGCAGCTTTCATATTAGATTTTGCTCATTTTTTACTACAAGTTCTATGGTTTACATCAACATACTGTAAGTACGGCATCTTGGGCAACATTCAACTTTTGTGAACACAGTACACTGACAACATACTGAAGTAGACAACGCAACAAGCCAACAAGTTATGGTCAAAGGTGTAAGAATAAATTTTCACCCGAAACCTGCAGCTCGGTAATTGTTCAGTAAAGTGAGGTAGCATCTTCTTCTTTTTTTTTTCAGCAGGTAAGCGAGATAGAATCTTGGTGAGACAACCTTCCATTCATAAGATGAAATGCCATACCTCTCTATAACGGCGTCGACATCTGCTTTGCTTTCTGGACCATGCACAAGAACTCTAGTAAGGCTTAATATGTCACGATAATCACCCATTCGATGTGCTTCTTCAGCAGAAATATGGTAAGGTAAGTTCTCCAAAGGAGAAGCAGAGAGATGTGGGCTGCCAATTGATGATCCAGGAACATGTGATGCTAACTTGCCCTCTGCTTCAAGCCTTAAACAAATAATCGCCATTGCATAGGCAACCCCCCCAAAACCTGTGTGCGATACAAAAAGATAAGACCCTGCAGAGCTGTAGAAGAAGTGGTTTTAGGATTAACTCACAGGAGAATCTGAGAAAAGGGAAAAAATGTATTTTTATCACAACATTCATCAATTACTTTATGTACCAGTCAAACCACTCATAATGTCAAAATCATATCCCGACTGTCAAATTGCTGGTGTAATGACTCCAGAACTGGTTGCAACTTAAGCATGACATGAAGAGACACAATTGGTCTAAATCATGTCTGTTATAAATATCCTAAACGCCAAGTCCAACTTCATTAGATTTTCAGCTTTTTGGAAAAAAATTCCCTCACCAAAGTTTAATTAAGGAAATGCTTCAGCATTGTCTTTGCCTCTCAAAGGAGGGGTGTCAAGTGTTGGATCTTAGCATTCATCCAGACATTATTGTAATTAAATTATCTAATGCATTTAAAACCAAGATTTAAACGCAAAAGTTAATGCATTTTCATATTGTATTTATTTGAAGTGACTGTCAGCTAAAAAATCTCAAAGATGGTCCACAGACAGATTCAAACCAATGGTTAAATTTCTATAGGTATGGTAATGTCAACTACTAATGTAACAAAAGATTCTTATAACAAAATATTATAATGGTAAATTTGAGGTCCTACTATAGGGAATATAGATTTAAATACTTACTCATCTATACAGTACTGGACTGCATCAACATCAGAAGCTAAGGCTTCTCTCTCTCTAGTTAATGGTATTCTTCTACATGCTGTGTTGAATCCCTCATCTTTCAGAGCAGCATACACTTCGCTAGGTGTCTTGACGTCATCTACAAAGATGTTCTCCCAATATCCTATGACACTGACCTGGTTTAGTGCAGGACTATATTCTTCGCGGTGTAAAAGCATACGACCACCAGATTTTCTGACCTCCGATATTATATCTTCTTTTAGTCTTGCTTCCATATGTTCCACCTGCAAAATGGGATAGAATAAAGGAATTTGAAACCATGGGTCCACCTTAATGTCTAGCTATTAGCATAAATTTTATGTTAGAATGATGACAGACCACTGGACCAGTGATTCCCACATGCTTGAGCGTATCAACAGGTTTATTTAATTCCCTAAGGACAAAAGGTGTGCCATTAATGTATACAACAGCTTCTTCTCTCAGGTCGGTTAAAATTACTCTCTGAGCAGCACTTCCTTCTGCATTGGGCTTGGCACCTAAATAAGCTAACATCTCCTTGGCACCAGCAATTGTAGGAGTTGCCATGCTATACACAGGATATCCTTCCACCTGAAAGAAATGGAGGTCTTAGAGGCATATTTCCTTCTCATAGTAAATGTGTATCAGATTATAAGCAGTAAAAGCTATTCCTTTGAGTTGCTTTGTCTATGGATTACCAGTAGTAGCTTGTAAGTTACCGCAAAGCTAGAACATAGTCACATATGATTTTAAGTTACCGCAAAGCTAGAACATAGTCACATCTACTAAGCATCTCAGACTACCTTGTAGACATGAGGCGCGCCATGAATTTGTATATGGCTGGAAGTTCTTTGACCAGGAAAGAAGTACATCTTAAGTATAGACCCTTTGCCCAGAACAGAACCATTACGATCCTTCACAATGGCCTCCATTACCGCATCACCGTGTTGAGATTCATGTGGAGCTCTTAATTCCTCCTGAGATCAATACAAAGCACACATACAATTAAGTTGGAGTAAAAAGAGTACCTTTAACCTTGAGAAACTGGGTGTGAAGAAGACATACAGGGACTGTAAAGAATCGTCCAGGCCTTAATCTAATCGACCATTTCATAGCTTGAATTTCTGGGCTCTGATGCAACCATTTCTTAAATGTCATTCTGGCTTCTCCTTGTTCACAAAACCCATCAAATGCTTCGCTTCCAAGATATGCTGCAAAAGCAATTAGGCGAAAATAACGCTCCAAGTACTCGGCACCTCGGTTCAGTGCTACTCTCCTTTCCCTTGGCTCAACCTGCTGTTGATTGAATAACTTTCTGTATTTTAAAACAGCTTGACGTATGTTCTGCAGAGCTGAACATCTATCAATGATAGCATCTAAGGCCTCCCGGCATTCCACTCCATTATCAAACAATCTTGTTATCTTCCACAACAATAGGATGTCATTTATCCCAAAAGTATGACTTGCATCTTTTCTAGGTCTGCCTTTTGCAGGACTTGATACAGACTCATGACAGTGACCTCCAGTTCCTCCAGTTTCTTCGCCACTTGATGTACCATCGTCTTCCTCTTTACGTGACAAATCATCGAACAATACTCTAATAGGTCTCCCATACTCAATACGAAGCTTCAGAAGGCAAGCAATTACTGTACCAGTGGTTGTCCTACCGCGGCCCATCTGTAAATACTTAACTAGCATTAGTGAAATGAATCAAGAATAGCATTATTCGCATGGACTCGCAATGTTCTTAATACAGTTATTCCTAGTATGACATTACAGATCAACTGTAACTGATGGAAAGTTTTACCTGACAATTAAAGACCAAAGCCGTGTCTTTGGAAGCAGATGCAATATTTGTGGCCAGTGTGTCAAAATCAGAACTCTTTGGAGCTTTACCATCAGTAATAGGCATACGGGCATACTTGATTGGGAAACCATCAGCTTCTAAGTCTTTGAATACCTCAAGTGGGGTCTTAACTACCTCAGAGCTCACATGTTCCCATGCATCAAATATTTTCCCATCATCACTTTCATGAATGACCATTATAGCACCATTGTAGCGTGCAGCTTCTCGCAAAATATCTTCCTTTAATCGCGCTTCCATTCTCTCTACTCTTTCACGATCAATTCCCTATAAGCAGATATCCTACTATCAGCTTCACCAATTATGAATCATTTAGAAAAAAATTAAGACTAAATAAACTAAGCAACTAGTATGGTATATGAGCAATTGGATATAAGCTGCTTCAGTATCAAGCACCAAACCACAAGTCTCGTTGAAATCCTACTATCTGTTTACAAAATAATTTCTGCTCAACATGACTGCATTTAAAAATTGCCTGTAAACAACATAATATATTTTGAGGAAAAGGATTTATTGCAGTTCTGATACAAGAAGCTCTTAATGAATATATCACACAAAAATGTGTCGCAATCTTTCTTTAAAAAGTCAAAAGTCAAAATATTAAATCAGCAAGATGTTAACTGAGATACAAATTCATAATTTCAAACTGAAATTTTTACAAGTAAAATTTGACCATAAAAATATATGATGTTATAATATGCATACTTTTGACTTCGTAGATAACACGAATAACTAGAATTCCATTCAAGTGAAGACAACATTAAATGGGAAACAACAACGAAATAGATGCATTTACCAAGAGGGTTCCTTCACAATTTAAAATCATATTCTTTACATCCCAGTGGAGATAAAGTCTAAACTCTGTAATCCTTAGTCCATGTCGTACACCACCAAAATAGTTATTTTCATAACAACTTTACATATTATAAACCTTTTATAAAGAGCTGAGATCCTGAAGGCCGAAATCCCTTAGGTTGCATAGGAGAGAAGTATTTAGAATATTGTTTATTTGAATTTCATTTAGCTTTCACAATTTGTTGGATGAGGATTTCATGGCGCAATTTTTTTTTTTTGGATGATGGTGGAATCTGCAACCACGAACCTTAGGGTCTGCACAACATAAACCACCAGGTGAACACAATACCCCACCAACCATGCACACCGGGTAATCCTAAGTAAACAATGTGTGGGTGGCCCCTACAAGATCATTGTCTTGCTAATTCTAACATGATAACTAACTAACCGAGTTTTTGGACCTTACAGGTGTGAATTTGAATAAACTGGATGACTGATGTCATTTAAAATCATGCGAGCAGTGGACTCTTTGAGTACTAGTAGTATTGTAGTTTGATGTATGTCTCCCAATTATGATCGGTGAATTCGTTTGACAATTTTACAAATCAACATTTGACCTGATTCAATCAAAACGCGACATTGAAGTAGGGAGACTTAGCCCATGCCTGACTTAAGCATCAGCCATCGTAGACCACACGGAGGGCCTCCTCAGCTTTTCTTTCGCCCTTGCAGGTTATCCCATCTTCATGCAAGTGCATAGTTCTTGGCCAATCCGAACAGGTTTTTGTGTAAATAGGAGGATTTACATACTGTGCTTATCACTTGTATCTTTCTCTTTTCTAATAAAATCTTCTTTTACTATCAAATATGCGTGTGTGTGTGTGTGTCTGTTTCTGTGTGTGCGTATTTATAATCACACAATTAAGTAACTAATGTCTCAGCAAATTAAGTTGTGCATAAATTAGCATGTAAAGTGAACAGGATAAACTTGTCAACCCCTCAGTTTTTTGAGAAAATAAAGGTTCCATAAGATAAGGATGTCTACCGTGTACTCGAGCATGTTTTTGTATGGTCTTTCAACCTCGCGGAGCACAAAAGGTTTCCCATTGATGTAGATTACAGGTTCTTCTCTCATATTATGCCAAAAAACTGGACGGCCGCCTTCAGAGCTACCTATCCTCTGGATTACAGATCGAATTCCATCAACTGTTGGATTTGCAACACCATAAACTGGAAACCCAGGAATTTCTCTAAAATTAGGGGCACCCTCCACTCTTTCTGGTAAAGCAGGGTGTTGACAACCAGGACAGTGATCACTTTTAAGAACTGTTTGACTTCCAAGGACCTCCCCTTTTCTTGAGCCTGCAACAGTTCCCATATCAGATGGGCGACCACTAGCAGATTCCGCAATTTTTGACAGAGATGGTTTCCGACTTGCATAACCAAGTGCACCCATTGGGTCTCTCCTAAGCAACCTGCAAAGAGGC
This sequence comes from Aralia elata, assembly GCA_034770075.1. Classification (NCBI taxonomy): domain Eukaryota; kingdom Viridiplantae; phylum Streptophyta; class Magnoliopsida; order Apiales; family Araliaceae; genus Aralia; species Aralia elata. The sequence continues at coordinate 5,964,517 of CM068382.1, forward strand.
AAGGATGCATTGTAAGAAATGAATTATGGTGCATGCTAGAAATGAAAAATGCGTGAATGTCCACTAGATGCTATGTATATCAGATCAAAGAGAATATTTATATAGATTAATAACAATTTGGTTAATGTATATACATTCTAAATGTTAATTATATTCTAAACCGCTCGAGTCTTTTCTCCTATAATGTGGGAGCTGTCCACACATCCTGTACAACTCAAGTATTCACAAATCGCACAAGACTACTTATATACTATGTTTTGTTATGAGATAGTGACATAAGCGTACAACCTTGGGTTAGGGATAGGCAGCCTTATAAATACTTATCATCCACATATCTCTACGGAATTGTAGCTTAGTGAGTGCAAGTTGCATGCTGCGTCTATCCTAACTCTCTCAACATATTTTTCCCTCCTCTCGTCCCTGTCTTCTCTATTGTTCTCTCCTCTCATAATGTTGGTGACTGTAAGCTGTTCTGCTCAGCTTGCTGCAGTTGCTTCTTGCATCTACAGTGAGGTTTAGCCCTTTTCTCTCTTATTCCCTCTCTGTCCAGATTTTCCCCCGTATCTCTCACCTACTAGTCTATTTAAAAGTGCTGAAACAACACTTTTCCCTGAAAAGACCGATCTGCCCAGGTTACTTGATAAAACACTTGTAAAATACTGCTGTAACTTCTTTTCATAACTAAAAAGTTTCATAACACAAAGAAACCCTATCTTCCTATTGCTTATCTGTTGCGCCCTCACTCTCATGATCTCCGAAGTGTTGTGGACTAGATGTAAGAGTATGAATTGAAAATGACTCAATAAATCCAAACCATGAATAAGAAATAAATTAATACATCCAGTGATCAAAGACACAGTAACCTAGACAGGATCATAGTAATCAATAAACTTACTAAGTACTAGCATTTAGGCCAAGAATAAGATAATAGATTAATGGTGCATTGTCAGGATCATAATAAAAGGGTAAACTGGGCATAACTAAAATAGTTAGTATCTTCTAGAGTTAGACATTTTGTATACACATGTGTGCACATAGAAGTTGTTAGCATGTGTGTAGGATAAGAGAGTGGTGTAGGTTAGGAATATTTACATTTTTCAGCATTTTAGTAGCTATATATATGTATGTAGTGGGAAGAGTAATCCCCAAGTTTTATATTATGCATTTTATGAATGAAATTGGAAAGTAAGGCTTCAGCTACTCCATTTTATCTCTCTCACGAACACAGTGAGTATTCACTGTGTTCTTCTCCTTCTTCCTCCCTATTCTCTCTAATTCTCTACTTCTGTATCTGTTTCTATCTCTATTTCTGGTCAGGATCCTAGTTGGGCCTGACATGCATATATTTCATTGGGTTTGCTCCTTCTAGATGTTCCTGCATCTAAATCAATAAAAAGTGCAGAAACACATGATAAAGATGCAATTTAAGCTTAAATGAGAGAGGGAGAAGGAACCAATTTGAGAAGATGCTTGGATCAAATTAGACGAAGATCAATAAGGTATTTGAATGAGAACAAAATAACATGTGACAAGGCATATGTACCCCTTTGGTATTCATTATTTCAAGCTTATTGTTTGCAACAAAGTTTGACTGAAGTAGGAAGTCAATTAACAAATCTGTACTCTGTAGAATACTGATAAAGAGTATTGTGACTAATTAATTCAACACGAAGATATGGAAGCCATAACTGAGAGCATACATTTTGGTACATGTTGCAGGACTAACAAAATTCTATTTGTCAAAAGATAAAACCATCAACTTTTTACCATAAGAATAGATAAATATTTACAACATAATGATGTAGGACAAGGTCAAAAGAAGGAATATACTTCATAATCGGTAAAGAAACACAAACACAAAAAGCACAAAGCTTTTCTCAAATCAATAATATATTCAAGTCTGAAAATAAATAACGTTACGATGCTTTATTTAGAAAACCTAGACTTAACGACTAAGAAAAAAAATCCTAATTTAAAAAGGAAATAATCTCGTAATTAAAATCTAGCACTATAATAAAAACCTTCTAGAATATCTTACTTAATTTAAGTAATAGATATTTACATTAATCACCAAAATATTTATCTCTAAACAATAATATAAAATAATAATTAAGCAATCTTTTGATCTTCTTCATCCGTTCTGCATCATTCTCCCCTCAACTGAAAAATAACTTGATCTCAAGTTTTGTATTATCGAATTATAATAAACCACAGTCAGAGAGATGTCTTTTACCAAAACAAGAGCATCTTATGGTCCAATCCCATAAGCACAATTTTTAGGACTAGCAACGACATGATGTAAGACTTTGAAACAACATGTGACACAAAAGTACAATTTGAAAAGACAAAATCAACATATTTCTTCTCAATATGAAATAATAATTAAGCCATCTTTTTATCCTTTCATCGTTCTGACAAAGCATGAGAGAGCCATTTAACATAGCCTTACATCAAGTTCACTAGAATATTCAATCAAACTTATGTACCACATGGTCCACATCATATTCATCAGCGTGTTCAACAGACAACTATAAGACCACGATCCTATGGAGAAGCAGAGAGTATTGGCTAAGTATAAATTGATCAATTTTTATAGGGACAAGGGAATCATCTCAAATGCACCTAATAGTTTATAATTTATACTGAACTTAAATGACAAATAAATGTCAGAAATTCCAAAAGACCAAACCACTTGGTTTCGCTTACGATTTCCATGACGTCATGCTCAAGTCTTGGATATGCAAGTTCCACTAGTTGTGCTTGTGCACTCTATTTCGCTAATCAGTAGCCTGTTGAAATATTTCCTTCAAACTACAAAAAATACTTCTTTAGGCTGAAATATTGACAGTCTCAATTTACTGATAAAACAAAAACAATAAAAAGGTTATTTAGTCAACCATCTTAAAAACTTTGATTCCTTGACACCATTACATGAAGACTAGGAATTATCTAATCCTAAAAGCTCTTTCAGCAGAAAGAAACTCAAACTATATCAGATTCACAACGTAAAATTCCTCAACACCATGGCACTAGAAGCCAGTAAGCCTACTTGGGAGTATTTTCTTTTTCAATTCTTTTCCACTGATTGGATCTCTAAAAATATAAAACAATAAAAGGAAAAAAGTAGTTATACCAATAAACGTAAGAAAAAGCAGAAACACTCCTGAAGATGACATGAAAATTAAAATGACAAAAGGGACAGTAATATGAGTGCAGATTCCAATTATATATCAAAAAACATACTTAGAGGCTCTTAGGGTGATAAATAGTCATTTACTCAGCCAGTACACAATATTATAAACTTGAAGAGACTTTGGCCATCTTAAAGAGGGACTCTAGAAGTAGATATGCAGGAAGGGTGAGTGCTCCTAATTTCATGAAACTTAATGTAATATCCAATTATGTGAGTATGTGTGATGTCATTTTCTCATCTACGTCAGGATACAATAACATGTTTCAGTTACTAAAATTTATATACAAGCTGCCAAACAATTTCAAGTCGCCTCCCTTTAGAATAGGAAATAACAATAAATCTCCTGGAATAAATAGACTATAATCTTTACCTGCGAATTATGGTATATAGTTCTGGCCTTGTTTTCATCCATTCATAAAAGCTGCACTGACCGGAGGATCTAGGATCAAGTGCTGTTCTCTCGGTATGTAGATATACAGCAAAGCATATAAGGTAGTAGTATCTTTCCAGGTACTCCACAAAAAAGGACAGAAGTGCCTCCCTCTTCATCTCATCAGGTTGACGCAAAATGCTATTGCCATAAGTAGCAATAGCTTCACGTAAGTTCTGTAACCAATTCAGAACCAACACTTTCAAATGGTTAATTCAGTATTCATATATTTTCTGGATTAATTATAACCTAAGTATCATAAATGAAAATACGGAACTCAATAGGCACCAAGATATCAAATTTCTCTTTTTGGAAACAACATAATCCATAAATGAGTAGAATAAGTTCAAGAACAAAAACTTTTAATGATAATTGATCAAGTAATAAATTGAGCTGAAAAGCTTAAAATAGGGCAACTTGCAACTAGAACAAGAACCTTACCGATACCTGCACAAAAGCTGACATAGAGAGATCTATTACCTGCATGGAGGAGCATTTGTCAATGACTTTGTCCACTTGCCTTTTTCCTTCAACACCACCCTAAAACAAAATCACAAACCAATACTATTGTAAAATTAAGTTGCTGAAATTCTGGACCATGAAGAATTAAGATGAAAGTCCTTCAAACTACCTCTAGAACCCGAATCAAACTTCTAATGACTGCATATTCTCCTCTACTAAGTGCCTCCTCTGAGTTCGGCAAATTGTCAGCAACTGTAGAGCCACAGTCAGAAATTTTTCCAATCGAGTTCGTCCTCGGGATACCTAATATAACGAATAAATCACATATGATGTAACATATAAAGTAAAAGGATTTGATTTTTTTTAGGGCCATTTCTAAGAAATTGATTTTAACATTAAAAAGGAGATTGACATGTCATTTTCTCCCAAATTAGAAAGAGAGAGGTAACCAATTTAGTTTTTTTTTTCCTTCTCTTTTTCCTTTTTTCTTTTACTTTGATAATGAAGTTGATAAAATAGTCAAACATTTGCTATTGCAATTCAATCGCAAAACACAAAATGTATGCAAGTAAATTTAGAAACTTCAAGGCATTATAATCCTTAGCAATGCTACATTCTAAATGGCAGGGAAAATCTCAAAGAACAATTTTGTGCTTCGAACATGTTCAGCTTCCTAACACTTTTTTTTATAAAAGAAAGGATTCTTGAATGTAAAATTGAAAACTCTGAATAGCTGTGGATTGGGGGGGGGGGTGATGGTTGTTCTTGGCCTCCAATTTATCTTGGGCACTTTCAGCTTCAGGATTGATAATTGGATAAGGTGGGTGAGGAGTTGTCTTTGTTGGTTGAAGTAAGCCCTTTTCACCTGGGGGAGGATATCCTGAAATGGAGGCCTCATAATGATGGTAGTTTTTATGTGGTCTTATTATCAAAATTTAGGGGGGAATGGTATTAAGGGATTTCCCCGTAAGAGGAATATCGAAGGTTGGAATCTTGCGAAAGACGACATGTTTTCCCATGAACAATGGCATGTGGATGATAATAACTCCAGATAACGTTTTGAAAAGGTGGAGATTCGTACTGAATAGTTACTTTATGTGTAGAGTAGAATAGGGATCGACGGATTGCTTTTATATTGGAAATTCATCATGAAGATTTTGAGTATGGTCTTCTAGTTGTATGGGATGATGTGGGTGATGCCCAAGTCAATCGCTGAGTTTCATCATGCATGGAATGCGTTTAAGATCCCTTAGAGGTCTATGAGGAAGCTTAATCCTCGCTTAGACACTAGGTGGGTCCTCTACCACTTCAATTTGGTTGGGGGCTTAGGTTGAATCAGACATCTTTGCATCGATTTAATAAAGGCTTTGAAACTCTACAGTACTTGAGATAAATTTATTAAATCTTAAATGATATTTCTTTTTAAATAAAATTGATGTAAAATTTGAAAACTTGCATCTACCATATGTTTTGTACAGTATAACAAGTATATATAATAGAAAAATGAATAAATTGATACCGCCAATTCGCCTAGGAAAACGCTTAAGGGGCCTAGGTTCTTCCGTCGTCTAGGTCCGCCTCGCGATTTTTAGAATACCGGAGGATATCAAGAAGTTTTCTCTCCAATTAGATCTTTGTTTTGAGCTTACTGTTTTTTTAGTATAATGAGATCTATCCAAATTCTATTATGTCCTTCATTAACTTTTCAGGAGAATTCAACTTTGTTTGAGGTTTGTGTAGAGAGGGGTATTCTTGGTAGTATAGGGGTTATTTGGATCCTTCTACTTTATATACTTTGTGTGAATTGAGAAAGCACCCCATTTTGGCATCTTACGCAATATTTTATTACGTAATCAAAAAAAGTATGACCAATACACTAGGAAGAACGGTATAAGCAAAAAAAGAAAATTACTGCTTGCCTTCTTGGTAACTGAGTAAGTGCTCCTTATGTCAGTTATGTGAGCCAGTAAGACAGAAAAATAACACAAGAAAATAAGGAAATGACACTGTGCTACTTACACAGCTGCACTTTTGGGTATGTTTTCTCTCTTTTTTCATAAACCGACTTAAATTTTGCTGGTAGATATACATAACTATATATACATATATACACGTATATAGATGCATGAACCATTTTGTTTCACTGGATGTATGTGACCAATAATATATAATCAAGTGTCAAGTGAGCAACAGAAATATGTTGATTGGTAATTCAAATTTGAGGGGTTGATTCGTAGGGACAGAAAATACACTTACTAGGTACGTATATGGGAGGAGAGTGGAGAGAACATAAAATTCGACCTCCTCTGTATTTATGTATGTGTATTATGTAACTACACATGAGGTGCACTAGGGTGCAGCAATTGTTGTATCCTGGAATAAAATTCTGATGGTGCGTCGGGTGCAATTAGGGATTCATTGGTGGCATATTTTCTAAACTGTGCACGTAAAATAAAAGAAAGGGAAGGCATTCGGCATGCAACATATTGGACTCCTTTATAGTGTTAACCTCTCTCTCTCTATATATATATATATATGTATATATATAAATACACACACGGACAAAAACACACATACATACTCAATAATGGTAAAAAAGTTTTAATGAGTACTTCTTTCGATACATGATATATCAACTGGTCACTAGTCAAACCGGCATACCTTTTATTAATATTATCTTGTCTGATGATACTTGGTAAAAATTAGTCATTATTACATTTTTGTTCAAATTATTATGCTCTCTGTGTATAATGTTTCTAGTGCCCAATTATGGGACTTTTCAGCACGTTTTAAGTACTCATACAAAGAAACACCAAGAAAATATCATGACGAACCTACATATTTTGTTGGATTACCATCAAGTATTTAGTTTAATGAATCTTTTTTTACCATATATGTAATTATATATATATAAATATAATACTTAAATATGAGTCATATCCCACTGCATCCAAATTACTATTTTTTCATAATTGACGAGCCCATGTATTTCCCGACACATGTATCCTTGCTTCCTAGCTAATACACTTCCATTAATTTCACGTTTAATAAATTATTTTCTACTTTTTACTAAACTACGTATTGTGCACATTAGTTTTTCTATTGTCTTCCACTTGATGGTGTTCATCATTTTTATCTTATATTTCTATTAATGCTTTCTAATTCTCAGTCTTCCAAATGTTATCCAAAACAAAACAAAAAAAACTCTTTCACAATTTTTTAAAATTGATTTATTTTATAACATCAATGGTTTCCATCATTTTCTTTTATGTTAGTATTATAACTAGATTCCGAAATTTCAACGTCTTTCCATCCTTTTAAATATGTGTAAGGAAGATATATATGGATTAGGAGATAAAAAATATTGAACTCCATAAGCTTGAACGTGATAATTAAATGATGGTTTTGATTTTCTCTACTATGTGTGTCCATCCATCATTCCAACCTCTAATGTTTACCAAAATCATTCCTATCTTGCTCCTAGTATAGAATTTGATACTAGCAACGTAGTCGTTTTCCTTCTTTAACCTGTTGTGTTTCCAGTCTATTTCAGATTTCCATACCAAAAGCTAATAACTCGCCATAAATTTTGGTAAAACTTCTTGTTAAGTAACCAACTCATCTAAAAACTTAAGCTTGTAGATAGGAGGCCCAACAATGTATATCATGCTAACACTTCCCCTCAAATGCAACTTTATGGAGACGACATTAAAGTGCACTTGCACTATTTTAAATTAATATAAGGACAACGTGCAATCGGAAAGATTTGAACTCAAGACTTTGTATACCCAGAATTCTGATACCGTGTTAAGCAATCAACTCATCTAAAAACTTAAGCTTGTAGATAGAGGGCCCAATAATGTATATCATGCTAACACTTCTCATTTTGCTCTCTCATATATGAACATTCAAGAATGGGAACTTCTGCTTAGTAAGGTGTTCACCGTTAATCACTTCAGTATCAACAATAATCATGTACGTGACTTATATTTTCCTCTAAATATTTCGTGTTGCCTAGGTGAGAGGTGTCTCATCTTCAGTAATGAAAGATTATAGCAAAACAAAAAGGATGTGTTTATCATGTCAATCATCTCTCACAGAAAATTTCCAAGCCCTCCTTACCCAATTAAGTTCCCAAAGTGTTTTTATAGTTTTCTTAGATTTCTAGTGTTTTATACGAAATCCCTGGAGAAGATTTCATCTCCCAACTAATTTGCAGTTCTAAATGTGTTTTGCAGTTTGGTTTATCGCTTTCTTCATAACATGTTTCTTACTATGCTTGGTCAACTATTTCAATGATATGCCCAACTAACACGCCATTAGCAACATGACAGTTGGGCCAAATAAATTAATTTAAAAATATATGAAAAGAACTGTGCGTGAAAATTGGCTTAAAGAAACTCTCAAATATGTACTAACATTAATTTTTATATAAACTTCCAGAAATAACAAAACCTGAAAACTGAGGCTAGTAGTAGTTAGTGATGGGAGTGGGACATGACAAATTATGGGAATTTAGGTCTTTTGTCTAGATATAATTATTCAATACCATTAACACAAATTTACATATTTTAATTGGAATTTTATAGAATAAACTAGGAAACTAACTTTTGTTATGTAAATATATAATATTAAGGAAATTTGTAATATAATATTATGAAACCATATCACTCTAAGAGGCTAAGACCATTATACAACATCCAAGTGCTCTTAACATTTTTGAAAACCCAAGCTGGGGTCATGTGTAGACATCCCTTCCCTCCCTCCGTCCTTAATTAGCAATATGTTGCCGACTGGGAGGACATCTACTACTTCACATGAAACACAATCTCAGGATTCAGAGAATCAGTTCATATATGAGAAGCTCTGTAAAAAAATTTAAACGATCCTCATGAAGTGTTGTACCATTAAAATAAAAAAGGTAGTGCATGAGATGATATTAAATAAGGAAGGAATATCTATAAACACTTGAAATTGGATATGAAAGCAGAAATGACTACCAGAAGCTCCTATCCGATTAAGATAAATCAATGTAGCAATCACCATCCCAGTTGTAGTTCGTCCTCGCCCCATTTGACAATTAAAAATTATCTGTGTCTTTATATCAGCTTGAGAAATTCTATGAACCTAAAAATTAGAAATAAAGAAAAAACTGAGAAAGAGAAAGTTGGTGAAAAATCTGCAGATGTATTACAAAAATATTTGGAATGCTGTATATATCCCATAATTGCGTTACAATAATAACCACAAGCTAAAAAACTATACAAATGATCAAAATGGTGCAACATGTCAAATGAACATCACTCTATCTGCAAATGCTAAAGTGCTTTAAAGTTGAACGCCAATTTTGTGCCCTCAACGAAAAATTTAAGAAACGGATTTGAGTAACCTTATTCCTTTCGACCGATAACTGACATACATCTGACCAGATTCTTTTGTAGTTGAAACAAAGTTGAAGCAGATAGGTTTGTCTATTAAAATTTAAAAAGGCTCTAAAGTATATCAAAAATAAATCAACTCTTAGAACTTCTGGTAAGCAGCCCAGAATAGTATTGTCACATTTAAGTGTCTAGATATTTCATATTTAGAACAAAGAGCAGAAATTTAGGGTTAATCTGCGTGGAAGGAGGAGAAAATTTAGTAAAAATACTTGGTAAAGATGTACTAATTGTTGTAACCATAGAAACCAAGAGTTTGTGATGTTTCTGCACCAATTGGAGGGTAGAACTGTAAAGGATAAATTACAAATGTAGCATATATTTACCAGTACCAAGTGTAATGAGATTTTCCAGGCTGTGCTGTTTTCTCTCAACTGTATTCTATTTTTGCATTCTTTTTCTATTCGCTTCTCTTTCTTGATACAAATTCTAAAACCAACATGCAAATGATAGATCATTTGCCACATGCATCGGTGATTAATAATCACCTTTCCCCTCCCACGGATTACACTGTAAGCCAAACCATGCGCTGTTGTCCAGGAGAAAAACACAACCCCCTTCCCCCAACAAAGTCAAAACACAGCCTAATCCTCAAATTCTCAATCCTAGAACAACCTTGTATGATAAGATTCCACAATCCACTGTTCCAATACATACCATGCAATCTCCGACCTTCGAGTTTGCACTGGAATATAAAATCTTCAAATTTATAAATTTACTTGAGTATCAGAATTAGTGAGGGTTACATTCTATAACCCTTTACCTGTAAAACAGGTTCAACAGAATCAAACCCACAGGGTCTTTAGGTAGTTCCCAGACTAGAACTGATGCATTGTAGTAATCTCGAACCTTTATTTGATGATGTAAAGACATGTTAGGTGTGCCATAGGGACCTTTACTATGGGAGAATGAAGACCACTATTTCACTTTAAGTGTTTGACTTGCAAAATGGGTGTCATATAATGAACTCCATCTGTTTGCTTGGCCAATTGAGGAGAATGAAATGGAGTTTTGGCCAAAAATAAGGGAGCTCATTTTCCATTCTCATTATTCCTTGTGAAATTTTTGGACAAAATGCATCAAATTAAATATATTATTTTCCATCCTGTTCCCAATATAACATGAAACCAATTGCTTTTCCTACATTTCTTGTTAGAAAGAGACACTTGGACTTACATTTCATATATCTTGATTACTTAGAAAGCTTACAAGGTTACCTACTTATACAATTGGAAGAAATAATTAAGACAAAACATGTTCCTTAATATAAGGAAACATGTTAGCTAATACAAGGAAGAAAACATGGAGTGGGAAACATGGAATAAAACATAAGGAAGAATATAGGGAAAAGGTGGAGGAATATTGGAATAAAGTGAAGAAAAATATTCTCCATTATTATTTCCAACACTCCCCCTCAAGCTGATAAATAGAAATCTCCTATTTTTCAGCTTGAAAAACGATCGGCAATTGGACAAAACTCCGTTTGTGAATAGCAATTCCGGCAGTTAACAGTACACCGTCTATGAATAGCAATTCCGGCAGTGAACAATACTCCGTCTATGAATAGCAATTCCGGCAGTGACCAGTAACTCCGTCTATGAATAGCAATTCCGGCAGTTTGGACAATACTTGTAAAGGCCTCCATCTCCTTACCAGCACCAATCGTCATCTTCGTGAGACGATTCTTTACTGTAATAAACTTGGGATGGTTGTGGTGTTTTAGTAGACGCTGAGTTAGCTTGGGAGGATTTTTTTTTCTCGCGTTCAGCCTGTTTCAACTTGTACCATTCTGGATAGCCTATAATCTTCCAACAAGTTTCTTTCTCATGACCTTTACGATCGCAATGAAAACACTTTTTCTCTAACGATGTTGAAGAAGTCGTTGGCCAATGGTGAGCTCTTTTAACTGCCAAGGCTGAAGCTTCTGAAGTTGTTTCGACAGCCATGGTGACCTGGCGTTGTGCTTCTCTACGAACTATAGAAAAAGCTTCATCAATATCAGGAAGAGGTGATGTGGCCAGAATACGTCCACATACTTGATCAAGATTATGATCCAGTCCAGCAAGAAATGTATAGACGCGTTCTTCAGAGATACGCTTCTTCAATTTGGCAAAGTCTAATGGATTTGCCATGTCATTAGGACGACGAAAGTCAAGCTCCATAAAGGTGGAGTTGAGTTCTGTGAAATAGATGGTCACTGGTCGGCCATCTTGACGCATTTGGAAGGATTTCTTCATTAACTCATAAACCTGGGAAGCATCAGAAGCATCATGATACGTTTTCTTTACAGTATCCCAAACATCTTTAGCAGTCTCACAATGAATAAAGTTCATCATGAGGGCAGGGACCATAGAATTGATGAGCCATGATTTTACTAGTGCATTTTCAGCCCTCCACTTTTCATGCGTAGGATCTGAATCCTTGGGTGCACTCTTCGTTCCAGAGATGTAGCCATATTTTTCACGGGCAGCAATATGCATCTCAAGAACTTTGGACCAAAGACGGTAATTGGTGCCATTGAGTTTTACCCCAATTGCAGAAGGGATTTCTTGTTGAAAAATCATCATTGGAGTAGAATCTGAAGTTTCTAATTTTTCACCCATTTTTTTTTTTTTTTTTTTTTTTAGAAACTGCGGGTAAGCTTCAGAAAGCTACACTGTTGACTGTCGCCGGAAAAACTCGCCGGAAAAACTCGCCGGAAAACTCGCCGGAAAAGTTCGCCGGAAAAGTTCACCGGAAAAAAAGATCAGCTCTGATACCATGTTAGAAAGAGACACTTGGACTTACATTTCATATATCTTGATTACTTAGAAAGCTTACAAGGTTACCTACTTATACAATTGGAAGAAATAATTAAGACAAAACATGTTCCTTAATATAAGGAAACATGTTAGCTAATACAAGGAAGAAAACATGGAGTGGGAAACATGGAATAAAACATAAGGAAGAATATAGGGAAAAGGTGGAGGAATATTGGAATAAAGTGAAGAAAAATATTCTCCATTATTATTTCCAACATTTCTAATACACACACTCTCCCCCCCCCCCTTGCAACACAAAGCAGATAGTCATAATTTCTTCAGTGAATTCCTGCCGCATCTGAGCTCCGTTGTCGATGAGGTTACCGCCATTTTATTAGTCTCTCTTCTCAACAAAACTAGACTCACTTTAGCCCCCCATTTAAGGTATTACAAAAAAAAATCTACTTCATATATACATATATATTGTATTTTTTTCATTTTCCCATAATGCATGCACGAGGATGGATTTAGTGATGATTTTGACCCAGTTACATAGCTCTTGTACTTGTATGTAAATATATTGTTTGATTGGATTATAGTGGAGTCTTGTAGGAAAGAAAATTGGAAGTGATTTTTGATTTTCTAATAATTAGATGCTATCTAGACTAATTTTAGTTGAAAATCCAAGCAATATTGAAAAATTAACTTGTGAATCCATTGTTTCTCACCCATTTTCTTTATTTTTTTTTGGTTCAAGCAAACGTAATTGTAGTACTATGCTTTTTTTTTTCCTTTTTTCTTTTTCTTTTTTTTTTTTTTGCTGTATGTGTGATATGAATGTTTTGTAGACATGCAATATTATAAATGCCTTTTAAAAAGTTAAATGATTCACCGTAAGTAATGTTCTTTACAGATCAACTTTTTGTAATGCAGGTAAAGCAATTATGTCCAAATCTTTTAATGGCACCAAGTTTTTGCATGTTTCTTGCTAATACTCCTGGTTTATCGAGTTTTCGGTTGATACTAGGGCAACAATTTTGTTACCACGTAAAACAGAGTTAAGAAAAAAAATAAAAAATTGGCTGATGTATAACGTAATCATGCCTTTTATGTTAATTCTACAATATAACCATAGGGCTTAATTAGTTGTTCATTCTCAAAAGTTGTGGCTAATTTTAGTTTGAAATTTTAGGAAAGAAATTTAATTATTTACTTTTATTTAGATTTATAATCTATCAAAGAAATTATAAATCAAATGTGTTGTCTTTATTTATTTATTTTTGATAAGTAGTTTGATTTATTAGTTAATCTTTCATCATTTAGATTATTTAATAAATTAACATTAACATTTTAATACCGGTAATGAGAATGAAAAGGGAAACTGTATAAACTTTAAACCAAACAAAACCAATAATCATTATAACTTCTAAAGGCATTCCCAGTAATCAGAAAAGAGAGAGAGAGAGAGAGAGAGAGGAAGAAATTAATGAACAGGTACATGAAAAAAAAAGTCATTATCAGCTATTCAGCTCACATCTCCAGGTTGACCAAAAACAGAAAGTGAGGAAATGATGTTTATTGTCACTCATTATCACTGTCATTGTCATTCTCGTTACCTCATTTCATTCTTATTCTTCATTGTCATGGTCATTGTACCATGTCGACTCAAACATGGCCTATCTATCTGATTCAACCAAAAAACAATTATCCGAATACCATTCCAACAAATTTTGACTACATCTACTGAAGATCGAAATTCATATGATCTGAGATGATATGACCAAATAAATGGTCAAATCTTAAAAATTATCAAAGAGGAAGTTTGAGAAGCTATGATCAAACAAATGATCAAAACTCAAAAAATTACCTAGTTTTTCATACATTGAACTCACTTGAACATGCAGCTTAATGCTAAACCAATTTTAACAATTGTGTCTCCTAATTCATTAGTACTCTCTCGCTTCTAACCCCCCATGTGACGTAACATGACAAATTCAGACGAGAACTCCCAAGTATCAAAGACCCTGCGTGAGTCTATAGCCAACTTTCTTGGGACCCTGCTGAAGGGTATGCTTGGCAAGTATGCGTTGGAACTGCCTTGGATCTGCCTTCACCTAGCCTCCAATCCATAAGTCCTCTATCTTAAAGTGTATACTTGATGTCCTAGACCCCCATGGCATACTACCCTCCCATAAAAATACTTGATGTCCTAGACCCCCATGGCATACTATCCTCCCATAAAAAGTATGAGATATAATCTAAACTGGAAATTACCCATCAAACAGTAGTATACCCTGAAACATTCTTAACAGCTTGAATTCCATCAGCGATCGATCACAAACATACATACTAAAGTACATGATAGAGACAACAACTATGTCCAACTAAACTTTCGTGCACAAAGTAAACAGAAAATACATGACTATTACCACTGAAAGATATCTAAAGGATTTAATCCAAGGAACTCACCAAAATGTCAAAGTCCTGCTCCTTTGGTGACTTTTCATCTGTTATAGGAACACGCTCGTAGTCAACCAAATACCTTTTGTTTTGAAGTTCCAAATAAACCTACATTGAAAAACATTTAATATAGTTATTTTTTATCATGTATGTATCCAATAATATCAAAATAACACAGAAGTATACCTCCAACGGTGTTTTCACTGAATCATGAGTCACTGGCTCCCACTGATCCACCATCTGACCATCCGGTAGTTCATCAGTTACAAGGATCTTATTTCCATATCTATTAAGTCCGATATGAAAGCAATTTTTTGTTAAAGCAAAGCAAGAATACCCAACGGTCAAGACAAGTAACCACAAATGTGGACAGCTCAACCAAACAAAATAAACAAGAAACGAAGAAGTATAAACACCTTGCAGCTTCTTGTAGGATATCTTCCTTCAGTCGATCCTCCATTTGTTCAACCCTAACCCTGTTGATACCCTAATTTAATATAAAATTTGAAATTAATTGAAAAGGCGACAGATAGAATCTCTAAATCCAAGAAGAAAGTGTAAACAGAAAAAAACCACGATGTCAAGCCTGTAAGATACAAATACATCAATTTGCAATATCAATACAAATTATAACATAGCCCATGAGTTCAGTGGCACATAACTGGGATGAAAAATATCAGGTTATTAAGAACAAGGAACTAGATCTTGAGAGCAATAACAAATATGCAAATACCTTTGCAGACCAGACATTCAATCCTGAACCCCTTGTTAAATTTGTTTAATTACAAAAAGAATAAAGAAGGAATAAGATTTATTAGAAAAGAGAGAAGGTGCAAGAAACAAAGAGGACAAGAATCCTCCAATAAAACAAGTGGCATAAATACGAATCCCTAATATAGGACTGCCCTCCAATTCTATGCAAATTAGAACTAGCAATCCCCCATAAGCACTTTGGTTAAAGCCCAAAACAAAGCTAAAAAGAGATCTATCCCAAAATAAATAAGAGAGCAAAAGATTGACAATGAATAGATGCCCATACATTTCAGTTCAACGAATAACAAAACAATCACACCTCCCACCTCCTAAGAATCTCACCATCCTTTCTCCCCCTTTAAGCCATGAAATAAACAAAGAAGGCCTCAACAGTCCAAGGCATGCCCAACTCTCCTAATACACGCCATATACGGAACAAAAAAGCTGCCATCTGTCACCACATCACACCAATGTCTGGAGACATGTCTTTGTAAGGGGTGCAACTCTAAAAAAAATCATAAGAATTGAGTTTATCTAGAATCAATGACCATACAAAATCTCTAATCTTTGAAGGAGCCTTTGCATTCTTCAAATAAAAGAAGCCAAAAGAAATCAATCCAGAGGACGACTCTCCAAAATGTAAATGTAACTGAAAAGGGACCTACATGAAAAACATGGAGGAAGACAACATAGAAAGGAGGATCACCCAACCAAACATCCTCCCAAAATTAATTAAACCGCTCATCCTCAACCCAAAAATATGGGATAGCCACGAGATATAAACTTCGAAGGGTTAGGCTAAGTGATAAAATACTTCAACACATGCCAACAATCCCTCTAGAGACCAAGTTTTCTCTTAATCATGCTATTCCAGAGAGATATAGGTTCTCAAACACTTATGTACTAAGGAAACATTTTTGGACTCCAAATTCCAAGACCTAAACCTCCTTCCTTTTGACGACGACACATTAAGTTACAGCTAAGCATATGATCCTACTATCCCTTGCATGCTCGGCCCAAAGAAAACAACACAAGCTTCTCAATAGTATCTTTCAACACACAAGAACTTGAACAAATAAAGAAACTGCAAGGAATACTCCAAAGCTGGCCTGGAGCAAACTAATCCTACTCCCTAGAGAAAAATGAAAATGAAAAAACCCTTGCAACAATTTGGTCTACTATGGTTAAACTCAACAACTGGATCACAAAGGAACTAAGATTCAGAATTACTTCCAAAAGGAACTTCAAGATACTGCACCTCACAACCTATTAAAGACTAAAGATGCCTAACTATCTAGAGAATATATTTCAATAACATAAGACAACTCAAACACTGAATCTTATAAAAGCAATTCACATTTTCAAAGAACAAGCCTATGAATCATGCAACTTATATGAACATAACAAGGAAAAGTAAATACAACTGTTTAACATCACGATTCTTTCCATATATCAACACACCGTATATTCCAAATTGGAGAAGGGACTCTCCACCTCACGTAATACAAAAGGGCGCCCATTAATATATACCACCTGTTTGAAAAGAAAAAAAGAAATTAAATTAAAGGAACAGTAAACAAAGTCAACATGTACTTTTTCCCATCAGTAAAGTCAAAAGGTTGAAAAGATGTTTCTTAAAAGAATCTTAAAATGCAAGGCAAGTTGTACCCTGCCAAAAGAAAAAATTGAAGCCATCAAAATAAGAACACCATCACCTAATTGTTGATCAAACTAATGCACGGTAGTGGGAGGTTGGACTAAATTAAACCTTAGCAACTAGTCTTCTTCTCCTACAGAAGATTGACATACATAAATTACTTAATTGCTAGGTAACTAGCACTCAATATAACCTTGTTGTGTTATGTAAATTTTCTGTATGCCTTCTAAAGTATTTTAATGTCTCTCAAATAAAAAGTTGGAAAAATTTTAGCTACTGCCTGGTATATTTTGCATTTGTGAGATAACTCTCTATTGATAGTCTCTTGACTCTCTTGAATAAATTCTCAAGGCTACTGACTATCATTTTTTATGTTTCAAGACTGTTAACCCAGCTTTCGGGGACAGATTTGCTTGCATGGGGGGGGGGGGGACCCCTTTCAACAATGGAGAGTGTGGTGGTTATTGCATCTTCAAGTCATTGCCTAAATGATTGAAAGAGAGGGATAATGCACGTGTACTTGGGTTTGAGAAATCATAGTGATCAAGCATCCAGGATATCTAATTAAGTAATGGCATTTATGGCACAGGGATGACATTGGTGGGGCAGGACTCTGCTGCATATTCTTTAGTTGCCTAGATGACATGAAAGGGAGATATTTTATAGCGCAAATGTCTACATGTATCATTTCCCGCAAATTCTTTTTTTATAATTAAACCCATTCTGGACATATGCCAATTGAAGAGCCAACAGCTCATATTCCATAACAGTCAGGACACATGTTAGATGTGCCAGGATATGTGATTTGGGGCTTATGACATGAACCAGGCATAGTACTGCATTCACATGAAGTTGTGTGATAGTGATATACAAAAGGTGCAGAGCTTTTGTAACTATCATCACCAGGGTGTTGGTGACATTTTCGTTAATGTTACGTGTGACAAATGACTGACATAACTAATCCTACTTGTGCAATAATGACATTGAAGTAATAAAAAATTATTGTGGCAAAAAATATAGTGCTCGTTTTATTCTCAAATATATGGTGACTTGTCCATAAAATATGACTTGCATAGTGCTTCGATGATAGTTATTTTAATAAACAAGTTGATGAGTTTGTACCGGTTCCTCACGAAGATTAATCCAGAGGACTTGTGTTTGCTTCCCATCCATTTGAGCCCCAATGTGGTCAAGAACATTCCGTATGCCATCAGTGGTTGGAATTGCAACACCATGGACGTGCAAGGAATCAGCCTATTTATATTGAAGGACGAAAAGGTTAAGGAAGTCAATCATAGATAAAGAAATCCACTATCCTTACACTGTAGATCTCTCAAGACAAAGAAGATCTTCTTATAGCAACACTTATATTAAAGGTACCACATAAGCAAATTGAAATCCAAGTTCAACAAATTTTGAATTGTCTATGTGAGTTAATTTCTTGTTTCTAATAGTTACAAGTTATGACTATTGGCGGGTTGTTTTTCATTGAGAAATTTGTTCCACAGATATCATTGGAGGCGCTCTATCCTCCTCTTTGTCTCTTGTTTTTTCTTTTCTCTCCTCTTCGTCTCTTGTTTTTTCCTTTCTCTCATAATTAACCCTTTTTATCTGAAGAAGGAAATATTCTGATTCCAAAGCTTATCATTCAAGTACATATATAATCATATATAACTGCTAATGACTCGTGCATTTGGCTAAAACTTCCTACAGATTACTATCAAGAGGGATAACATTATCTAAAATGGATAAATCACTGATTCAAGAAATATTAGAAACAGTACTAATTGCCCATTTGGTGAAGTGGTGTGGTGGCCTAAAAGCACTTTTAATTTGAAAATTTGTTTTAAGTGTGCTTGGTAACATAACAAAGCACTTTAAGCAATAGAACTTTCGGGTAAATAAATTCCCTTTAGAAACAAAACTATGTTGCTTTTGAAACTGCCCCAGTAAACATACCAAAGCATATTTATAGTCCTTTCAATTTACCAACCACCATTGACTTTTTCAATCAACATAAAGCTTTACAGATAAAAGTACTTCAATCACCGCATTGCTTTGCCAAACGAGCACTACATCTTAAAAGCGGAAATGAGAATATTGTCATATGTGAGACACAGACTAATCAAGGTCCATGCACCACAAGAAAGTATGGATATCACATTACATGAGCTTGCTGGATTAAGCCTCATGTGTACAATGTAAAAATTGTAGCTATTAGATTTAATTAACAAGTAGTCTGAAAACAGCCCAAGACCCAATAAGCTCAGAAAGGAATTCAGTTCATAAAAGATCTCTTGCAAGTAATTTATTGTCCAACAAATGACAGTAATTGCTACTTATTGGGCATTGACTGGAGGAGCAGCTAAAGAACATGACAGCAATTGGCAAATCAAGTTGCCAAATGGGATGGATAAAAATTTAAGGCTGATAAATTAAAGGGATAAGCAGAAATGGAAAGAAATCTTAAAAAAATTCGATATGGAACGAAAATAATACTATATTAATTTGAAAGGAAATGAAAGCAGCAAAGAAAGAAAGAAATGAGTGTGGGTTTGGGTTTGGGTTTGGATTCATGGGTCCAAATATACCTGTCGGTAATTTGGGGCCCCTTCAATGTGAGGAGATAGGCGTTTATTGTGGCAGCCAGGAAAATGGTCACTCTTGAGAATGGTCTTCTTCCCCAGCACCGATCCATCTCTTTGCTTCATCACCTGCTCCGGCTCCTTTGGTATCGACATCTCCCCCTTCTCTCTCTATATATTTACGTATTTATGAAATTCCGGCTACTAAATCAGAGAAATAGTGTTGAACGAAGTGGAATTGGGATTAAGAAAAAAAAAAAAAAAAAAGCAGCAATGCCAGTCCAGAATAAAGACGGCAAAGCCAAAGGGAAGGGGAAAACGAAAAGAACGAAGAAGAGGAAGAAGATGAATGAAGGGACAGAAACGAAGTGATGGGGATAAACTGAAATTATTATCTGCCAAAAGAATTTAATTAAATTTGTATCAGCAGTTTGGGTTTTCAACTTTTTAAGTAGAGCTCAATTCTGTCAATTTTCAGGATCTTTCGACTCTATCTATATCTATAATTCTGTAAATACATACGCGTATATATATACATATATATATATATATTATATATATATATTATATGAAAATGATCTCTAACAAATATTTATTATCTATAATAAATATTTGTTATGAATTATAAAAAAAAAATATTATTATCGTCTATCGTAATAATCAATAAATGAAATTAAAATAAATAAAAAATATGATCATTTTACTGAAATAACCTTAGAAATCAAACAAAATCAACAACGTTTTTTGTGTCTTTTTAGCTTTATGTTATTATTAAAAGTGGACGAGTGAAAAAAATATTTCTTTCTGCCGATTACTTCAATCCTTTCCCGTCGATAGCTTGTTCCATCTCCTTGCAAATCCATAGATCGGGTCCGAAATCAGAGTTTCTAAAGCTTGGAACGAAGATTGTTGTTCTTTATCCACTAAATTGGCATCAATTAATTCGTAAGTAATGTATATGCATCTCACTCTGCCCCCTTGTGGATGGGTATTGACATGTACAAGAAACTTGAGAAATTATTATATGTAACAGATGTTTTGCTGCATCCATTTCAATTCATTGTTACCGATTAATTGATTGCTTTGTGCACCATGGTTATTTAGTGGCCCATTTTATTTCTCATTCTCCGAATTGAAATTAGTTGAAATTGATTCTTACAATAAATACTTATTATGAATTATTTTTCATATATATATATATATATATGAATGGCTGGGCAAAAAGAGATAATCCATGACGAGGCTGACCGTACCTGACACTGCCAACGTGAAAACCGTGTGCTGGCCCTTCTGCGTTGCTTCAGACACAACCGCCCACTAGAAGCCGCCACATGGAGATAGCTTTTTTTATGTATAAAATAATAGAGTCAAAAATAACAGGTGTAATAAATAGGATACTCCTTCCGTTGAAACTTGATATATAAAATATAATAAATAGTATATATTAATATTATACTATTTTATATTTTAATATTTCATAAATTAACTTAAAAATAAAATATATCTATAAGTTTTTAATATATCGGAGGAAATTAAATTTTTGTATATTTTTATAATATACTTTATGATAATAAATGACAGCTGGTTGGGTATGGAAGTACATAAAGATTAGGAGACCAAAAAACTGATACCTATTGTAAGCCAATTTACTTTTGCCGTAAAAAAAAAAATTCTTCCCTGCCGCTACCGCCTGTAGCGGCAAGGACAAAATTGGTTGCCGACAAAATTGGTTGCCGCGGCAACCGTTTGCTGTGGATTGGTACCCTATATATATATATTAAAAAAGGTATTATTTTATTTTTCAGAGTTAATTTACAAAATTTCAAATTTGATAAAACAATAATTTTTTTAATTAGTGATCCATTTTTTTTATAATTTATGATAATTATAATAATGTAATAAAAATAAAATAAATTTAGGTCAAGATGAAATGAAAAAATATTATGTAATAATAACATTAAAATTGATTTTTACTTTAATTTCTAAGAAAATATAATAATAATACTTTTATAGTCTTATTTGTCCTATAATAAGATGACTAAAATGCAAGAAAAAAATATTTCGGAAAAGACGTTTAAAGTACATAATTTAAATTCATACAAAATATATATATAGTATGTTTTACCTTCACAAATACTTAGGGTTTATTATTTTTTTATAAAAAAATAGAGAATTTATAGTGTAATTATGTGAGATTTATTGTGGAGCCAATAAAATTCATTTATACTGTTATGTTTACCTTTTTTCTAATATGAAGTTATATATATTTAATGTTACTTTCTCTAAAGAAAGAGTTACATAATCGCACCCAAGATTGTGACACATGATATTCGCTTCTATTTCTTTAACCCGTAGAGGAACCAAACTAAGCACATGGGATACCAAATTAATTATGACTTGCTATAAATATACAAGTGTTTGGTGACTCACGTGTTATGTATGTGAATTTTGGGACTCCCTCCCGTTCGCAAAGACTAGTGATCACACGCGATGCGTATTAAAAAATAAAATAAAAAAATTGATAAAATATGAAGTTGCATAATTTAATACTTCTATTTTTACAAAAGAAATGGCCAATTTGTCTTAATTTCCTTCATTATGGATATGTGATAAATGGTGGGGGTTTTTTATAATAAAGTTGAGGGAATATTTATTTTATTTAAAATGAAATTCAAATTATAAATGTTCATGATCTAAACAAAAACAAAAATAGCAATCAGAAAACAACTATTATCCTATACATGTCATTTTTTGCACCGTGTATCTAATTTAATACATCTGCAATCACTCATCCATCACCATAAATAGTGGAGTTAATGTAACCGTGAACATATAATAGATAGTTCGTACAAAAGTCGATAATATATTAACTTAGTGGTTAAGACTGAAGTACTGTAATTTTTAGGTCTCAAGTTTAATTATTATTTAAATATTTTTTTTTATTATTATTAAAAAAATTATTTTCTCGCTACGTGAAATTTAATTATAAAATTTTCAAATATACGGTTGAAGCTCCATAAAGTGTCGCCCTCATTTCTCACCGTGGATGATAAGTGTTGCCAAGTTTGCCAATGGGGTGCCCAATAGCACTTCTTTGACCCAGGTCGAGCAAGTTTAATTATAAAATTCAGTCAAATTTGTTGTTGCAGTATACATGATGGTTCTTCCATGTTTTGGCAACCCATTCAAACCTCATCATTCGTTTACTTGACGATTGACAATCAAAAACTGAATATTTACTCGAGAATTTAAAGTTTGTTATTATGGGAAGTTTGTTATTATAATATTTCTTTTATTATAAAAAGTTTGTTTATTCTTTACGTGAGATTTAATTAATTTTTGATATTATAATAATGATAATGTACTTAATTATAAAATTATATTGTATTTCTTAAAAAGTAGAGCTTTCAAAAAAAACATATTCTTATAAAACACTATGAAAACGAAATAAAGAGAGAATAAACACAATAAATGAGTACGCGTGAATAGTAGTTTTTGTCATTTAGTTTAGCTGATAGACACTGTTTAATTAAAAAAAATAAACTTATTAATCAACCTCTTCACTGGCTTAAGATCACCAAACGCTTAAAATAAAAAGAATATTATTTAATTAAAAAAAAACTTTAGTAATCAACCCACACTTGTGGCGGGATAATAAAATTAGGAGAGTGATATTTCCACATCAATTTTTTATATTTCCACGCGGTAGGGTCCACACACCAACTATGGTTGAGACAAATGGAGTAAGCTAACTATGACTAATTAGCAAATCTAACCCTCCTATTTGTCATGTTTTTGCTAAAATTTCCGTAATATACATTCAAACATAATTTTTTTCTAATTTAAAAGTTTAATACCCATAAAAAATGTAAATTAACTCAAAAAAATTATATGATATATATTACTCCCTCCGTCCCGGGATAAAAGTCTTTATTACTATTTTAGGTAGTCCCAAGTTAAATGTCTACTTACCTTAAATAATCTATTTTTTACAATAATTTGTCCATAATACCTTTGATATTAATTGTCATATTTCTATTTCCTATGCATATTTATGGAGCATCACTACTCATGTGCAAAAAACTATCTAACTAAATGAGAATTTAAATATGGACAATTTTGTCATTTTATCCCCTTTCTTAATATGCGCAAAAAGTCAATCAGGACTTTTATCATGGGACGGAGGGAGTAAAATTTACGTAAAACAAAGTTAGAAAAAAACTTGTTACGGAACGAATCTTATAATTCATATAATATAAAAAGTATTTAAAATTATGTTAAAAATAAAATTACTACTAAGTATACATTTTTTATCTTGTATTCGTTAATAAATTATATCAATTTTAAATTTAAAAATATCTAATATTGACTTTTAAAAATTAGTAATAATTTTATAATTTAGAATAAAGGGAGTTTTAGATAAACATTGTTTTTTATTGTCTGTATGTTTCTGAATATGCCCTCGTGTACCTTCATGTACTGGTTTGCAATTGACATTTTAGGACTGGTTGGGAGGATAAATAAGGCTCTATCAATTGACATTTTAGGACGGTATCCCTAACAAATTATTTATTTTTAACATATTTTTTAATACTTTTTTATATTATATGAATTATAAGATTCGTTCCGTAACAAAAAAAAAATTAAGTTTGTTTTATATAAATTTTAATATTTTTAAAAATATAATATAATTTTTTTGAGTTAATTTGCATTTTTTATGGGTATTAAACTTTTAAATTAAAAAAAATATGTTTGAATGTATATTACGAAAATTTTAATATTTGAGAAATTTAATTAGCAAAAGTGTATGAATTTATTTTCTTGATAAAATAAATATTTATTATTTTTTAACATTTAATTATGTTATTTATCGCACAAATTCATAATTTAATTAATTAGATCAAGTTAAATGAAAATGATAATATACATATTTATATTTAGTAGATATATAAATAAAAATGATAAAAGCTTGGGGAAACATTTAACCAAAAGAAACATTTGACTAACGGTTTGACTAATAAAAATTGACCAAAAATAGAAGAGAAACACTTTTGCATGATTAATGCATCTTTTAGGAACAGTTATGCCAAAAAAAAGATATGAGAAACAGTTTAGTAAAAACATGACAAATAAGAGGGTTAGATTTGCTAATTAGTCATAGTTAGCTTACTCCATTTGTCTCAACCAGTTGATGTGTGGACCCTACCGTGTAGAAATATAAGAAATTGATGTGGAAATATCACTCTCCTAAAATTAAGATGATAATTATTATACTACTAAGAATGAAAGATAAACTTTTTGTAAAATAAAAAAATAATAATAAGACTCTTTTGTGAAATAAATAATATTATTTAATTTTTAATTTTATGTAAATAAACAAATAAAAGAACACTATTTATACTAGTGTTTTAAATATTTTAACTTATTCTTTTCACATTACTTTAGTATGGGGTTAAACTATTAAAAATATCAATCCCCAACAAATATTAAAGTTTGTGTTATTATATTATAAATATATAATATAATGAGAAAGTCCATACATGTTGCTCCACTAATTTTCAACAAACCCTGTTCTTTTTCTTTTTTTCCTTTTTTTGTGCCCTCTATTATTGACTTTTATTATGACATATGTTCTAAAGGAGCATTGTTACCAGATCATGTGTGCTCTTTACCTATTTACATTTATGTTTGTGCTTTAATTTATTAAATTGTAAATAATACGAAAGAGGAAAAATCACACAGATAATCAAATATTTTTTTATGTAAATTTTAGCATTTTGTTATTTTCTCATTTAATTATTTTTTACCTCTGTATACTAAGCATGAGGCTTTCGGCTTGTCAATTGACAACACCCTCTATACTTCTTTCCATAAATTTTAAAAGGGTCAAGTTTTATTTCTTCAACATCCTCACTACATAGGGATTTAAGTATAAGTATAATAATTTACGTAGTTAACATTAAAAAAATTCTCAATTATAATATCAATGAACTTCGCATTATACAAGAGTACATAGCTCACAGTAAATT
Source organism: Aralia elata (assembly GCA_034770075.1). NCBI lineage: Eukaryota > Viridiplantae > Streptophyta > Magnoliopsida > Apiales > Araliaceae > Aralia > Aralia elata. Next base: position 5,990,265 of record CM068382.1, read on the forward strand.
TGAAGGAAAACCCCACAATTAAGGTAAAAAAATACAAATGGATAAATCAAACTCATGCATTTGATATCTCAATCTTAACCATCAAATTAAAATTTCATTAATTAAAAAAGAAAAGGTTAAAAGTAAAATCAATAATACATTAGTTTCAAAAAGAAAGAAAACAAGAAAATAGATAGAGATAAGAAGTGAGGTAAGATCCCTATTCCCTACGCAATCTGCATGCAAGGCTGCAAATACTCATTTGATTTTAAAATATAATATATTGGTGTAATTCATTTTATCATTAAAATAACAAATATTGTAAGATTTAATGACTTAAAAATCACTGAACTTAGTTGTGCTACTAAAGAAATATAAAATTATTATTTTTTGCATTAAAGTTATTGAACTTTAAATAATTATAAAAAATATTTAAAATTGACCGTATAAACCGGCGTGTACATATACACAGGGGCGGATCTATTTGGAGGGCAGCATAGAGCTGCCTATGCTGGATTTTTTTCCTCATGCTTAAGGTTTTTTTTTTTTTATAGGTATAGGAGTAGGGTAGAATTTATAAATTAATAAACTCAAGGGGGCAGATTAATAAAAAAGTTAAACTCGATGTATTAAAAGGAAGCAAGTCCATGCTAATCTAATTCTACAAAGTACAAAGTAAATTAGTAACTAATGTATTAAAAGTTAAACTCGATTTATTAAAAGAAAATAAGTTCATGCGTTGATTATGTTTTCAGTAAAATTTAGTTTAATCAATCTTAATATCTTTTATCTCTTTTTGTATATTTTTTGGGTCGCAGAATGATTATTTTTTACATATAGTGAAATGAGAATGAAATAATTTATGGTTAATTTGGATAATTGGATGTATGCTTTCGGGTTTCTTATGTGTTGTTACTTGATTTTATTTGAATATAGAAACTAACTTTTGTTTGAGGTTTTATACGACCAATTGAAATTGTAAGTGTTTGAAAAATCATTCAAGTTGAACTATGAAAGTAATCGAAGCAAGTTTTTAAATTTTATCTAAATGTTTATTTTTTTGAAATTTCTTTTTATTTTAAGTAATGATTTATGAATATTTATTTATTGTATATTATAGAATTATATATTCGTTGCATAAAATAATTGGTCTCAAAGGGTTGTTCTTGTTATATATATAATGTTATTACTTGTTATATTAACAATATTGTAACCAAATACATGTTTTACGTATATAACTGGCCGAAAAACACAAAATTATCTAAAAAAAATGGCTCGGGGGCGCAGCCCCCGAACCCCAGCCAAATAACCAAAATCCGTCCCTGCTGGGTTTCTTTTCTAGATCCGCCCCTGCATATACACATATATATATATATATATATATATGATTATAAGTTGGCCATTTTTGACAATTGTTTAAAAGTTCAATAGTTATAGTGCAAAAAAATATTATTACCTATATTTTTGATAGGAGTTTAATGATTTTTTCGATTATTAATTACATTATAATTAATAATATGTTTTTTAAATAATCTATAATTTTCACAATTCTGATAATTGAGTAGTTGAGAAATGCTAGTAATAGAAGCCTAGCCAGGCCCAAATTAACCGCCGGCCGAAAATTCAAGATACCCGCTATTGATGATTTTGTTTAGGGCTTCAAACTGGTTCGAGAACTTCGAACTCTCTCAGTCCCTTTTTATCTCTCTATTGCTCACGGTCCCATACAGAGCTCAGCAACGATGCTTACCGGGGATATACCGCCTAATCAGACGATACACATAAAAGAATCTTAACGAAAAGGTTAATAAAGAAGGTAATTATCATTAGTTTTATTGGTATTTTTTCAAATTTGTTTAATTATATAAATCTCGTGGATGATGTCTGCACTGCCTCACTCATGGCAGAATCACACAAACTTTTTTTGAACATTTTGCAGAATTTAATAAATGTATATGTATGGCTGTATGGTTATAAGCTAGTTTTCAGCCATTTTAGTTGCTCAGAAATAGTAGGTCAAGTAAAGTAAGAGTTAAATCTCAAAGTTGTAATCTAAGTGGATCAGGCAAGACCTTCCTATATAATATATGTTGGAATATTTTAAAGCAAACTTGTACGACTTTCGCAAAAGTTGTAGTCACGTTTTGTTGGTTGTCAACTGACATTGGTGCCTCTACATAAACTAAACGTGCATAGTGTGATATATGGAAGCTTGAAAAACCGTCAAATTCAAATGTTATGGTAGTAGATTTAAAAACCAATTTATTCTCATTTAGTTTGGTTTTATTACTCTAGACAGAACTAATGAACTATGCTCCTTAAAGGGTATCTCAAGGCCCAGTTGGAAGTTGGAACCTACATGGCATGGAGTGGCTACATGTGACCTTTGCTTGTGAAGTTGTGATACTACTTCTTAAGTTCACTTATATGTGTATAAAAAATAAAACCATAAAGAAAATTGTTGTTTCCTTGTTGAATGTACATGGGTCCAATAAGAGTTAGTTTTTGTAAGTATGATACTTTGTGTACAATTGGGCAGATAGAAACTTTAATGTAGCCTGTGGGATCATTTGGAATAAGGTCCAGTTAAAGTCTTAGTTGATATTGAATAGGATATATATTCTTTTAGTTTAGTGTTATACATATTCTATTAATCTCTTAGGCATCAAGGGTAGTTGATTTGATTTTTCAGGGAACTGATGGACTAGGATTATATTATTAGTTTATTTCTTATGTTGAGTTGGTTTATGTTATCCAAAAAAAAAAAGGATTTTTTTTTTTTTTTTTTTTCATTTCTGGAGTTTTAGCTCAAAACAATTTCATGATGTTTTCATATTGGAGTCCATAGCCTTTGTGATGTGTGAGGTATCCATACACCTTTTTGATGTGTTGTTTTTAGTTAATGTTCACAAAGCTGATTGAAAGAGTTAGATAATTCATAAAGGTTGGAGTAGAGGCTTTTAGATGCCTTACTTCTGGAAACTTGGGCTTTTATTATTTAAAATTTGAGAATTTGTGAGGAACTTTTACATCTTTGAATTGAGTTATTATTAAAGCCAAATATGGCTTCTTCTATCCATAATTTAGTCTATGTTACATTTGAGATCCTAGATTCTCCTATTTTTGAAATATTTTTCACTATTCTAAGCTATTTGGGGGTGTCCAGTTGCCACACCCACATTTGTGGCCACCCACATGACTTGCAAGTCGACACGGGTTTTTATCTGTTTGGCACTAATTTGGCTGGCTACTGCAAAGCCGAAATTTGATATCCAGAATGATCCGGTGTATGTGAAATTCTTGCAAATTTTCTTCTTTTTTTTTTTTGAAAACCAAGTCATTTCCAACAATTTATGATCAACATGCCATAAAGCCTTTATTTATGCTTTATAAATGCCGTAAACACATTTTCATTATGTAAATCCACCACAAACAAATCTTTAGTTTACTTAATATCTAACTTCAAAATGAACTTCCTATGACATATTGTTGTCGTTTTGAAAACCGGCAAATGGCTATAATGTCTTTCATGAAATATCCTTGCAACTTCAAGTCCAGCTTCAAGTTTATGTGGCCAAAGAAGTAATTGCATGTATGTTTCTAGTTATGGTCCTGAAAAGGATGTTAAGGACTTGTGGGGACCCTTTCAGATGCAGGTGGCAGTATTACATATTAACTTCGAGTCTCCGACAAAGGCTAGCTGCATTTTATTGCTCCACCAATAATTGTATTGTTGTATGCTCTTTATTTTTATTGTTCAACTGATATACACTTCTGTTGTGGAACATGGCTGCACCCCTTTGTTGATGGCCATAGTGAAAGTTTTTAATATGCACTAAAAAAACTGTATAGTAGAAGTAAAGTATTTATTAACTTATGTTGGAGATGAGCAACATTTACATTTTATTTAATCTTACACAGAGTTGAAGAGATCTCTTTATGCCTTGTTCTCGCAGTATGGGAGGATTTTGGACATTGTTGCTCTGAAGACGACCAAGCTTCGAGGACAGGTGTGGCTTGTATTTAGTGAAGTTACAGCCGCCAGTAATGCAGTTTGACAGATGCAGAACTTTCCATTTTAATGATAAACCTATGGTGAGTTCTAATAACAATAACCGAAAGTTATCATATAATTTTAAATTCATGAGAATATTGGACTGTAATATTAAACTTGTGGAAGTGAGTTAATGTGGTTATTTGCTTACTTCTATTTTATAAACATTTTCCTTGGTAAATTTGAGCATTCCTCGAATATAAACATTCCATTACTGGATAATATGGATCCTAAGGTTTGTGCTCTTGATCTGATGCACATTTCAGTCTCAAACTTTGCTTTCAAGCACTTCCTGTTGCCACCACTCTTTCATCTCACTGAAGAGTTACAAAATGGCTCTAAGCAATTATACTAATTTAGAAAAGAGAAAAGGTTGGGAGTCTTGGACCAAGGAAAGAAAGTTGCTTCTTGCTTATGTTGATAACATAGTAATTCTGTTGGATCACTTTCAGCAATGTTTTTATACTGACTCATGAGTCATCCATTAGATCTTGACAATCTTACCTGATATAAAGAGGTGCTTTTTGTTATGGAACATGAAACTTTGCCGTCCTAATATCACTCTTAGATAAAATACTTTCTGCATTTAGTTCGGTTGGGTTCTTTACAAAAACTTAGAATCTAGAGTTTTTTTATATCAATACGATACGTCTAATATGGCTCTGTTTCTCAACAAAGCGGATACACTATGCAAAAACAAAGTCAGATTGTGTTGCTAAAGCTGATGGTAGTTCCGTCCCAAGAGACAAGAAAAAGAAGCAAGAGGAAAAAGGTCAGTGGATCTCCTTATGCAGTTCTACCTTTTCTGCTATTCCTGTTGTTAATGTGCTTTATCTTTTTTTTTTTGGATAAGTAATTCATTTATGTATTTATTTACTGTGTATACATTCATGCATCGTATTAATCTTTTAGATCACGCATCTTTGATTGTATACATAGGATTTATGTATGTTTGAAGTTGTTAAAGATTTCTTGTGTATGTTGAGTAAGCTCAAAGCTTATGGATTCTTTAACACTTCAAACTTGAAGACAAGATTTTTTTTCCCCAGTGGAGGGGAGAATGATGCATAATGGAACTTGAAGAATATTTGATGGGGACGGGGGTTTTGGGACAAAGGATAATATCACACAAATAATTGTCAAACAAAAGTCAATCAATTTTAATCATTCAATGTCTCAAAATAATAAAGTACATCACTATTTATAATATTCCTAGACAACTTTCTTAACCTAAATTGAACTCTAATAAGATACTACAAATTAAATAAGATAACTGCAAATAAAAGAAACTAATTAAAATACAACTTTTAATCCATGGGCTTCCAAAGCCTCTTATATTGTTTCAACCATCTTTCACGGGCTCGTCCTACATCAGTTCTCCTCCGCTGAAACTTGACTCCGTCGAGTTAAAAACATCAACACAAGAATAAGCACGCCGGATCACTAAGGAATTCTTTGCAAACTTCAAATTTGGCATGTTTATAGCACAAGTAAGAGTGAACTTGGTATTGTCTTTGAGTATAGTTCTTTTCCCCTTCCCCCTTCCTTCTTCCTCCTTTATCGCATCCCCAAACCATGAAAGGGCAGAAATAAGAGTGAACTTGGTATTGTCTTTATAGCACAAGTAAGAGTGAACTTCTTTCTTCCTCCTTTATAGCACAAGTAAGAGTGAACTTGGTATTGTCTTTGAGTATTGTTCTTTTCCCCTTCCCCCTTCTTTCTTCCTCCTTTATCCTATCCCCAAACCATTCTGATTTCTGACCTTGTTAACATCACCTGGCGAATGGGCAGATTGAGTAACCTGCTGATGTAAGCATCTGCAAATTGTTTTGTTAGCCATGATTAATAACCTTTTGTGGTATATCAGAGGCATAGGCAACATCAAATCAAGGAGAGGGGTTAGCAAGCTTGTTAAGATGTATAATTTATCGTTGATTGCTAATTCTTGAACCTCTTCACCAAGCTAATAAGATTAGGAATTCTCTAACAGAATTGGTTTCAACTTTTCATTGGCAAATCAAGAGGCAGATTAGAAAATATGGCTCTTTTGGAATCATGAAGTGTCGGGCCAATTAAATTGGGCCTAAATGCCCAATTATTAATGGGTTTTCATTAATGTTGTCCATGCCTAGTTTCCGACAGAGTTCATCTTGGTGAAGTGTTTACCAAATTGCTAAGTTAATGTGTTTATATTTAAACGATGACATGCCCGAGAAGTGTTAAACAAGTTATAGAAGCATTGTCCAATAAGTTTTAACTTTTAAGTATTTGATATGATGTGACACAGATACGGTTCTCCTGTTTAAAAATCAAGGTTGCATAAAGTGTTGACCAATGGCCGATGTTAATGAAGTTTCTTTTTCAAATACACATTAAAGAAGTGTCATCATAAAAGTTTATAGCATTGTTCAATAAGTCTACCTGGTGTGTCTGATGCAGATACGGCTATTCTATGGAAATTGTGCTACCTAGTGAAGCAATCAGTATGTGTTATTTACTGACAGTCCCCTGGGCCCTTATTACTAATTTAACAATATTTACAATTTGATACTGTGGTGCTTATTGTTTTTGTCCTTTCAAGAGTGTTTGCTATAAACAGTTGACTGTTATTTTGTATTGCTACTCTCCAATTTTTACCAATATCTGCATTTCCAGCTGAAAGAAGAAGACGAGTCACAACAATCTGCTGGTGCTAATGGTGTAAAGGCTGACACTACTGGAGGCCCCATGGTAAATTTGCTCCCGTTCTTTTCATTGGATAACCCCCCTCTCCCCTCCCCCCTCCTATCTCTACCGGTTCAAATTAACTTGTAAAACTAAGGATTATGGATTCAACTTTCACATGCATGCGCGAACACACAAACATATATATTCAATACCTATTATGGGGTTCTTCCCGTTATATACTTGCAAGTATTTGGAGAATTGAATATGTTCTCCTACGCAGATTATAAACCAATGCAACTTCTATATAATTGCTGTATGTGTTATGCGCAGAGTTCCTCCCACCAAGGAAAGCCAAGCACACAAGAATCAACTGTAGCTCCGAACAATATACTATTTATACAGAATCTGCCACACGAGACGACAGATACAATGCTTGAAGTGCTCTTCAAACAATATCCTGGTTTTAGGGAAGTCCGAATGATTGACGCCAAGCCGGGTATTGCCTTTGTAGAATTTGAAGATGATATCCAGTCTGCAATTGCCATGGAGGCTCTTCGAGGCTTCAAAATCACCTATGGCTATCACTTCTGCCAAGAAGTAACCATTCTACTTTTCCGGCAAGTGTGACATTTTCTTTTTGGGGGTGCTCGGAGGAATTGTAACTGTTGTAGAGTTTTAGGTAATCTAAATCATGTAGTTCTTTAATAGCTCTATTTGTGGAAGTTTTTTACTCATTGGTCTTGATCTGATATGGAATAATGGAACTGCACCTTGCGAATCTGTTAGTTGTATGAGACAACTTCCAAACCACTCGTCACTGTAGGTTATGTGATTCTTATCTGCATCTGATAAGTTTTGTGCTTATCTAGTCATTTTGATTTAATGAACTGCCCGGTAGATTCTTTTTTCTTGTCCATCAATTCCTATCATCCTAGCCTGGTAGTAGTTCAAGAGGTGATGCCACCAAGAACTGAAAAAACCGCCATGGGTTGATGTACCAGTGGGTTTGAAAAATCCGATCCTGCCTTCCGAGGCTACTAGATTTTGATCGAGGTTATGATGTGGGTATTACTACTAAGCTTGGGACACTAGTTTTGATGCCAACAGTTGAGGTGTTCATAAGGCTAGGATGAATATATTAAGATCCAATGAAGAGCAAAAGTTAAAAGTTTGGCATAGTTGGTGTGTACATTTAAAACTTGAAAAATCCTTGAGGGAAAAGCAAGAGGAAAATAAAATGAAATTTAAATATTATTAAAAATCTATAACACTACATATAACATTCTTATCCATTAGAATTGCATTAAGATAGTGTTTTTTTATTTTTAATTTCTATATTTAGAAGTCAAAGATGCGGTACTTTTATTGTTTTTTTGGCTAATTATAAGAAGAGGAATGGTTTTATGCAAACTAGTGTTCTTGGCATACATTATATTTGTGCAGTTAAAAAATTATTAGAGAGAAATTAGGGGTTGATAAAGGAGATGGAACATATTTTTATTTTGTTTTAAAAAGAAATTAAAATGTTAATAATATAGATGTAGAGATTCGGCCTAGAGTGAATTCAGAAAATCGAGAACTATAATATAAAATTTGAGGAAATAATATAGAAACCCAATAGAAAACTATAAGACTCCGTTATAAATTATAAGATTATTATTAATTTTTTAAAAGTAAATTTTAAATATTTTTAAATTTAAAATTAAAATGAATTTATTTAATTTGTGTCTATACAATTATGAATATCATAAACTACCTAAAAGGTATTACTAGTTATAAGATTTATTATTTTAAAAACTTAAATGAATTATGTTAATTTTAAATTTAAAAATATCTTAACTTAATTTTTAAAAAGTTAATAGTAATTTTATAATTCAAAACGGAGGGAGTATAAAATTTGAGGAAATAATATCAAAACCCAATTGATAGAAAGTTAATTCTATGATGGAGAAATCGTGGATGGACTAAAAGACTATGAGATTGGGGATCGAATTTTGATATGTCAGGGAAGAGTGTGAGTGTCTTTAAAATTAGTATAAAAAAAACCGTCGGCGTAGAGTTGGAAAAGTGAGTAGTCGCATGTAAAGAGGAAGTTTGAAAGTGGAGGAATCTTTGTAAATTATAATTTTGGATAAAATTGTTATATAATTGATTGGGAAATAATTGGTGGCATATGTAAATAGAATTAATTTTTTTGGAGTTATTCGGAAAGGCCAATTAAGGGACAGATCTTCAACAGTAGGTAACACGAAAGCGTGAATGCTGCTTTTATAATATAGATATAGATAGATAGATAGATATTGATAAGATTGGTTCATCTGCAATAAGCAATGATCTAAAGGGAGGTCACTGTAATTTACCAAAATACATTTTACGACAATACATCTATTTCGCATTCCTTTTTAACCCTCATAACTCTTTGAATTTTCAAATCCACCCCTTTCTCTCGCCCTCCCCCTTGGCGCCAAAAACTATTCGTTTTTCATTTCTGAGTTCTTTTTTATTTTTATTACCCTCTCTAATTTCTGTCCAATGCTACCATGGACACTACCGCACTGAAACCCAACCTGGTGAGCAATATTCTGGTGCGGGTATTCTCATTCGTAGTTCTCATCTTTCTTGCTCGATTCGCTTACATCGTCACCGTCAAAGGCAGATCATGCGACTCCGGAGGATTCTGCTTCTTCTTCTCCTCCTCCTTCCCTGAAACCGTCAGAATCTCCGCCACCTCAGGCAACTGTATCGACGCTAAATCCTCCAGTGAAGAAACTCGCCTGCTGAATTTCTACTCCTCGGTTTTCCAAGATCTGATAGCGGAGGGCTATCTCTCTCCCGACTCAAAATCTCTCTGCCTCGAAACCCTAACCGGAGCTGAAGTCCTCGCTCTGAGAGAAATCGGAGTCACTGATTCCGTCGGCATTTCGAAGAAAGCGTCGCCGCCTTTGATTTTATCCGGTCAGGCAATTCGCCAGCCGTTCGATGACAACACTTTTGATTTCGAGTTTTCCGGTAATTCCGGTCTGGACCGATTCGCTGATCCGGCAAGATTTGCATCAGAAGTATCACGAACACTTAAACCGGGAGGATTTTTCGTTATTCACACGGCGGCGAAGGACTCTTATAGCCTCAATTCGTTGCTTGATTTGTTCATTTCTTGTAGATTGATTGGATCAAGAGAAATCGACCGTCACGATTCACCGCCGATTCACGAAATTGTTCTGATGAAAGAGAATGAAAATTTTACCCCTGTTGAGAAGAAGAAGTCTGCCAATGACGATCGGGTAAATGATTGCTTTGTTCCACAATTCAAACGCGAAATAGTCCGGAATTCGGAGCCGTTGATTAGGGAAGAGCCACTAAAGCCTTGGATTACATTGAAAAGGAACATTAAGAACATTAGATATCTTTCTTCAATGGTTGATATAAGTTTTAAAAATAGGTACATATATGTTGATGTTGGAGCTAGGAACTATGGTTCAAGCATTGGAGGTTGGTTTAATAAGCAGTATCCTAAACAGAATAAAACCTTTGAAATTTATGCAATTGAGGCCGATAAGGCATTCCATGAAGAGTATAGACTGAAGAAAGGGGTTACACTTTTGCCTTATGCTGCATGGTTGAGGAATGAGACATTGTTCTTTGAAATTAATCGAGAGCAGAACAGGAAATATGAGGAGAAAGGTAGAGGGATGGGTAGGATTCAAGCAGTGCAATCCTCGAGTAGTTTTGTGGGAGATTGGGATAAAATTCAAGGGTTTGATTTTGCAAATTGGTTGATAAACACGGCGTCTGATAGAGATTTTGTGGTGGTGAAAATGGACGTGGAGGGGACTGAATTTCATTTGATTCCAAGGTTCGTTGAAACTGGAGCAATATGTTTGATTGATGAGTTGTTTCTTGAATGCCATTACAATCGGTGGCAGAGATGTTGCCCTGGTGAGAGGAGTCCAAAGTATCAAAAGACATATGCTCAATGCTTAGACTTGTTTTCTTCTCTGAGAAAGAATGGAGTTCTTGTGCATCAGTGGTGGTGACTGGTAACAGTCAACTAACTTTTTTTTGTTGATATTCTTGGTTCTTTCTTATTAGATGTTGTTTGTTGTTAGTTACACTATAGAGTTGTATATAAGTGTCACTGTTTGTCAATTACTCGGCTGTTCTGCCTGCAAATCAATACTAGTACCAAAGGTTTCATTGGCTTTGTGTCTTCTCTTATTTGTTTAATGAATACATCTTTTTAACATACCATCTGTCCTTATTTTACATTCCCTGTACACGGTTAGCTGATTTAGCAATACTAGTTAAATTTGGGTTTAGAGAATTCATTATGGTGATTTATGGGTAAGTAGTTGGACATATAGATATGGGACCCAGAGTCTATTAGCTGATAGTTCTAGAACTAAAAGATGGAAACCTTCTTGCTATCACTTTTCATCTGCTTTCAGCGTATAACCAAACTGTTACCATCTGGTTAGTTATTATATGGCTTTAGGGTGTGGATTCCATTGCCGGTACACTATTCATGGAAGTATGAGATTTCATCAGCAATTAAGTATTCCGAGTTCTATTATTACTAATATATACTTTTGTTAGCTGAAATCTTATAAAGTTACTATGCAAAAGTAGTCTAAAAGTATGTTGGTAGATATGTATCCAGAGAGTAAGCTGGGGGTTTATATTTGGGGATTGAACTGCTGATGGATCTAGTACTAATGTACTTTAAAACAGAAAACTTGCAATTGGTTCTTTTTGATCACTTTGCACTTCAGCTTTGCATATAACTTAACTGTCCAGTTGTATGGCTTTAGGGTGTAGAATTGATTACATGTATCCTCTTCATGGAAATATTAGATTTAATCAACAACCAAAGTGTTTTTAGTTGGGTGATTACTAGTACACAACAGTTGTCCCTGAATTTTTGATAAATTAGGAAAAAATAGGCAAAAACATGTTCCAGAGCAGAGCATAAATACATATAAAGGCCCAAGACTTTTAACTTGAGAAACACAGTATAGTTTCTGTCTAGGCAATACATGTGAAAAGTCCCTGAGGCACTCTTTATAAGGTTGATTTAGTGCTTTATATTTTCAGATAACTTGGTACATCAAGTAAGTTGTAGAAGTTCTTTGAATAATCTGTTTGAAAAATTCTTTCTCAATCATGTCATAAACTTCCTTGCTGTTTTTCTTCACTTCCTTTCACCAATTGTAAGGAGGGCACATAGGGAAGGGTTGCTGTAGTATGCAGCTGGTGATGTAATATCCGGAAAATAAAAATAAAATAAAATAATAACAATAAGATAATAAAAATAAGAATAATAAAATTAATTGGGTCAAACTAACTTCAAATTATTTAAGTTTGGGCTTGTCAAACTATTGAGCCCAATTTTAATTATTGAGTTTAAAGACCAAATTATAATAAGTGTAACCTTAATATAACTGCAGTAAACGAAAAAAGAAAAGGCGGAAGGAGAAAGATAGAACGAGGTTGAAATTTAAAAATTATTCATCATATTTTTCTTCTCAAAAAATAATTATTGGACTATTTTTGAATACAAAATAATTATTTTGTTACTTTAATTACAATCTATTTTTATTGTTGTGTTTACATTTTGTTTTAAGAATTTATTTTGCCGCTTGATTAATCAGAGTTGTTAATACAGCCTTTGTTTGTAATTTGGGATATATGGTATATGAGATAAGGAAGTTAATGGTTATCATAAGTTTAATACGTAAATAACACACACACACACACACACATATATATATATATTATATATATATATATATATATATAGAGCAAGGTTAATAGCAGAATTTTTAAAAAGCATAACTAGAATGAGCGACGGTTTGGTCCGTCTCTATAGGTCCGGTTCGTCGCTATAGCCTTTAGCGACGGACCCGTCGCTAAAAACTGTAACGACGAACTAGACCTATGACGATGGACCAAACCATGACCCGGTATGTAGCTTCGATATCGCGGCATTGCTTTGCGGATGATAGCACCTGATCATTGTAGTCAATGGGTTGCACCTGATCTTGGTAGTCAATAGGTTATTCAAATAATTTAATTAATTATTATAATATATTTTTAACCCAAGTTGTGATTATATATGTATATTTATACCGGAAGTTAGGATCAGTAAAGTAAGAATTGCATGTTGGATCAGTAACTTAATACTAGTAGTACAGGAGGTTTTAAGGAATTAATAAAATTATATTATATTATTATCATTGAGTATATTAGATTAAAATGGTATCTTTACATTACGGAATGTACAAAACATATTCTTAACTCCAAAGGGTAAATGAACTAATATTAAAACTGTTAAATTTATAAAAAGAAAAATATAAAAATTTATAATTTAGTAATCTAATTAATGATCTTGTATTGATTTGGTGATTATATAAATTGGATGGAGGAGGTCTAACAACATGATAGTTTGACTTCGGTGAATTGCTTGGTATTTTATTTAGGTACAAATTCCGTATTTTGTTTCTTGATTATGGTTCTATTCCCTATATCAGTTATTTAATATTTCGTCATTTAGAAAACTATGTTTTTGAGACTTTATTCGTTTGTATCATTTTTCGTATATTTTCGTTCACATTCGGAAGTATTTAGATCGTTGGTATCTTGTGATAGTTAAGTATGTTCGTGTTTGAAATAATTCGATGTCATTTAAAGATGGTCATGTAAATCTTGTGATTTAAACCCTTTTTGATTTACGTTTTATAGTTCGATTCTTACGGTATACTTGAGTTAACCACCTAAGGGGGTACCACATGCATGTCTTCTTGACATCGGTCGGGACATGACACCTTCCGTGGCGGTGTGATCAGTCAACGACATATCCTTTTGTTATGCTCTGGGTGTGAGCTTTGGCTATTTGATATATTTGTTCATGATATGTAGTCGAACCAATATTTAATTTAATTTGTTTGGTGGATTAGTAATGTATGTGTCATGCGTACTATCCGGTTTGATTAACATACATTATAGTATTGATGTATTTTGTTAGCCTTTGACTATTTGTATTTGAACTCAGTATGAAATTGTCACTTTATAAACATTTGATTCAGCTTTTATCTTGTTGGAATCCTTTTGATTATATTGTTTGATCAATAGTGTTCATTGTTTATATCTAGTCTCACTAATTTTGATATATTCATAATTCGTTTGTAGTTCGCATTCGTTCATTCATTCGGCTTTCTTTTGGTTATATTATATATTATGGTATGTTTGTACATCTTTATATCCGTATTGGGCAATTGGCTCACGCTGTGTTCTATTTCCGGCAAGTAATCAGGGGTGATAAGAATTTGTGAGATGAGAGCTATCTTTGATCCAAATAAGTAGATTAGTTTTGAGACTATTATTAGACTTTAGTTTTCTAATATTTTGTAGATGGATATTTTGTGCTTATTTTGGCATTCATTTTTAGAAGTAAAGATTATGTTAATATGAAGTTTTTTCTATTTAAATTGGCGTTTATGACAGTTGATATTCAATCTATTTGAAAACATTTTGAACTTTATTGTAGGATTGTATTTATTATGTTTCGTGCGTAATTTTCCTTTGGGAAATGGGGGTGTTACAGGTGAGGTGAGGCTTGACACTCAAGAGTGTGGTTGAGGGGTTTGCCAACCAAGCATGCTACATTTTATGGTGATTTTTTCTTGGTCGAAGTACGATGAACTATGCGCTAGGAATAGCTAACGGGACAATGAAGATAAATTGAAGGGTTGGGTTTCTTTAACTTGTTTAAACAACATGGGACCTCAAAGAGATTTGGTTCTGTTTCTTAATAATATCATTTTGATTTTTTTCAGTTGAACTTAATTTTTAATGAAAATTTAAATTCTTTTGCCCCTCCCCACAGTTGCAATTTGTGTTTATAATCGTTAAGAATAATAAGTTGTTGGTTTAATAATAATAAAATTATAATAGTAAACCTGAGAACATGATGTCTTTTTATATTATTATAAACAAAAATCAAAAATTAAAAAGTAACTCTTTTTGTAAAAGTAATAAAGTTTATTGTACTAAATTAACCCTCATAAACATCTAATCGAGTTAAACTCCGTGACCATTACAAATTCATGATGTGATGTGATTTCATTTCATTTTATTGTATTGTATTAATCTCTGTAGTAACACATGTAAAGTTGACAAACGGTTAGAAATCTATATTTAGTTATAAATTATCCAAACACCCAATAACCTCCTCATGCAGAGTTATATATAACATTTCCACCAAAATGGAAAGTTTATTGAGACAGAGAGACGGACAAGCGGGAAGTGAGGAAATTAGTTACTCTATGTGACTAACCTTCCATGCAGAGTTTTTATGTCTAAATTGGATCACATAACCTTTTGTTCACCTTTCATTTCTCTACGTACTACACAATATATTTTCAAACACAAGATCGAACAAGGATGAATTAAGCCTATTAATTCTTCTTTTCATTATCAATCAATTAATCAATCCCAGGTAGCTTAGCTTAGCTTTTCCCCATGGCGGTCAAACCGGTTCTAGTATCCTCAACCATAGGAACCGTCCCGGGTCAATTTCAGAAAGAAAAGATGGTGTGCCAATATGTCCACATGACAAACTCCCAAGGCTCTATCTGGGTTGGAGGTGATCTTTTTGCTTACAGTGTCCCAGCTATATTGGCTCAATTCGTCGTCATTATCCTCCTCTCAAGAGCCACTTACTACTTTCTCCGACCTCTCAAACAAAGTATGCTCCATGCACAACTTATCGTAAGCATCCTTTTCTAATTATTTCTAACATCAATTAATTTTTTTCTGTTTTTAATTAATTGTGACGACGACATTTATGTAATTTATCTAGTCTCAACCATGCAGGGTGGTATTATACTCGGGTCGTCTGCTTTAATGGGTAACAAGAAATTCTTCAAAAGGTTGTTTCCACCAGGAGGAAGATTGATCCTTGAAACGATTGCAAATGTTGGCCTATTTTTCCACTTTTTTACGTTAGGGATACAATTTGATGCAGGGTTGTTGGGAAAATTGGGAAGGAGCGGTATGCTAATAGGCATGGCAGCTTTTCTAGTGCCACTAATGCTAGGCTTTTTGGCCATGATTAGTGTGCCTAATATAGCCATTTTAGAAGAATCAGTCGAGAGATCGCTTCCATATATGGTGATGGTAAATTCTCTATCGTCGTTCCCTGTCATTAGCAGCCTCCTAATTGACCTTAAAATTCTCAATTCGGAGTTAGGTCATTTATCCGTCTCAACATCCCTAGTCAATGACATATGCTGCTACTCCTTTGTGGTGCTTCTGAATGTCATACACATTAGTATTGATTCCACAAAAGCGAATCCTTTTCTAACTATTGTTTGGATGGCGGCCTATTTGCTTTTCATTCATTTTATACTGCGGCCCTTGATTTTGCACATTGGGAAGCGAATTCCGGAAGGGCAGCCCATGAGGGAAAGTCATTTCTTATCAATATTGATATTGGTGTTGTTGAGCGGGTTTGTGGCGGAGTCTATTGGCCAGCCGGCAGGTTTTGGGTCTTTTATTTTGGGAATGTCGATACCGGATGGGCCGCCTTTAGGGTCAGCATTGGTAGATAAACTTGATACATTGTCTACTGGAATTCTTTTGCCGGCCAAGATTGTAATTGGTGGCATGAGTGTGAATTTGTTGGCTGTTAATGGACGTGGGAATTCTGGGGTGATTGTAGTGCTTGTTCTCCTTGTTGGCTATATTGGAAAGTTCTCTGGCACTTTTGCAGCTGCGATTTCCTGCGGTTTGCCCTTCTGGAATTGTGTGTCTATTTCTTTGATCATGTGTTGTAAGGGCATTATAGAGGTTTCTGCATATATGATGTCCTTGACAAATGGGGTACGTACGTTAAACCCCTCCCTCCCTCCCTTAAATACCTCATTATTTGGCTAGAAATGAATAATTCTATCTAGGTGTATTACCATTAAATTTCAATCCTATGGTTTCATGTAGAATCTGGAGGGGGGTAAAGAATGGAATAAAAGAAAAATTAAAAGAAACTTATTAATTTCAAGTGTTAACTAAAACAGATCAACCAGATGAACATTAATCATTAAAACATTGATCTAACTATATAATGTAATACTAATATATATTTTGTTATGCCATGCACAGGTGGTAAACAGCCAATGTTATTCCATCTTCATAATTTCAGTGCTGATTGTAACAGGGCTGGTACGCCCCCTAATATTTCACCTCTACGACCCCTCAAGCCGCTACTTTTCACACAAAAGAAACAGCATTTCACACTCCCTTCCCAACTCCGACCTCCGAATGGTGGTTTGTATACACGAAGAAGACAACGTTCCCCCCGTTATCAGCCTTCTCGAAGCTTCCAATCCCTCAAGATTCCGCCCCATTAGCGTCTTTGTCCTAAATTTATTAGACCTTGCGGGCAGAGGCACTGCGACACTTAAACCAAATTTCCCTACTAGAAAAAAACTTACTTCTGTCCCAAGCCGGGCCGGACACATAATCAATGTGTTCAGCTACTTTGCTGAATGCAATCAAGGATTTGTCAATGTCCAACATTTCACTGCAATTTCGCCCTATGTCAGCATGCACGACGACATATGTACCATGGCACTTGACAAGAACGCGGCCATAGTTATAGTCCCATTTCATAAAAAATGGACTATTGACGGGACCGTGGGAGCTACATTTCCTTCTATTAGGTCCGTTAATCAGAAGGTCATCCGAAATGCACCTTGCTCTGTAGGAATTTTAATTGATCGTGGTGAAATGTGCGCTAGCCAGTCAATTTTAAATTGCAAAATTTCGTTTCGTATTGCCATGCTATTTATTGGAGGTGATGATGATCGGGAGGCGCTAGCGTACACTAGCCGAATGGTGGAGCATCCGAATGTGACACTCACATTGGTTTGGCTTAGGCCAGTGGATTCACTAACAAATTTTTCGGACAAGGCAGAGATACATGTGCATAGAGAGTTGATGAATCAGTTTACGGCTAATCCGCTGGGGAGAGAAAAGATTGATTATAAGGAAGAAATTGTAGAAGACGCGGTGGGGACCACGCGTGTTCTTCGTGGTATGGAGGATTATTGTGACTTGTTCATCGTCGGGAGGCACCACGAGCCGGACTCGCCGCTTACGTTGGGGCTAAGTGGATGGGGGGATTGTCCGGAGCTGGGAGTTATAGGGGATGTGCTTGCAACTTCAGATTTTAGGTGTTCTATTTTGGTTGTGGCACAACAGCCGCCTTCGCTTGATAGTGGGGATGTTTTTGGGCATGGGCGTACAACTTCTCAAACGTATCAAGACCCATTTGATATGAAGATTTTGGTGTAGGGTAGGGGGTTGCACTAGCCACTAGCTAGATGAGTTTAAAAGTTAAGAACTAAGGGTAGAGGAATTAATTGTACTGTACATATATATACTAATTGCATTATCCTTTTTTCAGGTGTTTTGTTGTTTGACAAGTATATATGTTTGATTGGTTTTGCGATGTATTTAATTGTCTGGCATTGGCAAATTAATTACTCAGTAAACCCTATCTTATATGGATTTTTGATGATGATACCAAAATTAAGCCATTGAAACTTCACACATGCATGTCTTCTTCACTCTGAATTTATTTGGAACTATTGTGTCAATCCATACATGAATGTAGAAATAGACATTAATTCCAAGTGCTGTTATTGAAAACAAAATCAATTTACTCTAACAATAATAATTTATTAAAAATGATATATATTGCGAATATTTAGGTCGATTTTTTGATTGTCAACAGAAAATTTTCAATTACGACAAATGGTTGTTAAATTAATTGTGATGCGACGTAGTTTTGATCTAAATATATTGATAATTTATGTTGAAAGACGAGAAATAATGAGCGTACAAATGTAAAGTTCCTTATTGATCGGCTACCATTTTAAAGCATCTAATTCAAAATTATAACCTCTTAATATTAGACGGTGAGTGTGTGTGTGTGTGTATATATATATATATATATATATATATATATATATATATATATTCTCAACAAAATTTAACCTAAGCTCATGGAATTAATGTTATGGGGCAGTGGGAGTAGTGGCATAAAAGAAAAGGTGTAAATTACTGCAAACAATTAAGGTGCAATGGCAACTGCAGCACGGCACATGGCAAGGGGGTCGTACGTAAAATTGACCGAATGAGTATGTGTGCATGACATTCAATGCTTCAAGCCACCGAAAATCTATTTGCAACCCGTACAATGTACATGATAAACAATGCTCACATATACATACGTATAGTATAATTTTATTTTATTTTCAAATTAAAATAAAATTCTATGAAATTTTGAACTAGAAATTTGGAGAGCATATCAATTTTGCAATTAATGAACAAATATAATGCAGCCGGCGGGTTTTGCGAAATTAAAATTACGCAACAAAAATATTGAGAAAATATAAGATATTTTACGCTACGTTCACATATTAGTAAAATTTTTATATAAAATTGACAACATAATAATAATTAGTTATCTCGATATATTTGTCTTTCTTTCATCTTGACGAACGTGAAAGAAGAAAATTAATTAAACAATATCCTAGTGGGATGTTATTATTATTATTATTATTAGAAGAAGAAGTATTTATAATGTTCTCTCATGTACTTGTGTACTTGAATGATTTCTCATTTGAATAATAGTACTAGCTTTTACTAGTAAAATAAAAGAATAATTCTAGGGGGACATTTTTTTGTGGACATTCTAGCGACTTTTTTTTTTTTTTTTTTTTTTGGTTTTTTTTTTTGGTTATCACTTCAAAATAATTTATATGATTTATTAGTACAAAAATTTAAAAAAAAAAACAGTGATTTAGGTGTGATTTGGATACATATACAAAACAGTGTTGTACAGTCTGTACAACACTGTTTTGTATATGTATCCAAATCACACCTAAATCACTGTTTTTTTTTTAAAATTTTTGTACCAATAAATCATATAAATTATTTTGAAGTGATAACCAAAAAAAAAACCAAAAAAAAAAAAAAAAAAAAAAAAAAAAGTCGCTAGAATGTCGCTAAGGAAAATGTCGCCCCAGAAGCACTCAAAATAAAATTAGGTAAAATAAATATTTAGTTTAACTAATAATACTCGGTCCCCAATACGGCAAGTAGTACCAGAGAGGACTGATTGACTGAATCTCTCCAATCTAGAGAGGGAGACCCCGGGAACAGGTAGGTGATCACTGACCCCTTGAACTAGCTGAATTATTAAGCTCAATGCTCAAAGCCAATTAAGTTCATGGGGATCTTCCAATTTACCACTTCTAAGGGATTCTCATCGAACAAATCGTAATATATTTAGTAATATCTAAATAAAAAATTATACTCTCTACTTCTCCGTTTCAAAATAAAAATTTTGGTTAATTTTTTTGTGTACATTAAGAAAGAGGATAAAATGATAAAATTATGTATATTTAAATTCTCATTTAATTGCATTTTTTTTACACATAAATATGCATAAAGAATAGAAATATGACAATTAATACTAAGAGTATTATAAACAAATTATTATAAAAAATAAATTATTTAATGTAAGTAGACATTTAACTTTAGACTATCTAAAATAATAATGAGAACGACGAAAGAGTATAAAACTAATTTTGATTTTTAATTTAAAGTTAAAATGATTATAAGTTTGTAAACAATCTAAAAAATATATTCTACACTAGATTGATTGTATATTTTACTAGGTTTATACTTTATAGCACCATGACCATTTTATGCCAATGAACAATGCCTCTAGAATGGACGAATTTCATCCGATCGATGCTTGTTAATGAAAAAAATATATTAAAAAAATCACGAAAAATTACTCGAAAATTGTAAAACTATGATCCGCATAAAATTACAAATGACGGAGTCCTGTGGATGTAATAAAATATGAATTATGGTGTGCGGTTTGAGAAGGGGAATCCATGTGAGGACTGATTTATAATAATAAAAAGAATATATACTTCTTCTCCTATATATATATATGTTTAAAGGGTTTGCCAGGTTGTTCTGCATTTATTTTGGTGCAGCGTGGTCATGTCGCTATTTTTGAGTGCTTTAGATTTTTGCTATAAGATATTCCAATAAACCATTAATATAGTCTTGAAGCTTTTTGTCCTCCCAACACCTAGTTTTGTCCTCAACTAAACAACTCAATTATTTGCTATCTAATGGTAACTAAGATTTTTCCTTTTTATTTTTATTTTGAAAAAAATAGTGTTAGTACTTTTATATTTTCACAATTTCTGTGTGATTGGACTAGTTTCTCATCAGCTTCTGTTTCCAGATGATGTGGGTGTAATGATATATCAAATCGGATGTTTCTGGTTTAAAACTCTCACTTGTAGAATAAAAATTTTACTCTCGATTTTATTCTCACTTGCAGAATAAAAATTTCATCCTCAATTTTACGAGAATTTTTATGAAAACTTTTCATTTGACTTATCATTATTATGATAATTATGAACGGTTAACAAAGCCATAATTTAATAAGCTATTTTAGTTTAAGACGCATCTAATTAAGTTAGTGTTATGAAGAGAAAAAAGGCACAAAATAATTAAGTAATCGCGCGCTTTGACAAACCATACTTCCCCATAAAATTAGAGCTTTACATGTGGTATAGGTTGTGAAAATGATTGTAAAATTGGCAATCATGAAGCTTAGATATAATATATATTGGTTATGTTTGAAATCACTGCCTTATATTCCCTATATTAGCTGGCTTACCAAATACCTCAGTTGCTTAAATGCACATTGACTTTATAATTAATTAACTACATTCTTATTAATATTGGATGGTTGATGTATAATTAACTATTTATTTTTTTGTGCCCAAGTTTAAAGTATATACGGAAAAATAAATTTCAACCATCCATTAATATTCTGACAAAACACCAAATGATCAATGGTAAGATGATGATCTATGAGTCTATGACACCCATAAGTACTTAATTATTTGAACAGAAAAAATTAAAATAAAATACCACTAGTCTTCTTAGTTGGAGTACAATTAATTATTGCAAGTTAAAAGCCAAAAGAGAAAAAAAGAAGGCATGCAATCATTAAAATGTTTCTAATTACAAAATGCAATAATTATCTTCACTGAAGCACCAAAGCCCCCATATATTAAATAAACAAATTAATTATTAAGTACATGCAGAAAACAATTAACTAGAGATGCATTTGGTAACATGTTGAAATGGAATCACTCCATCCCTTTTAAATTAAAACAACGATAATGGTGCAACTCTTTCCTCCAGATCGATCGTTCAAGGAGGAAGAATTAAGACGTGCTTACACATGATTAAATAAGTAAATAAAATTGCACGTCGTAAATTTTCAATTAGCGGTGGTTAAGAACAACTAGCTATATTAAGGTAGATGAGCATGCTACTTCGCCAACCTTAATTTTAAGAAGGAAAAAAAATAGTATTATTAAAACATTAATTTTCTTTAAAACTAGGATAAAATTATAAATAAACATATAAATTTTATCATTGTTATTCAAATGAAAAAGAAAAAGAGAGACTAATTTGATAGAAATTTCTGACTCCGCCAATGCTAAAAATTATATATGCTTAATGACATATATTTAATTTTGAAGGTGCGTAGCTCCCAAAATGTAATTAGAAGGAGGAAAAATATAATCTTTATACTTACAACTTGAGGTAGGGTGATCAAAGTACAATTCCTAGAGTACAAAGATTATATTGATCTTCTAAATGGAAACATATATATAAGTTCCCAACTGCTATTATTACATGCAGCGGGAAATCAACAAGAAAGAGCAAACCAAAAGGTGAAATATATCCACAAACCAAATTATCACCCTCAAAAAATACACTTCCAAAAAATATAAAAAAAAGGGCACTCAAGATTCCGGCACCGGAAAAAAATGACATTAGTCTAATTCGTGAATGCTCTCAAGTTGAGGCTGCCATACTCCGCTCCGGCCGGTCCGACGATCACGCCGTGATGGTTTCTTTTCCGATGTAATATGCTTTAAGTAACTATCGCAATATTCCGAAGGCACAACATCATTGCTGCCCTTTTTAGGTTTCTTGGAGGAGGAACTTTTAGGGTTTTTGTGAAGTTTTTTCTTCTCCGGGAAGGAAGATGACGGTATCAAGAAGTAAATGCTTCCCCTCTTTAGCTCCGACTCCGGCGATAATATCAAGATTCGCCGGAGTTGGCCTTGAGAGCAAGGTTTGCTCAAGACATGATTAGGGTTGTTCTTGAGAACCTCACCGGCGGTAACCGGACGTGTGATTTCTTCCACGTGGCCATTTAAATGTACTATTCGGATCAAATCTAAGGCTCCACATGGAAGAACACAAGCCAAGCAACACCTTAAACTGTTCCCCATGAATATATATTAAGCTTTGTTGATCTCTAGCTCTCTTCTCTTCGTAGTTTTTCTTTCTTTCTCTCTTTGTGGTGGGATTTGAATTCAATGGGATTATGGGTAGGGTGGACAGTATTACATATATATAGGAGCAATTTACTTATTATATGTGTAAACAATTTTATATTGATTTTTGTAATGCTCTGGAGATGAAATGTCCAATATACCCTAGATATAATATTCTACTTTTGTGTACTCTTAATTAATTTCTCCTCATCCCCTTCCTTCTAAGCATATTTAACTTAAGCCGTCTCTTGTTTTTGTTATGCTTGCAATTGAAAACTTAAGGCATAATTATCGGAAAAAATAGTTTCAAGGAACATCTATTATGATATAATAATAATATATAATGATTATTACATGTGGTCTAATCCTTAATGTCACCAAAGAGGGTTGCTAGTAAGGTTATAATGCCCCAAGCTGCCATTTGGTATCGGTAGTTCTCATACTTGTCAAAGAAAGTGATGAGGGTTCAAAGTCTCCTTTGCAGATTTAAAAATTTAGTTAGGGCAACTCTTACAAGCAATAGTCCCTTCTTAGCCATTAACAATGATAATTAATGACATGAAAATATTATTTATGTACTCTCTTAATTCAAATGTAGATGTCTTATTTGGGTTTTTTTTAGCCTTTTTATGAATATTTAATATCCGTTTCATCACAATTATATTTATGTACAACTTTTTCATTTGTTACCAGTGTCACAATTGAATTTTATTGTTACGGTAGAAAAAATTGATAATATTACTTAAAACTCATCTTGAGAAGATCAAAGAAAAGGGCACTCAATTTTTACTTTTTTTTTTTGAGAATTTATTTTATTACAATTCAATTTTGTGGGAGAATTAAGTAAAATATAAGGAAAGTATACCTTTTTCGGGAGCTCTACAAATTTATTTTTCTCCATTATATTTTCATACTTGCTAGACAAATCTTAATATTTATATTTAAAAACATAAATATCAAATAGGAATCACATTTTCTAAGGAATGAGGTAAAATAATTAAAGTGGATAGAGTATTCGTTTCAATCCATTCCCTGATGTTGTTTTCTAGCGGGTTCCACAGGCCCCCATTACCAGTCATCGCGAATATATATAAGCATTTAACTGCATGCGCCGATAAGGACGAAACTACTTAAGGACCTTGTTTTTCATTTTTCATTTTTATTTTTTTGAAAAAAGATGAACACTTCCCCCCTTATTTTTTTCTATATCTATGCCTATTTTATATATATAATAAAATAAAATTAAGTTTTGTAGTTCTTAATTTTTTGTATGAAACTAGAATTTAACTACTATTAAAACACTTTTTAAAACTTTTTGATTTTATTTTATTAATTATTATTAAAATATTTTTTAAACCTAGAATTTAACTAGAATCAAAACACTATTTATACTATTTATGATAGATATATCTTAAAAAAATTTAGAATAACTTATTGTTTTATAATAATTTTATTTTTTATAGAAGTCCTTTACTAATATTGATTCTAATGAGCCTAAATTAAAGCACCTACAAATCATTGTTAAATATATAATTAGTACTGATTATATATTTAACAATGATATATCATATACTAATAAATTATTCTACTATTATATCATAATTATCCACAAACTAAAATATTGAAACCTAAGTAAGCTATATTAAACTAGAGCAATATTATAATATAGCTATACTAAAATGTACAATCATAATAATTAACTAATATCATATAGTAACAAATTATTCTACTATTATATTATAATTATTCACAAACTAAAATATTAAAACATATATAAGTTATATTAAATTAGATTAATACTATAATATAACTATACTAAAATATACAATCATAATTCATTATATATAAAATAAATAAAATAAATAATTTTATTCAAAAAACAACCCGCGGCACGGACACTTGGCTAGTTTTTATAATCAGCTAATGGTGGGTACCGATTTTCTTATCCCTAATGACTAGTCAAATTTGCTCACGGGCAATTCTTGTTGGTGCAGCTTGGCAAATGGCAAAGTGCAACCAATCCCCGCCAAATTCCATCATTATCTAATCTCTTTGTCTTTAAAAAGATGATTGAAAGTATAATATTTTTTTTATTCATAAAAAAATGAGTTAAAATACAAAAGTAAATGACAAGTATGTCATTTAGTAAGACCCATTAGTATTTAAAAATAAAAGGACATAAAGTAAATTTTGTGGGACCATTAAGGACAAATTCGAAATTTTTTTTATTCTCTTTCTTCTACTTTTATTTTTCTTAATTTGTGTGCAAAATATATTTTACTCGACCTTTTGGTAATGTACAAAGTATTTTTTTTTAAAGTTTCGTTTTTGAGAAGTATAATGATTTTATAATAAGTATAAATCACATTATTACAATATTAATAATTAATTAATCTCACATTAAAAAAGAAATACACTCGCACACACAAAAATAAATACACTGCATGGAAGAAAGAAAGAAATTCACACGAATAAGAATCGAACTTGAAGCATGCATATAAATTATTAGGCCTGTTCAGTCTTTATCTAAAAGTAGTTACATTCAATTAGGTTTGTATGGATAAAGATCAGAAGTGAATTTAGTCAAAAAAACTATGGTATTTGGGTTGAAAGCATGCTTTTTTAAGAGAAAAAAGTGGTGCGGAATTAGGTTAATTTATGTGCTGTCCCTATAACTTTCTTTTCTTTTTTTTTTCTTTCTAATTTGAATACGCTGACACCCTACATTGGTATGCCCAAACTCGAACGTCTAACCTCATGGTTAACATGAGTTAGATAATACCACTCTCTATAACTTTCCATAGGTGACATAATCAATTTAGCGTTTATGTAGTAATGAATTTTAGAATTAAGTTATGTTTGATAATTTAATTTAAAATTGAGAGTTAAATTTTAATTGTGTGAAATTGAAAAATACTTTTAATTTTAAATTCTAAAACTTAAAATTAAGTTACCAAATACAGGGTAAGATTAGTTTGTTTGAATCCCGTGAACAAGATATATATGAGACCAAAGATACTGAATAGGTTGAAAATATCTAAACAGCCCCTA
Organism: Aralia elata; assembly: GCA_034770075.1. Lineage (NCBI taxonomy): Eukaryota > Viridiplantae > Streptophyta > Magnoliopsida > Apiales > Araliaceae > Aralia > Aralia elata. The sequence goes on from CM068382.1 coordinate 6,016,470, forward strand.
CATATGGTTTTATTTTCTTCTAATATAATCTAATTAATGACTTATTTCAAATATTTATGAAAATTCAGATTATTTAATTTCCTTATCAATGTCTGTCAATTGTCAAATTGGAGTCTGTGACCCAAAATAGCTTGTCCATAGGTGACATGACATGGTCAATTGAGCACTTATTATTTGCTAAAGTCCAAAGAAACCAGCTGTCTTGATCCAAGGTGATTTTTCTAATATAGCACAATAATTGCACAAGGTTCTTCCATTTATATTCTTAACTTAAATTTTTTTTTTTTTACAAAAGTAGGTCTTGTGTGTGTGTGTCTATATATATATAATATATATATATATATATTTATACATTATTATAGAGCATATGATTAAAAAAGAAACATATGCAGCTGGCATATGATATAAAAATGAGCTACATTCATCCTGCTCTTCTCCCAACTAACTAAAGACAAGTTCAATCTACTTTTACAACCATTTTTCTGTTAAGCACCCTGAATTGCGGGTCTGCCTTACTATGTTGCTGTAATAATTATTTTATCTAGTTTAAGTAGTTAACAAGAAATTAAATATACACACTCCTGATTTCATTACATACATTTGTTATTTTATATATTTCCTTTTTGTTTGTACATATATAATTCACTTTCCCAAGTTTAAAGCGATCTTTTCACCTTTTAACTCTGTTGTTTTTACATCCCTAGAAAACCAAAATTTGTCATCCCCATGCTAAAATTTAATAACGACAAACGGTCGTTATTGTTTGATAAGATGATTTTTTAGACATTTTATTTTCAAAGTATTTTTTTAATCGATAAATCTAATTCACTGGAGTATATTGAAATTATTACGAATAACAAAAAAATTACAAGATAAATAATTAAAATGATAATAATTTTTTTAAATATAATAACGAATAATTAAAAAAAATCAATAATAATAACAATTAGTTAACCAACACCAAATAAACTCCTAAGATTTCATCCTTTTAACATATACATGCATGTACACAGCATTTGAAAAGCATTCTAAAACGTCAACTAGTTTTACTATTACAAAATAACACTGTTTCTATCCATACATATATAATTTTATCCATTCGGACTGATTTTTCGGTTTGTTTATATGTCATATATATTCTAGAGTATTCCTACCTATTCTGTACTAGAGGAATTAATTAAATTACCACAAAACTATCTTTAGTTATAAGTCATATGTTAATATATATCAAACCATAGATTATATATGTCTCTAGTACTTGGAGCATCTTTTAGCTCGTGTGTGTGATTAATATCATTCTTAATTCTACTAATCTCAATAAGTTAAAATTAGTACGAAGCTTCGTAGCTCTTAGGTTTTAGGCACCGACCACAGCGAGGATATGCATGTACGCTACCTGAAGTTTAATTTATAAACTAACCACAATTGTTTATTTTTTTATTTTTAATTTTCTATTGAACTCTCACGAGCAAATATTACATTAGGATTCGTAATTAAGATTGAATCGATCTAATAGGGACGAGAAAATATGCATTATTATCGAATAACGTGTGACAAAGTTTGTCTTAACACCGAAAGCCAAGGTGGAGGCTTGATTAATTTAATTAGTTGTGTTAGATGATATGAATATTCGTTAGTACGTATTAGTATTAATCAATAACTCCATTTTTAAAGCTTCAAAGCTTCTACCGTACCCCTATTATTTTTGTACTTGTTCTACTACACTTTAAGCTTAGTAATTATTTTATTTGATATGTGCTTTAAAGGGCTGTGAATTCAGTGTATTTGGGTTTGATTCTTGTAATAATTTAATTATACAAGAATCCATATAAGTTAAATTAAGTACCTTCTCTGGATGTGTGAAATTTGGATATATATGCTAAATCTGTGAACCAATTTTTAAGGTTTCTTAAATTAGAGTTGGTGTATATATACTTGCCTAAAAGTATGTGTAAATAATTTAGTTGGAACCATAACCTAATCTTCATCTGATCGTGGCAATCCAATTTATGTTGTTTAATAGTGTGTTTAAACATTCTTGGTAATGGTTCATTTGGTAGGAGGAGAAATTGGAATCTAGGCGGAAAAGAAGGGAATGATTAATTAATTTTTATTTTATTTTAAATTTTGTGGATCGAAGAGGAAAAAAAGAGAGACGCAGATGGAAAAGAATCCTATAAATGTAGTAGCTAGCTAGGGATTTTCATTTCAGCATTCTTGCATGCATGATCTTATTTAATTCACCACACATGTATAAAGAGGAAAGAAGTTTAATATTGATGTGTAGCTTGCATGGGATAATATATAGACTCTCTATCCTAATATATACTACATGTTAGGTTACATAGTCTAAACACAGGTGGGCCCGACAATTAATTTAAGCGGACCCAACATTTAATCTGTGTTTAGAGATCAAAACGCAACAGTTAACAATCATCATATTGCGTTTTTAACTCAAATCGAGCACCAAAATGCAACAATTAGACCAAATTATCTTTACTTTTGAAAAGTCGGCCGAATTATGCTATACTATTAACTCTTTAGAAAATTCAACTTGGAGTGATCTCTTTCCAGAACTAAAAGTAGAAATAGAAAATTGAATTGATCCCTCTTTAAAATTATATTTAAGACTTAAAACTTAAATTAATCTCTTTAGAAATTTAATTAAACATTTTTAATTAGACTTACCAAAATTATAAGAGAGATGTGTGAGAGCGTATTTTCGGAATCGCACGAACAGAACTCGCCGGAATTTGAATCGCAGAGTGAGAGGAAGAGGATAAATCGTGAGCGACTTATTTATTTATTTTTAATTCTTTTACTTTACTAACTCTCTTTTTTCCCTTTTATTAGAAACAATTTAACTAACACTCGACACATGGCTATAGACTATACACACGTCATACGTAAACCATCAACTGTCCCATTATTTTGTCACCACATAGACCCACTTTTGCATATATATTATTCTAATCACATTTAAATTATATATGCAAAAGTGGTTAATTATGTGAATTGGTTTGGTGGTTAATTAGTGGACTATATCTTATGGGCAATTATGTTAAAGTGTAAATTGCAAATTATATGTGAATTGGTTTGGTGGTGCAAATTTTAGAAAAATAAAGTCAATTATTATTATGACTAAATTAGTTATATTAATAAATTAATTATAATTATTATAATAATATAATAATGAAATATCAATTGAAAATGATATTACATATAATATTAATTTTATTTTCATAAATAATTTTTTTATGATTAAATAATTAATTTATTATCATATATTTATAGATATAACAAATCATGTCTTTTTTGATCATTTTGTACCATTTTAACCACAATTGTTCTAATTTTAGCCGAACAAGAATTATAATTTTAACAAAATAAGTTGATGGTAAAGAAACAAAATCATAATTTTTTAAATACTGCTATCGCTGTAAACGCAGTTTCTATTGCGTTTACAAATTGCGGTTATCGTTACAATCGCTGTCACCGTTACATAAACGAATAAACTTATATTATATTTTCTTTGTACGTACTATCATATATATGCCATGTAAATGCATGAGTTTGTGGACTAGTTCAGTTGAACTTTAGGTTGCCCAAGCTTGGCGTTTTGAGGAAATAACTTAAATTATAGCTCAAGCTTGGGTTCATTTATCATATATTCTCACCATTTTAAAATATATGATCATTCTTAACTTCTAAAAATGAATTAATTTGGAGTATTTTTGAATTTTTAATTGAAATAAATGTATTTAATTTTTGATTATATAATTATGAAAATATTTGAAAACTATAAAAAATATTAATAATTATAAGAAATATTACTTTTAAAATTTAAACGAAACATACTAATTTTGAATTAAAAAATACCTTACATTTGACTTTAAAATTTTAAAATTAATCTTAATTATATTTTGGTACGGAAGGAATATGATATAACCGATATATATATATCAATGAATTCAAATAGGTGAAGTATTATTTGGTTATGATGAGCCGAATTTGTTACATTCACCTAATCAAAAACATACTCGATTTATTTAGAAACTACATACACATTTTAAAAAAGAGGATTAACTAGAAATGAAATATATAGTGGCGATATGACATTACTTAATATATCTATAACATAAATAATAACTTATTATTATTTTTATTGCAAGACTAATATATACCTGTCTAATTGTTATTAGTTACTCAGGCTAATCCTTGCCTTAGTGACTAATGTGTTGTTTGATAAAATTAAATGAAAAGTTCTAAATTTATAAGAGAATCTGAATGAGTTGAATGAAATAGAAGCTCTGAATATAGAATGAAATAGTGTGTTTGATAACAATCTGTCTAAAACATCTGAATACGTGTATTTCACTATTTTAACCTTCTGAACTATTATGAACAAATTTATTATGTAATTATAAATAAACAATGTTATCTAAAAAAATTAAATATAAATTTGTGAACAATCTTTGATGGAGTATACCATTAGTAATATAATTTTAAGAATAAACACTAAATTTTTTTAATAACATTCTATCAATTTATAAAAGCAAAACAAAAGACTACAACAACATTCATTAAATTGTTTATTGACTAATTTGTTAAAGCAAAAAATCAAAAAATAACTTGTACACATATAACAAAATTTGTTTACAATAGTAAAAAAAGATGGATATTAAATGTAATTTTTAATTATTTATGAGAGTAGATAAGTAAAAATATAATTCCACAATTTTTTGGATAAATCGTTCAGACACTTTCAGACGCATTTAAAATTTAAAAATAATATTAAAATAAACGATCTAAATGACTTATTCGATCAAATTCACTCATTCAAACCCATTGAGATGTAAAGAAACACCCTAAATCTCATAAAGTTTGCTCAATCAATTGCAAGTCGGCACGTGTACGAGCGAAAACTAATACACAGACACAAGTGAACGTGGCTAAACTAACTCTATGCATGCATGGGGCATGCAAAAACAAAAACTGGTGAAATGTCAAGCTCCAAGTTCTTAAAAGACCTTAAATACCTAACCTTAATCATTTTGAATTGTCTCAATCTTTTAGCTATTTTGTATATTTATACCCTCAAGATCTTGGTCTAAGTCCCCACTTTCGATCACCACCAAATGGCTCATACTCATTTGGACCCCCTAAAAGGATTCTCCCTTTAATTAATTAGTTCTTTTGTTCTTGAAAAATCAATGCTTAATACTAGATCTTTTGTAGAAAAAGATTAAATCAAATTATTGATAAATCATTTATAGAGAGATATAACAGCATAAGGAGGAGCAAAAAGGCCAAATTATTCATAAATAATCAAGGTTGGAAAGTGCATGGTTATGGGAACTCCACGAAGTCCTCTTTGACGCCCTGACTTGTATCTTTTCATTGGCTTTTTCTTTTTAAGCAATAATTAAACTTTACAAATTATAATTTAGACTATAATATACAAATTGAGTCACTATTTTTTGACGCATTTTGACAATATGGCCCCTCAATTTTTGTAATTATGGCAACTTTATTTTTCAAATATGTTTAATTGTTCAAAGTAAACTCAAGTTACTAGTATAATTTTACCATCTCAAGTTACTATAATAAATTTGTGTTAATTATTATATATTTTAAACATATAATTAAAATATTCAATAATTTCTACAAAAAAGTCACAGACACAAAATTTACTAATATTAAGAATGTGTTTTTATTTCACGCATGATAATAAAATTATGATGGCATGATAAGTTATTATTTTAGTGTAGGAGTGGCATAATAATGAAAGTATAATTACAAAATTAAAGATATTGAATCATTTTATACTACAATCAATAAAATAAAACTGTTTGTGGACCAAAAATTCATCAAATAAGATTTTTTTTCGTGCAACAGATGGAGTATAATTAACATATAAATATACATTAATTGGCTAAAATATTTGCATAAATTAATACTTAAGAAAAAAAAAGGACTTATCTTTGTAGGACCGATTGAGGGAGCATAAAACAGTCATGCAACTTACTTCAATTCAACTCGTGAAAACTTTGTCCAGTATCTTGAAGATTTTCTGCAAAATCTTTTTGCAGAATTTTAAGGCGAAAAATATTGGGTAGGTGATATATATATATATATATATATATATATATATATATATATATATATATATATATATATATATATATATATAATGCATGGTTATGCATGTACAGAACCAAACTTGAGCTTCCAAGGGCTCAATTATATATGTTATTGTATCTATCTGTCAATATATTTCTTATTGGTTTACCTCTTGTTTCCGAACATTGAACAGGATTATATCAGATTTGTTTTCACCAAAAAATAATTAAATTAAATCTTGCCCACGGGTGTATTTCAGTACCATGATTCTAGCTACCAAAATATATGTGAACAGGGCCTATAAACCCTCTTTCCAAGAAAAATTAATCGGCTCTTCAGATCTTAAGAGGAGTTGTTTATAAGATTGAGTTCAACAACTTCTTTCCCATTATTTAGTTAGGAATAATTTTTTGCCCTACAACTTGAAAATGAAAAAGAAAAAGAAAAAGAAAAGAAAGTGCGCAAATTATTTGTATTGGTAAAAAATAGCGGATATAAATATATATATATATATATATATATATGTGTGTGTGTGTGTGTGTGTGTGTGTGTGTTTGGATATAAATTCAAAAATAAAAATAGAAACTTCGGATATAAATCCGAAGTTCTGTGCTTTTCTAGCCCAATTAAGGTGCTGTTTGTTTACATCTGATTGTCTCTTAATGGACTGCCTCTTATTCGCTACGAGTCATGATGCTGTTTGTTTTGTTACCTGTGAATGCCTCTTAATCGGTAATACAGAAAATAAAATCTTAATAATTAAGAGGTACCTCTTCATGAAATTTTTTTGATAATTTTTTTTATATAAATATATTCAACAATATTATTCACTCATTTTTATTAAATTGAATATTTAAAATTATTAAATAATATTTTACCCTTTAAAATGGTAAAATAGTGTCATTAAGAGACAACTTACTTTTTAGTAATCAAATAATTTTTTTGATTCATATCTCATAACCATTCAGATGATCTAATTTATTAAGACATCATAATCATTCAGATCTTAATTATCATTTTTATCAAACACAACCTAAGACTTATTACTATGTCTAAGCAAGCAGTCAAATGGACCTTAAGTTTGAAAAGTCTTATATTCCGACTAAAATTTTTATTTTTATTTCGAGTAGAACATCAATAAATTATTTATGTATACGTATTAATTCATGTCATGTTATTAGATTTGCTAATAGGTGAATCCGTGTACGGCGCGGGCTTCTTTGAATATTACTATGTAAAATTTATTTAAATATTATAAATGTAAATTTTTAAATATGTGTAATATATAATCTTTCTGTTCTTTTTTATTTATCGTTTTAGAAGGTAAAATTTATTTTTATTTTTATTTGTCATTTGTAGATTTTAATGAATCATAATGACTTAATTCTTATATTATCCCTACATTAAATATTAATCTTTTTTTCAATGGATTTTAGTTTTTTGATTTTATAATTACTTTGGTCAATTAGACAAAACACTAATTGCATTTTTTTAATTTTTGTGTTTTTTCTTAAAGCATCAATTAAAAAGAAATGGAGGGACTATATTGTTAATTAATCCATTCATGCACTGACCACGAATTTTATGAACAATATAAAGGATCTCACCATTTATTAATGTATCTAGACATTATTAAAATTAAGTAAAGTAGAGAAACATTGTGTATATTTTTTGCTAAAATTCATAAATCATCTTTAACTGTACAATAACCGTAAACTCTTAAACATGTGTAATACACACACACACACACATATATATATATATATATATATATGTATATATATAATGAACAATATGAAGGGACTCATCATATATTAATGTATCTGGATATTATTAGAATTAAATATAATTGGAGAACATTGTGAATGTTTTTTTGTTAAAATTCATAAACCATCTTTAATTGCATAACTTTTATCCAAAGTTTGTAATCCCAAACATAATTAAGTTGCGATTTGTAGTATTTGAAATAATATCCGATTGAATACATACACGTACTAACGGAGTCAATACAATGACAACCGAGTGCATTCACCAATTAATAAAACTAATGAATTAGATGTTCCATAAAAACTAATTAAAAACGAAATATAAAATGCCTAATTGAGTCAATCCACTAAGTTTTAAAATTAAAATTGAATCATCAGGTCGTACTTATGGATCGATGAATTGACTCGCAATGAGAATTAACATATTTAATGTCTCAATATATTGCACTCATCTTTTGTTTAAATGAACTCAAGTTTTGGGTCATCAACCCAAACAAACAGCCCTAAATTATAAGCACTATTAATATACAATATGAAGCCCAAGTCCAAATTACCTTAACCCATTTACAACCATGTTTCCGTTGATAATTAAAAGGATTCTTTACATAAGTATACAATAATTAGTAAAAAATTATAAGAATAGTGCACTAACAAAATAATTACACGCACTAACAAAATAATTACAAAAAGAGTGTAACAAGAATAAACCCATTAAATTATTATCCCTTAAATCAAGGAGAACTATAACCACCCTATTTACTCCTCTCTATTTAATGGCACCTTCCCCCACCGCCTCCTCCCGCCTCCCTCCTCACTCCTCCCTCCCCCTCTTCCGAAGCCACCACCCCAACCACTGCGACACTTAGTGTGTTTGTTACTGTCGTATAAGTATTTGGTTACTTAGGTTTAAATTAATGAGTTGAAATGGATTTGGGTGTGTTTCAGATTTATGGTTACTAATTAGATTAATTTTGGTTACTGTATAATGTTGAGTTGGTAACCATTCATAATATTGGTTACCTTGGTATAAAGGTTTAATTACCTTGGTATGAATGTTTGGTTATCTTGCTATGAATGTTTGGTTACATAACTATGAATGTTTGGTTACCAACTGCAATATAAAAAAATTATGGTTACTAATTAGATTAATTTTGATTATTGTATAATGTTGAGTTGGTAACCATTCATAATATTGGTTATCTTGGTATAAAAATTTAATTACCTTAGTATAAATGTTTGGTTACCTTGCGGCGGGAGGGAGGGAGGCGAAGGGAGGGGGCGAGAGGGTGGGAGGTGGCGGGGGGCCGAGGGAGGCGGAGGGGCGGGGGGCAGGGGGCAGCGGGGAGAGGTGGTGGGGCGGTGGGAGGGAGAGAGGGGGAAAGAGAATGGGTATTTTATTTTTTTAAAAAAATTGATATGGAAACTAAATTAAAGGGATAGAATGGAGGAGAGAGAAAGTGATATTATCCCCTAAATTAAGGAGGGAGGGAGGGGAGAGAGAGAATGAGTTTTTTTTTTAAAAAAAAACTGATATGAAAACTAAATTAAATGGATAGAATGGAGGAGAGAGAAAGTGATATTATCCCCTAAATTAAAAAATCCTAATTGCACTAATATTGTAAATAAATATGGAAAATCGTATTATTTTTATAATTATTTTATCTATGCACCATTATTGTAATTATTTCTAAAAATGTACTACTAAATGTAAATGTCCCTGATTAGGACCGTGAGCCACACACGTATTTGAGCGAACTCTCCATAAACATTACAGTCCCTCGTCCAAGGTTACTCATCATTTTTTTTTTATTTGTCCAAATGTATTTGCCTTCTTTTCACTTCAATACTGTTTTTAATTTGACTTTATTTTTTCAATATTACCCTCATTTAACTTTATAATTTTTTTTAATTGAAAACTATATGACAAACATTGGAAAACATAACACTATTAACTTTGACATTAGAAACACAATCACTTTTTTTTTCCCTTTCTCCTCTATTTTATTATTTTAAAAAAAATTAGGAGATTAATTAAAATAAAAATATGATAATAGAGTAGTTAAGATGGACAATTAATTTGAAAATAATTTTTTTAATAGATGTATATTTTTAAAATAAGACAAGTAAAATTGAACGAATCGGGGGATTAGTATATTACTACTAAATGGCTCCCCTTATTGCAAATTATAAATATACTTTGAGTCTCTCTACCACGAAAAAGAAAAACAAAAAAACAAACTAAATTTGAGGCACCTATATCGCTCCCAATTAAGCTACATGTGTTTACTCAGTTTAATCAAAGCATAGTCTGTAACGAGCTACAAAATGATTGTGTTTCTTCTCTTTTTTTTTTTTTTTATCTTTTTTATGGGAGGATCCTCTCTCTCCTGTCCAAGATATATAAGAGCTAGGGCTAGGAGGTGTGGCCAGCAGTTGCATCAACCCCCACCTCCTCCTTCCATTTTCTGCCAGGTAGTTGGGTAGAGAAAGAGATTGAGATGAAATCTCATATATCTCTTAATCTTTATCTTATCTTAGTTAAGTAGTTTTTCATATGAAATTATTGACTTAAAAATATAGTAATATAAATAAAATAAAATTATTTCAAGCGCGGACCAAATCGGAAGCGCCCCTTCTTTAAAAAGAGAAGAGAATGGGTCAAAAACTTTTACCAAAGCATCCCTTCTTTAAAAAGAGAATAGAATGGGTCAAGAACTTTTTCAATAATTAAGAAAATGTTCAACCAAACCCTTACTCGTCAAAGTGAAATGAATATTTTCTTCTCTAGTTGAGAAGGAACTTATACGGGTTAGGGTATTTGATAAAAACTGAATGAATCTAAATGAGCTGAATCTGAATGAAAAAAGCTGTTTGATAATTGACATGTTTAAAACATTTGAATGACAGAATTTTATTATTTTACCCCTCTGAAAAAATTTAAAATTGTTGTAAATTTATTTAATATTACTTAATATAATAGTTAAAAAAAAATTTATTTTTTAATTTTTTAATTTTTTTTGTACTCATTCAGCTAAAAAAATCTGACTTAGTCATTCAGCTCAATCATCTGACCGATTCAGCCATTCAGACCAAAACAAACCCACTTACCGATTCAATCATTCAGCTCTAAACAAACACTCCCTTAGAGTAAGTAAATAACCCTATGCAGCCCACTAAATAAAGAGTAAGGAAGGATACTACGGAGTTCTTTTTCAAATAACTTGTTGACAAAATAAAATGTGCACTCGACCAATTTAAAACATCGTTTAATGTAGTTAAAATAATTGAATTTTAGGTTGTTCGATCAAGTAAAGTCAACGAGTTAACTTTGACTTTTAAAAGTAAATGAATTGACTTTGACTTTTAAAAATCAACTTTTACATCACATCGTGTCTATAGTCAATTCCTATCAATTTAATATCTCAAACACAATGATAAGATTCGTGTTGTCATATTCCACTATTAACTTATATGACTTTTAATTCTACAAGGGCGTTCTAATTATTTCACACAAAAATGTCAGCTCACCTTATCTAGCTAGTTTCACTATTCCACAAACATCATAATGTATATTTCATTAAATAAAAGCTTGATTTGTCAAATTTATGATAATTGACTCTATGGTAAATAAAAATCCTAGTTATTAGTTCAACTTAAGAGTTTCTCGAACAACGATCTTAAATTCGTTTTAATTTTAATTGTTTTCAATCATTTTAATATATTTTAGACATCCTTTTGAAGGATGGAAATAGTAATCTAATAGACGGAAAATGTTTCATTTTCATGCAATCGACTCTATGATAAATCAAAGGTCAATAATTTGCTTCATGAGTGGATAAACAAATTCAACCTTTTGCACTATATATACTATTTGCTCTTTTTGCTTTTTGACCCTAACCTAATGAAGGCATATATTTGCATGCGTGAAGATAGAGGTAAAAGCTGCAAAATGCAAGAACTAAGTTGGTGGTTTAGTGAAATAACTTCTAATTAGTGCAATAGAATATAAGAATTGCCAGTTGAATTGTATTCAGTTTAATAATTGAATTAAAGTAATAATCTGTTTTATGAGTAGAGATACAAGTCAATTTCTTTGCAACTTTTATACTCTTTACTTTGCAATTTTTGTTTTCCTTATTTTTTCTAACAAAGTTCCACCTTTGTATTCAAATCAGAATGCTAAGGTGCCTACTCGAATATATGCAACCAAGGGCGAAGCCAGGAATTGAGAGCGCCCTGAACTAACAAACAATGGCGAAGCCAGAAAATGGCGAGGGTTCGGGGGCAGCGCCCCCGAGCCAATTTTTATTTAATACTTTTGTACTTTCGGGTCACACACACGTATATATATACACTATATTACAACGACAATATAATAAGTAATAATATATGGTAGACTTCCTTGACTTTCCATTGTGACTTGTTCAAATTGAAAATCTCCAAATCCTAAAAATTCAGAAATTACCTTCAAAGTTTAAATAAATCATGAATCTAAGATAAATATAAATCCATCAAATATCCCACAATTTCTTCAATGGACAAACTGAGAACATCCAAACAAAACTAAATATCCAAACTAATTAAAATCTTCTGTAAATAACTGAAAATTAGAGTGAATTGCTTCTAATAAAATATTTAAACTCAGAAGTGTCAAGTGTGCAAATTGATCTGACTCTATGAAACAAACATGAGAACTATGATTAACTAATTACACTACAAGTCTAAAATAATGAAAAATAACTTTCAATTTGATTTATTCTTTATGATACAAAATCCTTGTAGTAGCCAAAGATTTGTGGCTAATAAAAATCAGCTATTCAGCTTCAATAACAAGACCAAAATCTAGGATTTGGGAGCTCAAAACCTCTAAAAGCAACAATTATATTATCAATGAAAATTTAATGTTCTACTAAACTGGTCTTACCTCAATTTCTGCCCCAATCTGTTATAAATCCACAGGAGGAGGTTGCCAAGGCTTTTCCCCAAATTTGCCGAGAGAGAGAGAGAGCCAGATAGGGGATTTCAGATTTAGTAGTTTTTCTTCTTCTTCTAGTTTCTATTTGTCGAGAGAGAGAGAAGAGGGGTTTTGAGGGTTTTGTTTTTTCTTTTTCTGATATTAGCCGAAAGAGAGAGGAGGAATTTGGGTTTTTTTTTTCTTTTTTGTCTGAACTGGGCAGGCTTATAAACAAACATATATACTAAAGGATTTTCAAAATAATCACCTGGGCTACGGTGGCTCCGCCACTGTATGCAACTGAGTTTCATAAACAGACAATGTTATTGGAGAAGGCTTAGATGGAACTGTATTTGTAACATCTTAGTCCCATATCATAATATGTGAGATACCTAGATATGTATATAAGGACTCAAAACTACAATCATCAATATCTTTAGTCATAACCTTTTAAGTGAGTTTATGACGGGTTAAAATGATCCGAGAAGATATTATAAAGAATGCGTCTTGGTCCTTATTATGTTATGATTTGATTTGGACTTGGGAGGTAACTGGAGGAGCTTATAACCCACAAACATCATTATTTAAGTGGAGGAGCTTGTAACCCACTAGTCCCACATCGTAACATGTAGATATTTGGATGTGTATATAAAGACACAAAATTGTTATCATTAATGTCTTCAGTTAGACTAACTAAATTGTATTGTGTAACAGTCATGAAAGACTGAAAGTTGTTATCATTAATTGTAAGACCATAATTTTTAATAAATAGAACTTAAATTTTTTATTATTCTAAACAGTAAGGTATTAAATTGATAAAAATATTAGAGTTAAGGATGATATGTGCAAATTATAAGAAACAAAAAATATTCGGTATGTCAGAGAATATTTGGTAAAGTACGACAGCGCCGAAACAACCAGTCATTTGTGGACCCCACAACGAAATAATTGTCGAATATAGAAAATGACAGAAATAACCTTTTTAATAAAAATTGTCGGCGGAACTATTATCTTTAACTGTTAAAATACCCAATGATAAAGAAACAGTAGCATTCGGTACTCTACAATAGCTCACGATATTTTACAGTAACACACGGTATTGCACAGTATTTCATATTATTGAACCAATAATTGTCATAGTAGCAACTGCACAATATTTCGTATTATTGAACCAATAATTGTCATAGTAACAAATGCAGAATATTTTATATTATTAAACCAATAATTGTCACAATAACAAATATACAGTATTTCATATTATTGAACCAATAATTGTCACCATGACAAGGGTAGTAATGAAAAATTACGTAATTAAAAGTCACGGGTATTAAATAGTTAGACAGGCTCATTATTTGAAAAATAAAATGATATCTGTGATATTAATACATTAGGACAATAATGTAGAAGATGGATAATATAATAATAATTGTGAAAAGTAAAAAGAATGTAATCTTGAAGTGTAAAAAATGTGGATAACTAATATGTGGTAGATTAAACATAATCTTGAAATGTGAAACGTGTTGATAACTAATATGTGATAGATTAAAGATAATCTTGAAATGTGAAACGTATGGATAATTGATGAATGGTATAGATTAAAGATAATCTTGAAATGTGAAATGCGTGGATAAGTGATGAATTGTATAGATTAAAGATAATTTTAAAATGTGAAAAGTGTGGTTAAGTGATATGTGGTAGATGTTGGTTAAGTTTTAGCTATAAATAGGGGGCTTAGCATAAAGAATTTTCATAACTTTCTTGTTTATCATTTCTTCCACTCTCTAAAGATTGTTTAGTGTAAGTGTTTCTCTTAGTGTGCTAAGACTACTTTAAGTATTGGGGAATGAATATCAGTAAGAGTGTAAGAATTGTTCAGATTGATCAACTATATAGAAAGTGTATCTAATCACGTGCTAAAAAAATGAGAGTGTAGTTAGGGCTAGCGGGAAGAACATGGAAATAGAATGATAGTCCGAGTTAGTAGCTGTAATAGTACTCACCAAGTTATAAAATAGTGTGACAATGATTGTACTGAGAACTTAATGTGTGCTGCCGTACTATACACAACATTGTAATAATTATAAATAGGAGAATTTATGTATGTTGTTTGTATTTTGGCGACTCAAATTAAGTGGTGTAGATTCAAATTTGAGTACGTCACAATTTATCTCTAAATAAAAATACAAAAGTAATGATAAATTTCTTGATTTTCCTTTTTTGTTCCGCATCATTCTTCTTACCACCAAAAAACAAAAAATTCATTTTGAGTTTTGAAATATTGAAGAATAATAATCTACAGTCAAGGAGATATCTTCCAACAAAATATGTGCATTTGATACTCCGATGTTAACATTGAGCACAATTTTTGATAATAGTAACGACATAACATATAAATTTGAACTAATTTGGAACTCTAATGTTTCATTCGGAAAGGGAAAATTATCATGTTTATTCGACTTCTTCATCAACTTGAATTGCCTCCAGAATGTCTTCGTTATATGTTCTTTCATGACTTGCCACTTAAAAGTTGTTTAACATCCTCAACTTTCTCTATACCAATACCCCCTTGAGCACATAAGCAGGTGCCCTCTTGTGAACCTGACTTCTAGTTGAACAAACCCAATTAGGATAAACATTTCTTTGCTTTAGAGGACAAACATAGCAGGCGAATACGTACTCGACCGTCACGGGCCTTTAAATTTGTAAGGTTTTTTTCAGGTAATTCTAAATTATAGGGCAATTTCCAATAATCAAAATAATATGCAAAATAAGAGAAGACCTTTTAATTTGCTTGCGCGTGACACAAATTTGATGCTCACGTTGTTTGATTTTAGTCCAAATGAAGTCTGGATCATCTAACTTGTCTACATTGTCAAACCTAAATAAAAGACATTGTATTTTATTTATTTATTTTGATAAATTGAGAATGGCGATTCCTATTGAAAATCGCATTTTCATCTCCATTGGAATGTCTCTAGTGTACTTTGACAAAGATTATGGAGCTAAAAAAAAAATTGGGTAAGAAGAAATTAGATAAAATCAAAAGATACTAAGTTTTTTTAAACTCTTGATATTAAATGACGTAGAACAAGATGGAAAGAATAAATAAAAATATTATGTCCGTAAAGATTCGGTTGAGAAACACATAAATTAAAAAACACAAAGTTTTAATCATA
The DNA here is from genome assembly GCA_034770075.1 of Aralia elata. NCBI lineage: Eukaryota > Viridiplantae > Streptophyta > Magnoliopsida > Apiales > Araliaceae > Aralia > Aralia elata. The sequence continues at coordinate 6,032,489 of CM068382.1, forward strand.
AATTAATATTTTATATAATCTTTATAGAATATAGAATATATATATATATATATATATATATATATATAACACCTCTTTGTAGAAACTCTACGACTTAGCGAACAAGTAAATAATCCTATAAAAAAAATTATAATTAGAATCTACTATTACAATTAAAATTAATCTTCTAATTCAAATTTACTACTCTATTTAACCCTGATTAAAAAAAATAATGTTCTAATTAAAATCTACTAGTTAATTAATACTTCTAGAATATTCTATATAAGTAATAAATTATAATATTAATAGTTAGTTTTTTATCAATAAATAATATACAAAAATAATAATAAATTTCTTGAATTTGAAATATATATTAATATATGAATAAAAAATTATTTATATGTATTTTATAAAAATAAATAAAAATATATCTAATTAATGAAAGGGAAAAAAATGATAAAGGACAGTATAGCGTCATTAAATAAGTTAGGGAAAGAGAAATAATATTTGTGGACTGAATAATAAAATCGACTTAACATTTTTTTAATGTGTAAACCGCTTTATGGAAACAATAAATAACAAAGAAATTTTCTATTGACCAGAAAATATTTTTTGTTTATCCGATACAAGCCAAACACTTAGAAAAATGTTTTACGAAAGACATGTTCCGCCATTCAAATAAAACCCAGTCATTTAAATGAATTTTTTTGGCTAATCGTTCGTTCATATGAAATCCGACCTTTCAAGAACATCATAAATCAAAATGACGAAAACAAGTGACACAGCGAAAGACTAAACAGAAAATAAAAATAATCATATAAATTGAATCTATGTAACTTTGTAATCACAAGAATTTACAAAGTTAGATAAATTGACTAAGCATTCATAATATTTATAAATTTAGAATAATAAGCGTTCTTCTATAATAATAATCCTAAAGGACTATTTATACCACTTAAACTTTAGAAATAAATAAAATTCAATAAACTTAAAAAGTAAGCCCAAAATATAAACGGGCCCAGAATAATTAACTCACCTGATTACTAATTAATAAATAAAAATACATCAAATAATTAAATTGTTCATAAATATTAAAAAATAAATTATAACGAATTTTGATGGATAACTCTTCGTGTGTCAACCAATCAACAAAAAGTAATCTAATTATCAATAATCTAATCAGCAATAATCAAATTTTCGACATTCTAATTATAACAGATAAACTAATATCATACGATAACTTTGAGTCGACAAAATTCACACGTTGATAAGAAATAGCTGTTATTTATTAAAAAATGCAGCCATGTAAAGAAGATATATATATATATATATATATATATATATATATATATATTCTCTTGAATTATATCATTGAACAAATTCAAAAAAGTCAATGATTTTGAAATAATTTGATTGGTCATAATAAATGAAAATCCAAATATAATTTATAAACTTTATCTGAGATTTACTAATTCATGGAAATTCAATTATCATTAGAGGTAAGAATATCTTAATGAAAAAAATGAACGTAATTATTAAAGTAATAATAAGAGTATTAAATTATTTACTATATTTGAAGTATTAAACAAATATTTTAAGGATAATGCTAGAGTTATTATCCAAAAATATATAAAAATATATTTCAAATGATGTGGCATTAAATAACACAATGACATTTTATGACATAATCAAGCACAAGAAATATATTCAACCTATGTAATAATATCATCTCATTTAAGACACAATTTGAGACCAAAAACAAATATTAGAAACCATACCATTATGCATATTTTAACACATTTTATCACATGGAAAATCAATAGTAACGCGATCAAAAGAACACATCACTCATCCGATAAATTTTGCAAAAAACATATTAACGTGCTTAACTTATAAGTTAAGCACATTAATATGAATTCAAATAAGTCAAAATTAGTGAAGCATAAAGTGAATATGAATTCAAATAAGTCAAAATTAGTAACTTTTTCTTTGAACAGTTGAACATGTCTACATGGTACTCTTCTTATCCAAAACAATATTTTTTAAAACAGAATCACAGAATCACCAAAGGGGTGGGGAAAAACAAACGAAAACTAATGATAACTCAATCTAAATTCTGAAAGGATGATCAGTCACACACGGAGGCTGAGACACGGTTTGAATTCTTGTTGACTCATACAGTAAAATTTTGATAAATACACACTCATGAGATTAAATAAAATATTATTTTAGTGAGATTATTTATTTATTAATAAATAATTTATTTATTTATCAATAAATTAATATTTATTATTTTAGAGAGAAATTTTCAATTTATGTATGTGGTCAGAAAAATCAAGAGACAATAATTAATGTATTAATTTGAGTCTAGAGAAACTAAAAAGAATTGGTAAAACTTATAATGTTGTAGAAAATAAAAAGTTTTAAGTTAATGTACATAGCAAATGAAAAGATTCAAGTCTTTAGCTATACAGTATAAAGTAGATGTGTATAATATATATTCCAACAAGTTATAAAAAAAAAAATTCTCCTATAGCTAAAAAGTTTAGGTCTATTATATGAATATTATTACAAAAAGTTCAAGAATATGTGGATTATATATAAAAAAAATTGTATAGAATTTAGTAATTATTAATTTATATTTTCGTTGGGCCTTTAAGTATTCAAAAAAATTTATTACTTAATGAATTTAGTGACGTTATTACTTTAGTACACATGTCCAAGTTAAAACCGAAAGAAATTATTATTTAAATAAAATTATTAATTTATCGAAATTTTACTGTATATAATTTTAAACTAGGTACTTCATTAGGACAAGCAGGCGGTGTCCTTAAAACAAATATTATTTTTATGATATGATCAATTATTAGTGACGTCGTCAATTAATTGGATAATATTTACAATGAGGCGTATAATTATGTAGTAATCTATACCTTTATATATAAAATAGTGACTAACAATCATCTTCATGAACATCCAAGTTAATTAGAGTTAACTCAATCGGTCAATATAAATTGGTAACTAATAATTATAATTAACTTTTTTTGAATTATGAAGAAAGAATATGGAAAAAAAATTTCTTAATGAGTTAATTACTCGAACGGTCAATATATATTTAATATGATAACTAATAATTGCAATTAATTTTCTTTGAATTATGGAGGAAGAATATGAAAAATTTCTTCTTGAAATACTAACAGTTATATGCTAATTCAAATTATCTTTAACATTATATATATTATGTCAATAAAAAATAATAAATATATGTGATAAAAAATTATCAAATATTTGTGAAAAGAATGATATCAAACAAGCGGTGACATAATTAGTGATGATAAATTTATTTAAATTAAAAATCTTCCATTTGGGTCCACTAAAACTAACCATACTTGGTCACCATGCATGCAAGTTGCTATAAAAAGGGAAGAACGTTACATGCCCAAAACAAACTTTGCTCTAAAGAAAAAAAAAAGAAAGTAGTTTACAGCTTTGTTATTCTTATGGCCCCGGCTACCTATCTCCTTTTCATTTGTAGCATTTTCAGCTTATTCACACACAATGACGTTGCTGCAGCCCTTCCAAAATTCTCTTCCATTCTTATTTTTGGTGATTCTTTATTAGATACCGGCAACAATAATTTTATCCCTACTTTACTTAAGGCAAATCATGCACCATACGGTATATCATTCCCCGGAGGTGTCCCTACCGGAAGATTTTCCGATGGAAAACTGATGTCGGATTTTCTGGCAGAAGCATTAGGGATTAAGGATACTGTTCCTCCTTTTTTGGATCCGAATTTAGGTCCGAATGACATTCGGACCGGGGTTTGTTTCGCATCAGCCGGATCAGGATATGATGATTTTACTGCTTTGGTGTCTCGGGTTATTCCGGTCACAAAGCAGTATAATGAATATTTTCAGATTTATAAAAGGAAGCTTATAGGGATTGTAGGAGTACAAGAGGCTATAAGTATACTTAATAATTCTTTTGTGTTTGCTACTTCAGGAAGTAATGATATGACAATTAGCTTCTACAGTGGAGCTCCAAGGAGACTTGAATACAGTACCCTTGATCAATACCAAGATTTTTTATTACGAAGGGTTCGAGACTTTATCAAGGTAATATATATTTCCCTTTTTTTTAATTTATCTATCTTCTAATTAATTCTAAATCGGAATTTTTAGTAATTATATTTTGCTAGTTCTATAAGGTTGTCCCATCTCACATGATGATAAAACCCACTAAAACGTGATTAAAACTAGCAAATTAATTAATTAAATTAGCCCTCCTTAAGTGGATATACACAAACATTCTACAAAAAGAAAGTTCATAACCTCTACATTTATCAAGGTAATTTTTTTATTTTTTTTTAAACATTTTTGAAATCCCACTTTTTAAGAGTACAATAATACATTATTACTACTTCACATAAAAAACGAAATAAACTTATTTAAATGAGAATCAAACCCGAAAATTTATCAAGGTAATTAATACTTCTTTATTTTATCTATTTTTTAAATCTTAAATTTAAAGACCTAAATTCTAATTAATTATTTTTTTTAAGTCTCTCAGATCCCATCTGATCACATGATTATGGGACCCATTAACACGCTATTAAAACTAGCAATATAATTGGTTAAAATAGCTCCTCTTTAGTGGGTATATACAAATAACATCTACAAAAAGAATTAATGTCATAACTTTCCATTACAGATGCATTATTAGACTTGTGTTTTTGCAAAGTTTTGTTTGTAATGAATTTTCCTCAAGTTTAATCACAGACGTTGTACGAAGAAGGATTGCGAAATATGGCTATTGCTGGCCTTCCTCCCCTTGGTTGTGGTCCTCTCCAAAGGCAGAGATTCATCCAAACATGTTCGGCCAGCACAAATATGGATTCCGAAAAATATAACAAGAAGCTTATAGCAATGTTAGCTATTTTACAAAGATCACTTCCCGGCAGCAGACTTGTATATGCTGACATCTTCACGCCGCTACAGGACTTGGGGCGTAAACCACTAAATTATGGTATTGTCAGATCGATCTCATCTTCACCATTGCAAAAAAAAAAAAGAAAAAATTCTAACTTATACAATTTTCAAAATATGGTACCTCGTGCAACTTGTGCACGAGATACCATGTTCCTGATAAAAAAAAATTGTCAGTATAATACCTCTGCCGCAACAAGTACCATATTCCTTACCAAAAAAAAAAAAAAAATTTGTCATTATGGTACCTTTGCAACAAGTGCGCAAGATCTTGTTGCACAAGGTACTGTACAGAGTACAAAAAAAATAAATATTAGCAGTAGGGTATTTCATTTTTTATTTTTTAATTAATTATCTGTGGCGACGTAACAGGAATTTCGATACCCTATGGAGCATGCTGCGGGAATGGAATTACAGATTTTGGAGATACTTGCAATGCACTGACTCCAACTTGTATAAATCCCTCTCAGTATATGTTTTTTGATGCAATTCATCCTACCCAAGCTACCTACCGCTACATGACCAATTGGTATATCCAAAATCTGATTCCGCAGTTTTTACACACATGATGATGCAGTTTAATTTTCTAATCTTCCTCATTTCGTATTTATGATTTATGTTCATTATTTATATGTAATGTAAGGCTGGCTTCAAAGGGCTTAAGCTGTAAATTAAATTCTTGTAGACTAGTGTTTCAATTGGTCTTGTTAGGATTTACTTTGGAGTTTAAGCATATCTCCAGAAGCTCCTATATTTGCCTTTATTCAATCAGATGTACGTTCAGGAATTTTATTTAGAGTTATGCTATGTTTTGCAATAAAATGTTACGGATTTTGTTGCGATTACATACAATGAAATATTACATAAATTAAGTATAAATAAATGGATAATTTGTGAATGTGTCTAGTTACTCGCAACAAAGGTCCCACATATATCATTTTCCTTATATTTTATGTGTTCTTATAAAATGTAAATCTAAGTAATTAATCGATGGAGTGTTTCTATATATGACAGACAAATTTATGTTGATATTAAATACCGACATATTTGGATACATGAGACAGGAGGAAATAAGAAAAGGACCCACATATTAATATTCTATCTTACGATTTTGAATTTTAGATTACCCACATTTCATGGAGGACATAAAATTAGTTGTCCTATAAATTATTTTCCTTAGTGATACCATACAACTCCAAGGCTTAGTTTACAAGAGAACTCAATCAAATTGTAGTGCAACAATATCCTGATTTATGTAGATCCAAAAAAAAAAAACAGAAAAACAGAAAAACATCAGGAATATGATTATGTAAAGTCCCCATTAACAAACATAAAAATCTGGATAATGAAGTTATCCAAGCCTCCAGCAAGCATCCTTCTTACGGCCATAAACCTCGTATGGTGGCAGGAAAATAATCTCAGTACCCGTCATTTCATTATTTTTAATGAGATTATTTTGGTAATGTGATTATATGAAGGTTGTAATAAATTTACATTCTAAATGTTTTGAATTATGTTAAAAATATTATTCCCTCCGTCCCAAATTAATTGCATTTCTAGGACTTTTTAAAGTCAAATTGACTATTTTTAAAACTAATTTTTTTACTATTTTTGTTAACATATAAGTAAAGATATTATAACCAAAAGAAAGTATATACAATTTATTACTAATTTCAATTTTTATAATTTTAGAAATATATTTATATATGCTTAATTATTAATTTTAAAAATAGTCAATTTGACTTTAAAAAGTCCTAGAAAAGCAATTAATTTGGGACGGAGGGAGTACTCAGTATTTAAGAATCTTTACTTACGTAACGGACTAAAAGTAATACCACGTCATTATCTATTTTCACATATATTTTTATTAATTTTAAAAAAAAAATTCTCAATAAAATATCGCATGAAAGTGAGATCCCTTCATTCAACAAATTAAGATTATGCCTCTTCAAAACAAAATAGGAAACATAACTTCACAGCCCCCTCCAAAAAGGTCTTTTATAAATTTTCAATAAGAAAAGGTTTTTGGGGTGAGAGAGGCTCGAACTCTCGACCTCAGGATAACTCAGAAGCTATGAGACCTACGCGCTAGCCAACTGCGCCACCACCCCTTTGTGTCTTGAAAGTTCTAGATGATCGTTCTGTTCTTTGTGGGGGGAAAAACCACCAAGACTTTATTTTTTTCCTCTTATCTTTCTGCTAAAATGTTACATAGAAGGAATATAGAAAACCCGTTGTCATTGGCAAAGCCAGAACTTTTGTCTAGTAGGGTCAAAATATTGTGATTTTATAAATAATTTGACGGGAATTCGGGGACGAGCTAATTTTTTAAGATAATTTTGTACTTTTTGGCCGGTTACATATGTAAAACATGTATTTAGTTACAATATTGTTAATATAACATTATATATATACCCCTTATTGACCCCTAATACTCATTTCTAATCACAAATTTGTTAATAAATATTTAAATTCCTTATGTTATGAAAATAATCTAAATTAGATTATTATTTATTTTAAAAATATTAGAGGAAGATGCATACATAAAGGAGTAGAACTAATATGTAATTGAGAAAGTTGTAAAATTTTCAATTTGACCCTGTATATTAAAAAATTTATAAAATTTCAGTGAGATCAATTTGTTCATTAAACTTAAATTTCTTCTAAATTTATCATATATCATAAAATAATTTTTTTTCCCAATAGGGTCAATTGACCCCCACACCATCCTATGTGGCTTCGCCCCTGCCTGCTGTGGATGGTATAAGCCGCTGGCTTGGCAAACATTCCTCAGCCCCTTACATTTTTAGGGTGGTCTAGCTGAAACCCTTTATATTAATGCAATTTGATGTTCTCTCCCTTGAGACTTAAAACTTACCAACCCAAAAAAAAAAAAAAAAGGCACACAACATTACTCTTGTGAAACTATCATATAATTTTCATTAACAAGTAGAAATTGTGGCACATACAAGTCTAAACAAGCAGATACAAATACCACAAAATCACCAAAGATTACATCAACATACAACAAAACTTCTATAAACTACACTAACATGCATAGTACATGGATACAACACCACTTTGAGCAACAAGTTGCTTACTTGCTGCTTCTCTTTTCACTTCCTTCCACCACTTCCTCTAAACAACTCGTTAATCCGAGCCTCAAGATCCCCGACGCTGTACTTTATATGCTTCTCCATTTGCCCGCCGCCGTCGGGAACACTCTGCAATCTCCCAAGGAAGTTCCGGTAAGCCGGTGACAAGTTCCCGGCAACTGAAATCCTCAACTCTTCCCTCAACTGCTCATCAAAAATCACCCACGTGGATTGAGTTTTACATATCTCATCAAAGTACATATTGAATAACTTAAGCTTCTCTTTCATTGTCTTTGATGCAACATTAGGAGATAATGAACTACTGTCCAATTTTAACACTCCTAAAACCTTACTCCATGAATTCCTCTGATAATTCACATGATTCTGCCTAACTTTAGCAGTGTGTTTTCTGATCCAATCATCGCCTAAAAGAGATCCCAATTCGCTATCTTTCACTTTCTGTACGATGTACCTTCCATTATTCATAATAAAAACAGAGGACAATGCAGGGTCCTTGTAAATTTTCGATTTCGCCTCTAAATTACTCTCTAATAACTCCATCATCCAAGCCATTTGTACAGATAACGAGGAAGAAGACGATGGTGGCCTATCAACAGGTGGAGCAATACTTTCCTCAAAAACTTGTTCTAGAGTCTGCCTAGATTGGCAAGCAACACGGATATAATTCATAACGTATCGAGTAATAGGATGAAGCCCGCCACCAGGGACGGCGGCTTTGGCCGGATCACGGCGGATTAGATTTTCTAGTTCCATAAATATTCCCCTAATTGCTTCACCTAACCTTTTCCAAATCGTAATTGCTTCATTACAAAGAACCAAACAGTACTGATCGGAAAACACAGATTGAAATTCAGGAATCAAATCTCTTAGAGCTTCAAAAACATCTAATACCTTGTACAATCGCTCCGGAGCACGGCTTCCAATGGCAACCGCGTCGGCAAAATTCAGCAGCTGAATTGTGGAGCCTCTGCAAACCTCCATGAACGAGAGATCTGACGCGGCGGAGAATCCGAAGAAGACTCGATCGCAGAGGCGGCGCTCGCTCGGGAAGAGGATCCGAACGGCGACGTTTATGGCCTTAATCCATCGCTCAATCTCCTCCTCGAGACTGGACCACGGCATCTTCTGGACCTCATCGATACTGAGCTTTTGTAACCCTAGCCTCGACAAGCTTTCTTCTAAAAATTCTCTCCGGCAGATACTATAAGCGTGTGAACACTCCTTGCCGTAGCCGGCCGTCGCCATTCGCTTAGCAATCTCGTGTAAATCATTGATTGTTCCCGACGGGAGGGCATCGATGATAATGTTGTAATCGGATCCGATTGGATTCGCCACGGGGATTTCGCTATCGTCGTCGAGTTCGTCCTCGATATCTTCGTCCGAATCAAACGCGGTTGACTCGCCATTCGAGTACCGAGTCAGATCGAACGATTCCCCGCCGCGTTCCATTAATGATTTGAACTCATCTTCCAGCCGGAACATCGCTTGTTGGAGCAAATCCTCGGCGCGGTCGAGGGAGGCGGCGACAGGCTTTTCGGCTGCCATGGGCGTCCAGTCGCGAATAGCGGCGACAAGCTCGTCGACAGCGTCGAGGAAGGAGGAGGAGTCTGCAGAATCGGACCAGATAGGACGGTCGGATGATAGGTAGCGGGAGATCTGACGGTCTAGGGTTTTGAGGTTTTGATCTAGTGCGGCGGAAGCTCTGGGGTCTTCATCGTCAGTCAACTTTTCAGAGAGCTTTTCGCGTAATCTGCCGTCGAAATTGGAGAAGATCTGGAGGATATCATCGGCCGTGTTGTCAGTGTGGCCGAGAGTCTTGGCTATGTGGCGAGCTACTGCTATCAGCTTCTCCTCGCCGTTTTCAGCCATTGTTGGCCTAATTTCAAAGCTTTTTCTTCCTGAGATATTCTGATCCTTTATACAAGACTACAGATAAACGCAAAAGGTATTGTCTGGAAGCTAATGGTTTGTGGGAACAGTGTGGATGTAAAGGACCGGTTTGAGGGTGTGGAGAGAGAAGATGAAGCTGGAGATGAAGATGAAGATGGAAGTGGACATTGGAGAGAAGATGAGGTGGGTCCACACAAAAAAAGTCATGGAAACGCGGTTTCTGTGAAAAAATATTTACTCCATTAAAGAAAAAGTAAAAGGGGATAAAGAAGAACACGGCAGAAGATAGAGGGAAGCAGAGAAGGAACCATCAGAATCAACAAGAAGACGTCGACAGCGACATGCGAAAGAAACAAAATTCTGGCATTTCCTGGTCAAGGTAGAAAAATTTCAGAGTAATTACTAATTACAGTGTTTTTTTCTTTATCCAAAAAAAAAATCATTTAAATCAGAAATATACTGCCAGCCTCAATCATTTTGAGTGTTTAAATTTAAGCAATCAGATAATGCTACTGCTTTTGATTTTCAAAGAAGCTCTGATTTGACCAAGCCCTTTTTTTTTCGTTTGCATGCCAGTGCTCTACGAATCTCTCTTTTTCTTTCGAAAAAGGACAAAATATCTTTGCTAGATTTGATTTTCTTTCTATAAAATAATCAAATCAAATACTCCCTCCATTCATAGAGATATATTCTGACTTTTTAACGTTAATTTTTAAATTTTTAAAATTGATATAATTTTGTTTAAGTTTAAAAAATATTAATTAATAATAATATTTTATAATTAATTTATAATTGTTATATTTATTTATACTAAAACTAAATAATTTTATATCAATTTTAAATTTTAAAATTTCATAAATTGATTTTAAAAAATCAAAATGTATCTTTAATTTTGAAACGAAATGAATAGCCCAGAATTCATGGACTATTCGAACATTTTTTATTATTTTTTTTTTTTCGTACCAGGCTATTTGAACATTAAATTTATCATAACCTCTTTATCATTAAATACAAGTTTGATAGTCCGAGACACGGGTTAGTTCATATAACTTTTTTTCACAAATTTTGATAGTTTTTTTATTAACATGGTACGTATATAATGTTAAAGATAATTTGTATTAGTATCATATTTATAATTGTATAATATATTAAAAAGAAATAAATAAGCAAGTTGACAATAGTGTTTTACATGACTTTTTTTTTATTTTATTGTGAGATTCATACATGCATGTATATATAGATATGAAATTATAATTATATTTATTGTATTTGAACATGTATTATTATTATTATTATTATTTGAAAATTATAAAATAATGACTAAATTACCCTTAAAATGATCAGCTAAATTAATTTGAATAAGATCTTCAAATGTGTTATTATAAGTAAGTATATAGAAGAGGTTTATACTTTATAGTATATCTTTTCTATAAATATTAAGGTTTATATAGGTTATGTATAACATATATAAAAAAATTATTAATTCCTTTTACATCTGGATTATGATGGAAAAATTATGATTTATGAATCTTATGCAAAACTTATTAATACCATAATGAAATTATTATTATTATTATTATTATGGTATTGATTTATAGTTAATATCTATTAATAAAGTGTGAGACTTTAGTAATCACTTTTTGGTGATTTTGGATCACAGCCTATGATCCAGCTACAAATTTATATCATACATCGAAGATAAACCCTGCATGAAGGTGGGCTTTAGTTTTGAGTAACAAAACATATTACTAAAATTCCGAATACGTATGGGCCTATTATTATTGAGCCCGTGGTCCTTGGGCAAACAACTTGGGCCTCTTGAGCATGTGGATTTCAGGTAAGGCCTTATTCGATGACTTTTTCAGACTTGTTTTACGCCGTTCCTTTCTATCATTATTTTCGAGTTTGGAGACTTTTATGCTGCATGCGGCATGCCTAAAGGCTAAAGCTCAACTCTATACACATAAAATGAGACTTGCACAGTGTTTTTGAGTTTTTACCGAAAAATAAAAAATTAAATTTGAATTAAAAAAATAAATAAATAATTATAAATTTTCTTTCATATTTTTAAATAAATAAGTTAAATAATAATGATGAAATTAAGATTTGATGTAAAAGAGTAACATTCACTCTCAACCGATGAATGATGAAGTCAAATAAATAAAATAATCCTACTATGTATTACGTTTAGACCTGACAATTTAACTTAAGAACCATATAGTTAACTAAAATCACTTGGATTAACTAGTTTTTATGTAAACTAGTTTTTATGTAATCACACTAATTACGTTGATGGTTTCTTTTCTTGAAACCTAACATTAACTACCCAGTACGTGAATCATGAATAATCATCTAGTTTTATTTCTTCTGGTTGCCAAGTTGCCATAATATATTATATAAAATTAAATTATACAATATATAAGAGACATACACGGACTCCTTGTTGACGTGTTTATATATATATATATATAAACAGTTGGAATGAGTAATTATATATAGCCTAAACAACTTAATTTTAATTTGTTACTACTATTATTTTGTTTTAAAAAAAAAGTTGCTGAAGAAAAATAAATTATTTTTAATTTGTTACTGCTATTATTTATTATTTAAAATAAAGCATAAACCGGCAATGAAATTACAATTTAAAATAAAGCATAAAGCAGTAATAAATTTTTACACTAATATTAAACCAGACCGATAAAGTACAATGAGAGAAAGTCAATAAAGAATTAAGAGAGAGAGTGTATAAAAGAATTTAGAGATAGAGAGAGAAAAAAAAAAGCATAAAAAATTTAGAGAGAGAAAGTGTACAAAATTTCTAGAGAGAGAAACACAACAAAAAAATTAGAGAGAAAATATATTAATCTATTTTAGAAAGATAATGTATAAGAAAAATTAGAGAGATAATTAATTAAAGGAAGATGGAAAGAGAAAAAGTACATAAATCTCAAAAAGTAAAATATGGGTCGAACTATATTAAAACTATAACCATTTGGGTTCAAACCATACAAACCATATTTAAAATGGATAATATGGTTTTAGTTCTTATTTGGACCCATAACCATTTTATGTAAACCAAAACCAAACCAAATCCATATTTTACCAGCTCAATAGTTGGATAGTTTGGATTAAATAAATGAGATTGCAAGATGCAATGACTTGTAAAGTAGCTTCCATCTCAAGTTCCCATGCATGCATTTTCACTCCTTCTCTCTCCGTGTAACTGAATAAACAAGCCACATCCCATCTTTATTTTACTCAATCATCACCGTTCACATCAACCGTCAACGTACGATTGCCACCCCTTCATATAAAACTCTCGAGCATCTTATTTATACTAAACCTTCCCAAAAGCTGCAAGTCCCAATTTAAACAAACGCCCGCCCGCCCAGATCTCTCGTCTCCGCCAAGTCTTTTCTTTCTCATAATCTCCAGCTTCACCGCCAAATTAATGTAACTATCCAATTTCAGTTTTCAGTCAAGCAACTTAATTTCGCCTCTTACCTAAATACCCCTCAACTGCATTCTAATTCACACCAATGTCCTCCACCTATACCCTCCCGACCTCACGCTCCCATTCCTCCGCCGCCGCCGGCACCGCCTCACCATTACTTCCGTCCTCATTCGCCACCCCAGCATTCCGCGTTTTCCTCACGCGCCTCTCAGACTCGGTTCAAAGCGCCTTCTCACGCCGCCGTCCCTGGTACGAACTCGCCGACAAAAACTCCTTCTCCCGCCCTGACTCCATCTCCGACGCCACCTCCCGCATCCGTAAGAACTTCTCCTACTTCCGCGTCAACTACCTCGCCGTACTCGCATCCATACTTGCTTTCTCTCTCCTCTCCCACCCTTTCTCTCTCCTCACTCTCTTCTCTCTCCTCTCCGCCTGGCTCTTCCTCTACCTCTTCCGCCCCTCCGACCACCCCGTCGTCCTCTTCGGCCGCACATACTCAGATCGCGAAACCATAGGCATCCTCATCGCCCTCACCGTAATCGTGATATTCCTCACCAGCATAGGATCGCTGCTCATGTCCGCTACATTGATCGGATTAGCAATCGTCTGTGTACACGGTGCATTTAGAGTTCCTGAGGATCTGTTCCTTGACGATCAAGAAATCACCGGTTCTGGAATGTTCTCGATTCTCAGTGGGGCCGCATCATCCGCTGCAGTCGCCGCAGCAATGCCTGCTGCTTCTATGGTTTGAGTAATTGGAAGATGTAATGATCAGAATTCAGATCAGATCTACTGGTTTTATTTCTTTAAATTTTCTCATATCAAGTATTTTCTGAGTAAAATGATTACTGTTCAGAGCTGTCATTGGCAAATGTTGTAGGATACTGTAATTCCCTCAATTTGGTGAGTTTAGTATCGTATATGATACATGAATGATTAGAAATTGTCCTTTAATATCTGTCCATTTTTTAAAAAAGTTCTTTATGATAATTGATACATGTGAAGAAGGAAACAAGGTAAAGTTAGAAATTACATCAAGTAGCATGGGCATCGAGTTCCAGTCTGTTTTCTTTTAGAGAGCTTAACTTGAAGTTCATGAGTAATTAACCAGATAGCGAGTTGGTACATTGAAATAACTCACCTCTATCGAGATATGAATTGAGAGCAGCAGACATTTCATGTGAACAAATAATAAAAATTATTCGTTCAATTTCATAATCGGAAAATGAGGATGTGACTTGTCATAATCAAGTTTTAGCCATAGATCAAGTACAAAATAATATATTATTCGTTCCATATTATTTTATCATCGTTGACTTTTTAAAATCAATTTAAGATATATATTTTTAAATTCAAAATTAAAACATGTTCTTTTGATTTTAATCAATACAATAATAAATATTATGAACTGTCTAAAAAATATTACTCATTATAAGTTTTTTGTTTTATAATTTTTAATAAGTCATTTTAATTTTGAGTTTGAAAATATCTCAAATTAACTTTCAAAAATTAATAATGATCATATAATTTGAAACGAATAGAATATAATTAATATTTAGTAATATAATAGTGATCTATAATATTATTAATTAAAATGATAAAAAGACAAAAATATTATTAATAAATAAGTGTATGTATTCCCAAACTTTATTATGGCAAGTCACACATTCCATTTTTATCTTCTTTTGTTGTTGTTTTTTTTTTCATTTTATTTATGCGGAGCTATCTGAACTCTCAACAAAATATAAAAAAGGATCACAGCCTGTGTAACACCTTTACAAACTGAATAAAGTGAAATGATCTTCTTAACTTGCTATTACCTTTTTTACTATCTTTTTTATCATCCACGTCTATTAAATTCTTAGTTAATATTAGAGAGATACATTTGAGAATATAAACTTAATTTTAAAAATATATTTATAATTTTAGAACAAATGGAATAGAATCAATGCCTTAACTATATTGGGGTTAAAGGGAGCCAAGTCCCTTAACCCATTTTAAAATTATCGGGCTTCAATTGAACTTGGCACATTTGGACTATAATAAACTTGTCAAATCTCGGCTCAAAAATAAGATAACGAGTTTCAAGCTTTTTTCCGATCAAGTCCATATTGAAACATTGTATTATTAAGATTGATATCTAGAGTTAAAAAATATTATTTAAAGTAACTCATTTAAAATGTTTAACACACATCATTCTTTTTATCAATCAAATTGAAGTTTAAATTAATATAAATGAGCTAATTTATAAATACTTTAGTATTTATTATTTTTATAGTTGAAGATACTGGATATAAATATAATTTGAGAAGGTAAATATGTAATAATTAATATAAATAATCTATATATTTTACACGTTTTTAATATTATAATTCGGTCAAATCTATAATGCACTGAACGACCATTTTATCAAACTCGGTGTGAATTTTATTTCAAATTTAAATTTTTGTCTAAACTCGAACCGATTCACTCCTAAATAAAATTTGAGCAAATTTTGAATGAACCAATAGATTAAATTTGGGGCTTAATTAACCCAATTGATAGTCCTAATAATACTCGAACATTGACGTGAAAATTTAAGAGAAATTTACTATTTACTCAGGTATGGGTGGATCTCATGACTCAAATAGGGGCGAGTACCGATTTAAATGTATCTTACATCTGTAAATATTCAATTTTATTTATTCTTAAACATTTGAATACTACATAACTACTTTTAGTGTGTGTAATTGAACTTTGACATGTATTATAACATGAAAATCAATTTTATTTAATATAGTATGAATTTATATTCCCAAAACATAAGCCCACAATTATTATAAATATAAAAACACAATGGGGAAGGCAAATAGGAATAAGATAGGGTTAGATCTACTTTTACTTATTGTACTCGACTTTCATTTATAAATATATTATTTAACTTAAATTTTTAACAATCAATTTATTAAAGTGTTTATTTTTCACAAACTATCACAAGTCCGTCTAAACAAGTTAGCTTTTAACGAAAAAAATTTAAAAAATAATATTTGTATTCAGTTGTCCACGTGGACACACCAAATAATAATCAAATAATATCTGGATCCCACAAATGTGTCCATGTGACCATAAAATAAAAAATTTATATGTTAAAATTAATTAAAATTTTGTAAAACGTTAAAAATCTATCCAAAAATATATAAACAAATTATAGAGTTAGAAAAATAAAAAAAATAAAAACGTGGAGTATTAAATAAAATACAATAATAGAACAAATTAACTTAATTAAACAACTTAAACACTTTAAATTCAAACCCATCCGGTTTAATGAGTTTTATTAAATTATTTAAGTTGTTTAAATAATTTGTTATATAAAGTACATATTGTTCTTTATTTTAATTGATTGAGATGTATTTTATTTTGTAAATAAATTTTTTTTCATGTTTTTCTCAAGTTTATAGAATTAATAAGATATATGTTTTTCTTCCATGATTTCATTTATTAAATTTTAATTGTTTCGTTTGTTTCAATTTTCAAATTTACTTTTATCTTTCACAAATTTTTAATGCGTGGAATTTATTTGACAAACCCATGTGGATAACTAATTTTAAAATATTATTTTTAAATTTTTTTCGTTAAAAGTCAACTTGTTTAGACGAAATTTGTGACGGTTTGTAAAAAATAAGCAGTTCAATGAGTTGACCATTAAAAATTTCAGTTCAGTGATGTATTTGTAAATCGGGGTCGAGTATAGTAGGAAAAAATAGATTTAACCCGAACAAGATATATGTACTATGTTTTTTTATTAATGTATATTTTATTATTGCAAAAAGAAAAAAACATACAATAAACATGCACAACGAGAATAAACATTAATATTACCAACCTTTTATTTTCCAAAACAAAAGTTTGTCGCAAAAATTTATAACAAGTTTTAGTTGGTCATTTAAAAAAAAAAAAACTAAAAGGGATGCAATGCAGAGAAAGTCTTACAAAGTTTATTCGAAAGAAATTAATATTTTTATAAATAAAAAATAGAGAATATGATTTTACAAAGAAATTTAATAATTTCATAATATTTTCTTTTATATGAATAATTAATAAAATTCATATTTATATGAGTAAGATCTTGTATAAATATAACTTTTTTCTTATAAAAGTAACAATTTTCTCTCATGAATAATAAAATAAAATTTATTATCATGTGATTTTTTAAAAAAAATAAAAATAATATTTTCAGTCGTGAAAATGCCAATTTTAATGTGATGTACAGGGAACTAAAATGTCAATAACCCAAGTTAACTCTCATTACCATCTGACACTACCAAAACCAAAACCAGTACGATAACGGGCGCTCTCTATCACGGTGTCCAAACACGCCCTAGGTTTTTCCCCACATTCTGAAAGCCGATGCTTCCCCCTTCTGGTAGTAAACTGAAAAAAGAACCCGTTTCTTCTCACTCCGTTGTATTCTTTGATATTCATCATTAGATCATATCTATTATCAGGTAGAGGGAGAGAGTGTGTATTTTGTTGAATTGTAGCTAACCCTAATCGGGCTATAAAATGGCGTCAAAGTTTGGGATGGCGGGTGGGATTCCGGAGCGCCGGGTTCGACCCATATGGGACGCCATCGATTCTCGCCAGTTCAAAAATGCACTCAAGCTTTCTGCAACTCTGCTCACCAAATTTCCCAAATCTCCTTACGCACTTGTAAGCATGTGTCCCTCTTACATAATTCTATAGCTTCACATTTAGTTTTTTTCATTAATGCAAGTCAATTATTTGGTCTAATTATTTTCCAGGAGGACAGATGAAGTGGTTTTTAATTATTTTTTTTTTCAAAAACATTGTTTGAGTATGGTCTTGGGAGTAAAAGACAACTCTTTGAAATGCTCAATTGGTAGTGTTTGAAGCATGGATTCTACCAGGTTGTCAGTCCTGTTAATTTGGCATTTTCAGCTGTTGCACTATTAATCTCTATATAGAGTTGTAATTGAGCATTTTGAATTGTAGACCAATTTTATTTATTTATTTTATATATACATATAAGCAATGTCTATTTGAAGAATCAGAAAAGAGGTATAATTCATCCCGACTATTCCTTATAAAAAAAAAACTTATCCTGACTAATAATGAGGATATGGACTCCACTTTATTATTTTCTTTTTGTCTGTCCAATCCCATGTTGGTTTCTCGTAGCAGATAAAACACTGAATATCTGTGCTTTTGCTTTGCAATAGGATTGCAGGGGGGGTTAAGATGCTGCAAGGACATTTTTTGTTATTATGGCGTTCAATTGTAATTCTGTTCTAGCAATGGAAAATCTGTAATCATTTAAAGCTGCCCTTTCCGAAACACTAATAATAATTCAGATGTGATGAGTTGAGTAAATTGCATGAAATAAGCCTTTAATCCGTACTTGGCCTCTAATAGGTACTTGATATTAAATTATTAATTGTACAGTTATGTTAATTCAACGTCTCAACCCCAATCAAACATGGTTTAATTACAAGAATATGAAAAAATCAACAGACATATTAAACATGGTATTTCCAGGTCATTTGGATGATGCAATGAAAATGCGATTCGTTTATTATTGGAAGGCAGAATATGGTTGGACAACAAATGAATACTCAAGCTTATATTAACTAGACATCAATCATTTCATTTTCATTTACTTTATGTTTTGCAGGTAATTGATAGATAACTATTTCTTGAAAGTAGGATTAGATATGATATCATCTATGCCAGAGGAGCTAAAGTCTCATGTATTATAACATATTAGCTTTAGTGGGTTTATTTTTTCATTTTCCCTCTTATATTACACAGGCGCTCAAGGGACTCATTTTGGAAAGGATGGGTAAATTGGACGAAGCACTATCTGTTTGCATTAATGCCAAAGAGCTATTGTTTACCAATGCCTCCGTCTTAATTGATGATCTCACTCTAAGCACATTGCAGATTGTTTTCCAAAGACTTGATCACTGTCAGTACATGTTTTACTGCTTTATTTAAATGTATATTTTTCTCCACTTTATTAAATCAATCAATGAACTTATAATTGTTTATCTCATCAGTGGATATGGCTACCAGTTGTTATGAGTATGCTTGTGGAAAATTCCCGAATAACTTGGAACTAATGATGGGCCTTTTCAACTGTTATGTTCGAGAGTATTCATTTGTGAAGCAGCAACAGGTTGATGGTATCCGATAATCCCTTCCTCTTTTCTGTCCCACTCTTCTTCCATCATATTTTGATACTTCATACAATTTGTCTATGCACAGTGAATTTATAAGGCCATAATTGTTTTTTGGTTTTATTACTGCAGATAGCTATTAAAATGTACAAGATTGTTGGTGAAGAAAGGTTCTTACTGTGGGCAGTTTGTAGCTTTCAGTTGCAGGTTATGCCTGCCCTACCTGCTGCTTTCCTTTTCAATTTTCCTTGCACAATGTGCTTTACTTGCACAACACGTCTCTTTTTACCCATAATTTTTATGGAGATTCGAAAGAGGAAGTTATTTTTTACCAAGTAGAAAGAAAAAAGGGAAAAAGAGGACACTTATTTGAAACAAAAGAGAACCCTAAAGTGACACTTATTGGCTTCATTTGGTTTGTGCTGTAAGTGGATCAAATATGACACATTCATTAAATGGGGCCAGAGTGAGAGTGAGTGTGAGAGTGTGAGACCTCTCTACAGAAACTATAAATTGAAATGTTGTTTGTTTGCTAACCTAATTATGATGGGTCTAATAGTTGGGTTACTGTGACGTGATTTTGACTTTAATTTACAACTGTCATCCATTACATGTTGGTTTATACCCAGCATGAGTTGTCTTGGGGGTTTATAGATTACCATTCTATGTTCGGGTGGTTGGTGTGTTCATGTTTCTTCTGAATGCTGTTTTTATAACAGAACTACCTACAGTTTTCTAAACTCATCCTTCATCTAAATCTGAAATTTGAAGTCAATGCTCTTTCTACATAAGCCTGAAAGTTGCTTATTAAATGGTTCTGTGACTCACAGGTTTTTTGTGGTGGCGGGGGAGATAAGCTGTTGCTTTTAGCTGAGGGTTTGCTTAAGAAGCACATTGCTTCTCATAGCTTGCATGAGCCAGAAGGTGCGTTTTACTTTTTCTTTCCTGTTTATTGATCCTTAGAAATTTTTCTGTCTAATAAGGACTTGTACCATTTCAGCTCTTAGTGTCTACATTTCCCTACTGGAACAGCAATCCAAGTATGGGGATGCTTTGGAAGTTCTTTCTGGAAAATTGGGTTCACTTGTAATGATTGAGGTTGATAGACTACAAATACAGGTAATTTCTGTAACCTTCTTTCTTATTTGCATACATGTACAATTTTATTATACTAATATCTGTCTTAGTGTCTATGCGTACTGCTTATACATGCTCTTAGGGGGACACTGTTCTTTAAACTGCCATTTTGCATGTGTGCTTGCATCTCAGTTTGATGATTTGCAAGTTATAACTTCAGTTGCAATGTATACTATAAATTGACTTATGGAGCGTTGCACTGTCTAAAAGATTTTTTTTTCCAGAATAATAACATCCAATCCCTGTAAATTCAAGATTTTATTATGCATATGGGTGATATCATGCTGGCAGATGTTTAATATGATCTTAATCTCAATTGCAACCAATTTTAGTAGAAGTACTTAACTCTGTCATGAATCATGATTTATTGTGTAATTGCTAACCAAATTACTTTTGGAAGGTTAAAAAAGTTTACAAATAACATGTAAATTTTTAACTAAATGAATTAATAAAACTTGCTGAAAAAGATATATTTATCACCAATTTTTAGTATATTATCTCACTGACGGATGAAATTGGTTCTCTATGTATTGTGGGAGTATGATTTCATTCATTCGCTAATATTTGTAAGCAGCTACCTTCTCCATTAACTTAGAGTTACATTTTGACCTACTATTCAAAATTGATAGGAACTTACTTAATTGTAGTATAAAAAAAATATAATTATTGTATACTAGCTAAAATGTACTACTAATTACAATATTGGTTGCAAAACTCCAACAAAATCATATTAAGTTTGAATTTTAGGATTTCACAAATGGACTTCGAAAAGTCAAAATGTATCTTTCATTTTGGAACGAAGGTAGTATTTGCCTTTGATGTCAGGGATAATTTTATTTATCTGTGAACTCCTTGTCTAAACTATCCAAGCCTCTTATGATACTTACATTTCCCTTTCACGTTCCTTGTTTTAGCTTCAAGGTCTACATTTTAAGATGCCCTAAATGCTTTTAGAGTTTTTCATGTTTATAGGTGTATATTCTGTTTCAACATGTAGATTAGATTTTCTATGGAAAGAATTAATATCATCTTCTGTCTAGTGATCATGACTAATATCTCTTTTTACTAAGCCCTGGTCAATTTCACGTAGGATAATTAAGTTTCTTGACACAGATGTGATAAACGCATTATGGTGGTTTTTGGATAGTTTACATAAGCTCAAGGATCCTCATTTCTTTATTCACTTTTGACCAAAGTGAAGTTCACATGCACTCTGGTAGGAGTTGATATGACAGGATCAGATTTGTGGTTCTTTGAGTAAAGGAGCAATTGCTTGCATTGAGGCTCTTGTACTCTTCCCTAATTGGTGTTAAATGGCTTATTTAGATTGATCATCTTCATTATGATCATTGTCGTCATTAATGTCTTACTCTTCCGAGGCTTTTGTTCTTGAAATATTTCTCGTCTCTAATTTATTGATAGAGATTTTCCCTCTTAAACAGTTGATTGTTGAGTTTTCTAGTAAAAAAAAAATTCTAACTTTCTAAGTGGATGGGAATTTTGAGTTGTAGGAACTCTACCCTTATCACCACCTTTCATTGAGGGTGTGAGTTACAGGGTTGTGAGGTTGGGATTTATTTGAAAACTCGTGTTCAACCATCAACAGGATTCTTTTGGCTTAGATTTGATACCTAAACTAGTTTCTTCTTTCCCCTTACCACTATCTCCCTTTGGGTAATTTCATCAACTTGTAACAAGTGTACCTTTCAATTGCTTTGCATTTTTCTTGTAGCACATTTATCATACTCTTACTCGTCTCTCGTTCTCTCTATTGGTGTCTTAGTAAATGCTATTTGTTGTTTCAACTACTTTAGATTATAGTTGTAAATGGTGCTGTGGATGAGCACTTATATGTTATATCATGTATGTATTTAGCCTTAAAGTAGATCAGGCCTAATTGGCAAAGATGTGCATTGAAGGATTGACTGGGAAAAAGCACCGACTCTCCCTCTCTCTCTCTTTCTATATATATATATTATATTTGGAATCTCGATACCAAATATAGAATACTAATGTTATTTTTTGTTTCCACTACTTTAGGTTCTAATTTTAAATGGTGCTGTGGAAATAGCGTGTTGATAAACACTATGTTATATCATGCATGTTTTTGTTTGGACTTAAAGTAGATCAGACCCAATATGCAAAGCTGTGAATTTTAAGATTGACTTGGAAGTTGAAATAAGCATCGACTGTTTTTTTTTTGGAATCTCAATAGTAAGTATAGAGTACTTTTTATCCACCTGTGACCATATAGGTAGGTCTTTGAGTAGTCAGCATTTCAAAACCTCTGTTTACTACTTTGCATGATTTGATCTCTAACTTAGTTAGTATAGATGCAGAGTGCTTCCATCCCTTAGTAATAAATCAGCTGATTGGTTATGAACATAATCTACCCATGAACTTTATAGGACTTGTTCCAATTCATGTTAATTTTTTTTCAAATTTGTGACCTAGGAAGAAGCCGGAGGTAGTAGTTAGGTTGCCCCTCATAATGAGTCATATGGAGAACTTGCTTAGTTTTTAGATATTGCAAAGGGAACTGTGTAATTATTTTTTTTTCTTTTTTACGACTCAATAACATTATCCTTTTTTATGTCTCTTTTTATCCTAAAAGAACCAAAAAAATAAAGAAAAGAAAGGAAACTGATTTGAAGTAGCCAACATACATAGGTGATAAGTCTCGCTGCCAAAGCTCAGTTTGTTGCATTGGAATATAATTCCTTAAATAATGAGGATTTTCTACTACTTTTTGGGAAGTGTATTCATTGTTTGAAATTCATATATATTCATGCTTTAAATAATTGTAACTTTCTTTTCTCTCTCTTAGGTTCTGTTTGCATTCATTTCTTATAAACTGGTATTCTTTAACTTTAAGTTGACAGGGGAGGCTTCTTGCTCGGGCAGGTGATTATGCTGCAGCTGCTGAAATATTCCAGAAAGTCTTAGAATTATGGTAGGTTTTGTTGCATGGCACTCTCAGATCCAATGACTGAAATTTTTTACTTGTTTTCTTGATATATTGTAGTTTGGCTTTTATAGTTTGTTCTAGTTGACCTATCAAAACGAAAAAAAAAAATGTTTGTCTTATTCTCTTTGGCAATCTTAAGCAAGGTGTAAGGCCACCTATCTTTACTGGTCTTACCCTGTTTATCATGTTATAGGTTCATAGTTTGTTATAACAGTTTCAACTAGGAGTGCAGATGACCAATATTAAATGTTTCAAGTTTGAACTAGGTTTGCAGATGACCAGTTGTTTTGGTATTAATAATCTAATCTAATATTTGCATTCTTAATGTATTCAATTTGACCCTAGGCCTGTAAGCCTGTTAGTAGTTCTTTTGTGGTTTGTTTTCCTGCACATTTAGTGATTTTAGTCAATAAAGGACCAAAAGTCTTGGTATTTGAGTCAGCTATTAAGGCCCACACAGCATTATAGTATGGAAACCACTTCAAAGCAGTGAACTAGAATAAGTAAACATCTGTTTAATTTGCAGACTACTAATGAAAATAAACAAATATTGTCACTGAACTCTTTGCTAAGGCTCAATTGAAGGTTCTTTAGACGTAGTATAAGTAAATTGCTACACGGGGTACAACACTTTCTGTTTTAAAGTCAAATTGGTGAGACATGGTAGTAGTTCAAGTACTTCATGTTGCGCCTTCTTCTGGGGGTGAACTGATTCGACAGTATGGATCAGCTGGTAAGGATTAACAGATTGTGGGTAATAGTGGCCGACATACAATTGGTTAGACTAAAGGTTGTAGTTCAAAAGTTACATGGATACAAGGGTATGGTAGTCCTAACAATTAATTCTGTTAATGGCCCCCAAGAGAGACTTAACTGTTGGAATTTTTATTTTAACCACTTGACGCTTGATTTTCTTAGGTAGGCGACTACTTTTTTATTTTTAAAAAGTAAAATTTCGGGTTGAATTCTTTTGAGGTTTTTTAAAATAGTTTTCCTTTATTATGACTTGATGGAACTAGTCTTTCTGTATAACATGATACATTTGCACGTTAATTCAAAACCATGATTGGGAGTGTTTCTTCCATTTGGCAGTCCTGATGATTGGGAGTGTTTTCTACACTACCTGAGCTGTTTACTTGAAGATGACAGTAGCTGGTGCAAGGGTGATTCAATGCATCTACTGAACTCTGGCGATTGCAAGCATTTGCACTTAACAGATGAAATGGTGCTTTTCTTGCTTAATGATAGTTAAACCTTGAGTGATTCTACAGCGACCGGGGCCGGCGACTCTTTTGGGCGACCGGCCGATTTTTTTTTTTGTTTTTTTGTTTTCACTCCCAAATAATTTATATGATTTATTGGAACTAAAATTTTTACAAAAAAAAGTGATTTAGGTGTAATTTGGATACATATGCAAAACAGTGTTGTACAACCTAAATCACTTTTTTTTGTAAAAATTTTAGTTCCAATAAATCATATAAATTATTTGGGAGTGAAAACAAAATAAAAATAAAAATCGGCCGGTCGCCAAGGGGGTCGCCCAAGAATTACTGTAAACCTTTTAGTGGTACTTTGTGCACATTTTTTTTATAGCATTTGACTTCACCAATTATATGTGCAGTTTGATTCTCGTATATCAAGTGCGTCAGATTTTGTACAGAAGTTAGTTGCAGAAGCCAGTAGTGATTCCATAAGATGTCCATACTTGGCAAATCTTGAAATTGAAAGAAGGAAGCTGTTATTCGGAAAGGGCGATTTGGACAAGTTGATGGAGGCTCTGATTCAGTACTTCTCCAGGTTTGGCTTAAGTTCTTTAGTTTCTGTATAAATTTTTATTGAATATGCATTTGATTTCTCTTTTACCTGTATCTATGGTTTTTCAAGGAAAAGAGAGGAGAAACAAATGCCGCGGTCCGCGGATTACAAGAAAATCACCAAAAATATAAAAGTGAAAATATGTGAAGTCCTTAAAGAAGCACAATCCTCCAAACCTTTTGTTAATATGCAATATCAATACCTCTAAAAGCAGCTATTGCGGATGCCATGAAGAAGCAAGAAAGTAACTGTCCCACACATGCTAAGAGATAATCAAAAATGTTTTCCAAAGATACTGGTATTCATCTCTGTCCAAAGATCTCAAAGAATTGCGAAACACCAACCACGCAAAAGACCTTTGCAGTCCTTACTCCTCTTAAATCCTTGAAACTTGGTAAGAAGGAACTATGCTGTCATTATAAGACATGCCCAATCTCATTCATCACACAGAAATATCACCACAACTGCCATGTCAAAGAATAATGAAGAAGCTAGTGAAGATCTGTCTTACTATCCTGCATATACATCATACGTACATTTAGAGACAAGCCTTTTTAAGGTCTGCGTTTGTTGACCTATATCAAGAGCTAAAGCTCAATTAAACCCCTAATTAGATTATTAGAAGGGTCCTTTGCCTTCCAAATATAGTTAGCAGGTTAGCCCATGGAAACTGCTCAGAAGGTTGAGATCCGGTAGGATAGGAGAAGTAAGACTTACATGAGAAACATCCACGTAGGTGAACAAAAGAAAAGAGTGCTTGAATTAAGAAGAATAAAGAGGTTAAAAAAAATCCTCCGGCTCTCTGTCATTCAAGTCAAGTAAAAAGTAACAAGACTGAAAGTTCCAAGCAAAGAATCACTTGAAAGCTAGTAAGAAAGCTAGCGAAAGAAAATTTTGACAAGAAGTATTGGGATTCTCTTTATATTATTCTTTTTGAATTAATAAAATTTCTTCTTTTATCAAAAAGAATAAATAAATTATTTTTTTCTATAATGTTTTGCTGGTTGTGGTGTAAAGCTTAGTAGAGTTATCAAGCATTTTGGCAGCTAGAATAGTTCATCCTTTAAGTCCTGCCATAGTGTTACCTCTCAACAACTATGGTGGAGTAGTTCTTGGTTTGTGGCAACTAATCTATTTTTAAATGAGGATGTTTATCAGCTTTCTTCTTCCTTGTTTGTCATGATAAGTTAATTAAGTTGTAAATTTTCATTGATAGTAATTTATCCACTCTAGGCATGTGGATAATTGTATGAAAGTTTCTTTGTCCCTTTATTAAATATATTGTTCATTTACTTCTGAAATTTTTTTATGCTTAGTTTACTAAGTAATTGAATGCGATTCTATCCACTCTAGGCATGTGGATAATTGTACGAAAGTTTCTTTGTCCCCTAATTAAATATAACGTTCATTTAGTTCTGAAAATTTTATTATACTTAGTTTACTAACTGAATGCGATTCTATCATTTGATATTTCTTTGTAACTCAGGTTTGGTCACTTACCTTGCTTTTCTTCGGATGTTGAGGTGTTTCTTCAAGTTTTAACTCATGATAAAAAGGCCGAACTTTTGGAGAAGTTAGAAAAAAGCTGTGAATCTCTTACCACAGTGCCAAGAAAGGTTCTTGGGCTGTCAATGACTGTTTTTAAAGTTCGAGAATCGATTGGGGACCTGTGCTCTCTCCCTCTTGTTGGTATGGCTCTTTTTCTCAAATTGTATAGGTTTCTTTTTTTTTCTTTTTCTTTTTCTATTGACATTTTCAGTAATCTTTTTAATATACATGGCTTGATCTTACAGCACCTTTCAATTTTGTTGTTATGTGCTACATCTGGAAGGTTTTATCATAACAGCATAAGCTAACAGCATAAAACGTATAGGTCCAACACTATCTTGTACTTCCATGAGGGGTTTCTTGGTTTAAGAATGTATTGTCTTTATTGTAGATCTGTTAGTTTGTCTTTGGACTTAAGGTCACTTGGCTAAGTCGCTCGTAGATGCGTGCGCCTCCTTGATTGATTACATAGTGCTGTCGCTGCGGATGACAATTTTGGAGTTCCTTTAGGGGGAAATCCTAATTCATCTACCTTTTGAGATCTGGTTGAATGTGTCTTGGAAGGGGGTGTGGAAGTTGTGGTGTTTGTATTGAGATTTTTTCGTGAATGTTGGGTTTATCCACTGAGAGTTGAATGGCTACTTCCAAACAATATTCAGGGATTGAGTAGGAAGAGAGAAGGCAAGGTGTTACGCTTGATATACTCCGTCTCTGGGGTATTTGGAGGGAGAAGATTGTTTGAATTTTCTGCTGCCTTTCCCTTGGGACAGTTTAATTTTCTTCATGTTTTTGTGTGTGGTCTTCAGTAACAGGTGCTTTTGGTGGGATTTTGTGTTTAGATTTGCAAAGGGATTGGAGGAAGCATCCCTCTTCTAAGGGCTTTGTATTTTTCAACCTTCTAGTTTAGGAGGATTTCTCATCCTCCGCTAATCATTTTGTAATATGTTTTTTCTAGTAAATATTTTTTTCCTCTGTAAAAAACTCTCGAAGAACTAGGCCTAGATATTTCATTTAGGGCCAGAAGAAGACATGGAAGTGACAGCTGGACAACAGTCGAGACTGCCTAGTGCTGTTAGACAGCAATTTGAAAAGGACAAGTAGGCAAAGATTAGCTACAATGACAGAAAAATAACTAGGGTTTAGGCTTCACACTTAAACTACTAGGATCTCTTAATAGCAACCAAGAGAAAGATATCTCAAGTTTATTGTCAGGCCACACTTTGGCCCTGACTTGAATCTGCAGAGTTAGAATAGAAAATAGCAGTGTTCTAAAAATTCCCGCTTAGGTCCGATTAATCCCTGCCTAGGCGCTAGGCCCCCCTGGCGCCTCGCCTAGGCGCTAGGCCCCCCCTGGCGCCTCGCCTAGGCGCTAGGCCCCCCTGGTGCCTCGCCTAGGCCCAAGGCGGCAAAAAAATCCCTCCAGAAAATTAGGCGAGGCCTAGGCAGAGAGGTTTTTTTTTATATTTTAATAATTACCCAAACCATATCTTAATATATTTATTTTTCAAATGATTTACCATATTCATAATGCAGGTTGTAGCATATCAAATCACAACAAGAAATGAACAAGATCAAGTCAAAATGGATAATTTTATTATAGTTGTAATTTTTTGAATTTGTACCAACTTCAAATTATATAAATGATGATACATTTGTAATATTTAGTTTAGTTCAATATAATTCTTAAATTTATTTTTAGTTTCTTAAGTTTTAATATTGAATTGAATTCTTGAAATTTTAAATTTTATTATTTAATAGCAATCTTGTTTATAAATAAAACTAATACGTTAAAGATATGTTTGAACTTTGAACAATTGCATGTTTGTGTTTGAACTTTGACATTGACAATATGAATGTGTTTGAACTTTAAGGAAAGACCTTTATTATCTTTATTATAGATTGTTTTGCTTTATATTATTGTTTTGTTTGGATAAATACAAGATAAAATATTAAAATTGGCTTAAAATAAAAAATCCTTCCTAGGCCCCCTAGGCGCTAGGCCCCCCTCGGCCGCCCGCCTCTCGCCTAGCGCTTTTTAGAACATTGAAAAATAGAGATATAGATAGAAGAAATTTAGGGAGGAAAGAGAAAAACAAACAAATAAATTCAATTTGGGGGAAGATAGGAGGGAGGTAGAAGGAGGGAGATAGGTGTGAGAGCAAACTTGCTTCTCATATTTTTCATATCATTCATCACTTCAAAAATAAAAGTTACAAGACTCTTGTATTTATAGACTATATAGACTTGCTGGAAAAGTAAAGTCTAAACCTACACCATATTCTCTTATCCTGAGTTAAATGTTTTTTACATCACTGTACTTTAGGTCAACTTACAAATGCCTAACTGTATATTTTTTTTCTTACAGTCAACTAACTAAACTTTAATTTGCTTACAAAAATCTCAAATTCCGTATTGGGTGTTAAATTTTTTACGGAACATTGACATTACACTTAACGTGGCTTAAATTTTTTCAATTTAAGGCATACATTTGAACGTGGCAATTTTGTCCCAATTAAAGTAATAAACTAGCTTGAATATAGTTGACCCATTAACAAGAAAATGTTCAATTTATTTAGTTTTTTAAAATAAAAAATATAAGCTTTATCTTCTACCTCTTGTCTTCTCCATCTTTAAACTACACACATATATATACAAAATCTTGAAAACAACAAAATCAATTGAAATTAACCCAGATCTAATTTTCATAATCTTACCCAAACTAAATAATACAAAGTACCCGGATCTATTCTTCATAGTCGCAGATCTAATTTTCGTACTCCCAGATCTAATCTTCATAGTCCCATCTGTACCAATCCCAATTCACAATTAACATGTCCATCGATACAAATATTATGAATCTTCATCCCCATTTTGATTAATTTCTCCCGTATTCTCGTCAAAACGTATTTATTGTTGTCGATAGTGGCTGCGTGGTAGCGGCGGCGTGATTGCGGCGACGTGATAAGTAGGATGTGGTAGCGGCGACGTGTATCACGACGACATGATAGTAGCGGCGTGGATCACAGCGGCATGGTAGAGGCAATATGCATGATAGCAACGATGTGGTACCAGTGTGTTTGTTTCATTTCTTCAACGTTGTGGTTGGCTAATTCTGGTATGGGTCATCTGTCGATACCACTTCAGATAATCAGCCAAAGTAACAGACTGTCTGATTGCCACCACAAAGTCCAGAAGAATGTCTTGCATTGTGTACCAACGTGGCAATATAATCTCCCCGCTCCTCAATAGAATTGATTGTGCAGATCCCTTCTCGCTCCCGCCTCAGTTCGATCATATTTACCGAGGCCTTGGGAATATTTTGTAATTCCCCAACTTGTCTCAATACCCGATCTGACATTTGAAATTCTACAACATACAACCACATTAGGAGAATACGTGAGGCCCCACCATACCAAGCTGCTTGCTACTCTTGTGCCACGAAATAATCAAACCTCGCATATGACATCCACCATATCATTGCAGCCATCATCAAATCAAATTCGTCTATATAAAAAATTTGATTGTGATAGGGGTATAGTCTTCTATTGTCATGTGTTGTGTTTTTACTTCATCGGTAGGACCACGCTCTTGCACGGGGCAACCACTGCTCGAGGCCCTTTGCATAATTAGGCCTATCGATAGAGAGGCGTTCGTAAGCCTAAACCAACAACTTGTAATTTAGGAGTATACATGGAACAAAATTATATCCTTTGTATTTGCAAATCGGACTTTTTTTGTGGAACGGAGGTAGTATCATTCTCCATTCTGTTAGTCACCTTAACAAATTTGTAGATCCTTTTCCCCAAGTAAAAGGGAGTTTTGTTATGAGTTGGCTCAGTCTCTAGGTGTCTGTTGAGCTGATTTATAGATATTTATACATTTTGCTCCAGCAGTTGTAAGCTGTAACTTGGCAGTATTGTTAATTTATTATCAATATTGTTTTTATGTGTTTGGCATCTGGATGTTAACTTCTGCCTTTCTTCTTAGACCTTGAGGGCTTAGCAGTACAAATGGCAGATCTGTATTGTAAGAACCTTCCGCTTTCCAAGGACTTAGATGTTCAAGAGAGTATGTATGGTGAAGAGCTCCTCTCCATGGCTTGTAATGTATTGGTTCAGGTAAATTACTATGCTGCTGAAGTTTTGCATTTTTTTAGTGTCTTTCTATATGTTTTCTAACAATAAGCTTTCTCAAGTGATAGCTCTAAGTTGTGGGGCCAAATTAAAGGAGTACATTTGCATCCACATGGATGTATATGTGGCTTTATATGTGATCCATATATATGCATTTGTTGGTTTGTTTAATATTATGTCGATTTTTTGGCTTGCAAGTCTACGGGGTTATTGCTTATGTGCTAGTATCTTGGCTGTTTATTTCTTGTCTATCAGTGAATGCTGATCGTATAATTTTCCACAGCCCCAAAAGATTATGTAGAAATGTAAAGAAATTATTCTTGCCATATTAAGACATCATTGCTTTTGTTTGATAACCTTCACATACCTGATGCTACTCCTTTTGTACTTGCAAGGACTTTTATGTCTGTTATGATTCAGTAGTGTTTTCTGTGTCGTATTGTCTTCCTTATCCATATATTAAGGCTGGGGTCAATCTTTTGTCTTCTTCAAGTGGTTGCCAAACAAGAATGTCTTCATAATACAGTTACAGAAAATTATAAAACTGTTTACTGCAGAGTTTCGCATATTGCATCTCTCTGTTTTTTTTTGGATGTTATGCACGGATGAATTGATGCATCTGGCAACTTGGCATGAATGTATTATTTCTTGTCTAGTTTTTATTTTGTTTTTTATTTGAATATGGGTTTTTGTGATTTCTGCAACTATTGTTCTTTAGTAATTTACCTATTGAAAGTTGTGTTAGCCTCATGGGTTATGGTATTTTTTTATGTTGCTCTGCACCTGCAGTTATTCTGGCGTACTAGGCATCTTGGTTATTTGCTCGAGGCAATTATGATTTTGGAGTTTGGTTTGAATGTTCGAAGGTTAGAAGTTATTGCACATTTTTTCTTGCTTTTTAATTGTCATTTTATTATAAACGAGTTATTAACTACTTTTATGTAATCTCAATTATGAATGTATGATAAACACCGCAGCTGCAATGACATAAAATGCTGAATGTACTTTCAATACAGTTGCTATTAACATTCTTTTTTTTAAATGGTATGGAATTTGCCATGTAAGTTCCAGTTGAACAAGCAACTAAAGAATATTTACCACAAAATGGAAAAGAATGAACTTACCTTCAATTAAAGTTCCATGCTGATGGTTAGTATCAAACAAAAAATGAGTCGGCTTCTTTTGCTTTCGTTTTTTGTTCTATTGTGCTCAACTGTGTTTTACATTTGGAATTTGGAATAGATATTAGTGTATTGTTACAATTAAAATCACCTCATATGTTAAGTGTTGCTGAACTATATACATTTCCCTCTACATGGTCAATATATCTAAGTCAGTTGTTTTTTATTCTGTCAGAAAATCACGTTTTTTGGGAGATAACATGAGTATGAATTTTTGTTTGGCAGATATATATCGCAATACAAGATTTTATTGTTGCACTTGTATTCTCATTGGGGCGCCCTTCCTTTAGCATATGAATGGTAAAGTCATCATTTAATTGATAATTATTTTGCTAGTTTGTGGAAGCCTTTCTATTTAATCAACTATTTGTAGTCATGTACTGATTTTACTGTTGGCATTTCTGGGGTTATTAGCATTTTGTGCCTTTAGCTGTATCCGGCATCCCTTTCCCCCTCCTAGTCATAACAGTGACTCTTCCTCTCGTGTGTAGGTATAAATCTTTGGAAGTGAAGAATATCTTGCTGGAAACTGTGTCACACCACATTTTACCCCAAATGTTGATATCTCCCCTTTGGGTAGATTTAAATGATCTTCTGAGAGATTATCTTAAGTTTATGGATGACCACTTTCGAGAATCTGCAGATCTTACATTTCTGGCATATCGTCATCGGAACTATTCAAAGGTATAGAAGTTTTTGCATATAAGTTTTTTTTAGAGGTATTTTTGCATCCAAGTTTTCTTTGGCCTTTAAATTTCTGGCATTTTTGTACAACGAATTATGTGCTAATCTATTTTGGACCTTCGTTGTATACTTTATGCTTTAATTGTATATCATTGTCTATTTTTTTGGGATCCACTGAAACTCAGCAGTCCAAGACCAAAGTTGGTCAGCAGTTCTGCGTTGTGGGTCGTACCTTGTACATATACATAAACAATTTTACTTCACCACATTTTATACTCTTCTTTATTATGCACAAGGTACAAGACTGCTTGCCATGTTTTTTATTGGGGACTGCTGAGCCCCCGTTTTTTATCTCTCTTTTTTTTTGCTTGTATATTTTTATTTTCATATCACGTGCTACTTTTTTAGGATTTCTTTGTGCACTTGAATCTTATGATTGTGTATAATCTTTTTCTTTTGAACCTGTGTATTAGGCAGGAAATACAAGCTTGTACGTTTTCTTTGGTTTGCTTTAATGTTCTTAATTTTTTTCTCGAACTACACCATTACTCGTACACTAATTATTGTTTGTCAGTAATCTAAAAATCTCCGCCTAATCCTGCCTAAGTGCTAGGCGGGTCCTCTAGCGCTTCGATTTGGCTAGACACCTCGCCTAGGCAAAATCAGATCTCTACCGCATTGATTTAAAAGACTTTGAAACTCTACAATACTTGAAATGAACTTGTTAAGCCTTAAAAAAATTATTTTTTGGGTAATATTTCATGTAAAATTTTAAAAATTATATCTACTATATGCTTTGTATAGATAACAAGTATATACAGTAGAAAAATAAATAAAACTGCCTAAGAAAACACCTAGGCACCCCTTCTCTGCCTAGGTTCGCTCAGCAATTTTTAGAACACTTTCCTTTGTACATCCATTGTATTTGTGCTGAGAACTCCAAAATGTGATGCTTAACTCCTTATAGATACTGTGTTGTAAGGACCCTTTTTTGCTCTCCAAATGTTCTCTCCCACGACCAAACTCACGAGGGTATAAACAACATTTTGATATATGTTTAGAATAAAATTGGATTTTGGTTTCTCACTGGAAATCCAACAGCTCACTTTGGCCTTTTCTTTCTTTCTTTCTTTTTTTTTTGGGGTGGGGGTAATCTGCTTCTTCTTCAAGGCTTTAGATAAGCAAATACCACCTTAAAATATTTTTACTAAAGCCTCACTGCTCGTGATAATGCGTACATTGTTTATATAGCCATATGTGAAGCATTTTAAACCTTCTTATTTTCATATGTTTTCAGGTAATTGAATTTGTTCAGTTCAAAGAACGATTGCAACGTTCAAGTCAGTACTTATTGGCAAAGATTGAAGCACCAATTTTACAGCTGAAGCAGAATGCAGATAGCATTGAGGAAGAGGAGGTAGCCTTTTAACCCTCCCAAATCAGCTTACTTCTTTTGTTGTTTAAATTGTTCTTTCAAAATTTGTTTTATTGGTTTTGCCCTTCTTATTCCTCCTTAGGGTGTTCTTGAAAGCTTGAAATGCGGAACTCACTTTCTTGAGCTCTCTAGTGAGATTGGATCCAAATCTCTGACCTTCAATGAAGATCTGCAGTTACGGCCTTGGTGGACACCAACTTATGATAAAAATTATCTTTTAGGTCTGTAAACAAGCTATTAATTTTATTTTATCTGATAGAGCAGCAAATTGTTTGTAGGTTGGTAAATTTTTTGTACAAGAAATGTATAAGATGCTGTCAGGTAAATCCTTTAGTTGTAACATTAAAACAAATCATGCTAGACAACAAGATTATATTATACTTCTTAATCTTGAAAATTAGACCTAGTTTGTTCGCTTATCCTGGAGATCTTGTTCAAGTTTTGTATATTATTTATTATTTCTCGAACACTGGCTGTTTTTCTTCAAAATAATAACTGCTTACTGTTCTTTGCTTAACCTTCTTTGTGTGCAGGACCATTTGAAGGAGTATCCTATTGTCCTAGAGAAAACTTGGTAAATTTTTATGCTTGATTCTACCGTGAAGTTTTGAATGTGCGTCTAGATTTTTTAAATTACTGAAGGCACTATGTGTTTATTGGCCACTTGCAACTTAGGACCGCTGGAAGATATTTTTGAACCATTGATTCTTAAAATATGGAAGAACTTTAGTATAGAGAACTCTTTCTTATTGTAATCTATTTCAAGATTAACATAATTGTGTTCAATTTGACAGTAACAGATAGTAGGTTTTGGAGCATGCTTATGAGCAATTCAATCTGTCTTTTTCAGAGATTTTATTAAAGTTTGTTTTACCCTTTTGGGGGGCTAGTGTGTGGATTAGACTTATGGGTTAGTGTTAGTAAAGGGAAAAGAAGAAAACATGAACAATATAATTAGATTTCCCCCCGTCACTCTTTCTCTGTCTATCCAATATATTGGGACCTGGACTTAATTTTTTTCCACTCCATGTACTATGGCGTTTGAAACAATAATAGAAGCTTTTAGCTGATCAAACTAGTGCAATTTTTTTTATGTAGAAAAACTTGGGTTTAATTTCTTGATTAGTTACAAAATTGATTATTCAATTGTTTGTGGCCTTGTTCACCAAACTTTGTAACTTAGTTTAAGATCATTCAAATTATAGAACTATGTTAAGGTATTTGATAATTCAGTACTTACCGATTTCCTATTACAACTACTGGAACCTTGCCACTGATTTAGTTGGTTAAAGTTTTAGAAATTCTTTTATTGTTTTATTTTAATGTGTTATGCTCAATTTTTTTTTGGGAGCAACTTATGAGTTATGCCCATTCCTCCAATGCCTTGTGCAGTGTATTTATTTATTCCTTACTTTGTTGCAGCAAAATCAGAGTAAACAAATGGAAGCAAATGCGCAGAAAACAATAGAGAGGAGATCCCTTGTTCCTCGAATGATCTATCTATCTA
Organism: Aralia elata; assembly: GCA_034770075.1. Taxonomy (NCBI): domain Eukaryota; kingdom Viridiplantae; phylum Streptophyta; class Magnoliopsida; order Apiales; family Araliaceae; genus Aralia; species Aralia elata. Next base: position 6,068,500 of record CM068382.1, read on the forward strand.
TGCAGAGTGCTTCATCATCAGTCAAGGACAATATTGAAGCCAACGGTTCTTTATCTGATCCTAAAGTCTCCTTAGAGCTAAAGATCTTGCTTGAGCGCTATACGAAGATTTTGGGATTTCCTTTCGACAATGCGGTAGAACTGGTTTCTGGAGTTTCAAGTGGTCTCAAGTCTTCAGAGGTATCATTTTACAACCTCCTTGAATAATGAATATATGCATCTGTACATTTATCTTTGTTCTTTTATTTGCCAATCTACCTTACTCAGGATTACATAAACTACCGAAACATGTCCTGGTATTACTTCCTTTTTTGTTTTTGCTATGAAATGTTTTTGGGGTTATTGTTGGACTTGCGGTTAAATTGGTAGTCCTCCCTGTGGTGTCATTGCCTTTAGACAATTAGAAGGCAATGAAAGAGAAATTCTAGATCCTTAAACAATCTAGATTTCTATCACAAGGGTATAGGCTAAAAACCTGTTTGTATGTAACTTTGAGCAATAGTAAAACAACATAATCTCAAATTAAACACAATCACTCTCTTGAGCTCAAATTAATCTAGATTTCTATCACAAGGGTATAGGCTAAAACCCCGTTTATTTAAACTATCTTTCTTTTCACATGTAAGAATTACTCCTCTTTTCAGATCAATAATAATAATACTAATAAATAAATATTTACATGTACATACTAATTTGTCAAAAAGTAATAATAACTATTACCGAGGAATAAGAAAAGGATGATGTATAGAGGATGAGGAGGAGGGGGATTGATTTATAACTATTTAGCTTCTTTTATTGTGTTCATGTATTTTTTAAAGTGTCTTGAAAACTTTATTGTTCAATTATTATGCAATATAGCATTATTATTATCATTTGGGCATTGCTATGTATTGTATACTAGATGGTGTCTTTGTATTCATCTAGTGATCCATCTTGTTATTCTTATTATTTAGATTTTTTTTTCATAAGTTTTCTTTTAAAAAATTTGAAGCTCCTCGTAATGGTGTGTATTGCCAGATATCAAAACCGAAACAGATACCAAGTCCGGGGAAAAAAACACAGCGACTTGAACCATGTCTATCGTAATAGGCTAAAACCTAGGCTGCCACCGCAACTTTGTTGCCATATTTATGTGTCGACCTTGACATAGAATATGCCATATTTAGTGACCAATATCAAATGAAATTATTATTGAGCCTTCTGGTCCTCCGGAAAAGATTTACAAGAGTGGATCTAATTTGTTTGGGTTTCAACATATATCAGACCCACAATTGCCTATCTGACGAGTGTGCTCTAACACCTAAATTTTGTTTGTTGCATTGTTCTGGTTTATAGAGCCACACAGAAAAACACAGATGTAGTTAGGAAAGAGTATAAAACATTTTGGCAGATGCTAGCTTTCTGAATTTGTAGTTTTTCTGTATATAGGGTTTATTAGTATCCAACAATTTTTGTTGTTAAATGGATAAATAAAAGGTTAAAAGTGTGCACTATCGTTTGATGTTAGAAGGCTACTTTCATGTGAGTAATATATCTTTATTTACACAGGTTTTGAGTTCAGACCTCATTGACTGGATGAATTTTGTTGTGTTTTTGAACGCATGGAACCTGAATTATCATGAACATGGGCTACTAGATAGAGACACAAATAGGCCTGGTACTTGGCACCTTGTGAATTCTTTGCTAGAGAAACACATTATTGAGAAGGTCAGATCCATGAGACCTGTACTCTCTTCGCCTGGCAGTGATCTTTTGGTTGTGGTCCAATTGGTTACAGAACCCTTGGCTTGGCATATTTTGGTAATCCAGTCTTGTGTTCGGTCATCTCTTCCATCTGGAAAGAAGAAGAAGAAAGGTGGAGCTGCTGAACATTTGAACTCTCAGTTGTCTCAAGAAATTCGAGATTCCATCCACTCTCTGTGTGGTATAATAGAACAAGTTATGAAGTGGTTAAGGGAACAACTAGAGAATCCGGTGGATGGAAGTTTGGATAACATACTTTCCTCCCTTCAGAGAAAAGAACCGAATGAAGGGCCTGGGAAGGTTTTCCAAATTCTAGAAACATATGTCACATCAATGAATGATATAGAGCTTGGTGACCGGATCTCCCAAGCATTAAAGTCTTGGAATTCTCTTGATGTTGTAAGGAAATTAATCGCTGGACAGCGTACTGTACTTTCTGAATTTCTCAAAATTTGTGAAAGAAAATTTAAGTTGCTGCAGACATTGAAACTGCAAGTGTGAAAGAGAAATTAAGCGGGGGATCAGCTTTTTACCCTCAATGTGATCTGGTAGTGCTTGCTGGGGGCATTGGGGGTGCATGAAACTAGACCCTGTGGGAGGGCTATGTGATTTGATAAAGCAGGTTGAAGAATGAATTGAGTTGCGTGGGTTGTAATCTTTGCGATTTTGTCATTTTCGTCTGAACTAGCTAAGATTCTTTGAGAGTGTACACTAAATAAATATTTAGCATTCTTTTCGAGGGTGAATTAGGTTTCCTTTCTGTAGATTTAGCAACTTTGAAGTTTTAAAGCATGAATTTTGGTGACATAATTCATTCATTGTTACTGTTACTAGTATGAATTCTATGAACTGTTTTTGAGTGTACTGAGAGGAAACATTCGGCAGTTTTCTTACATAGTACATGTGGAGATATTGTTGTCAAGAAACATAAGATAATTTTCTTACATTTTAACATTGATGCTAAAGTTGGTGTAGTTAGCATGTGCGGGAGATTGTTGTCAGTTTCTTGCATTAGCCGTATACAAGTGTGTACTTCCATTTTAGGATCAAATTTTCAAGAACTTTGGTATCTAAGATCACGGAACAAAAATTGCTGTATCAGATAAACTTTCCTTTGTATTTTAAATGGTGAGGAATGATGGTTTTACTTCAGTATTAGCCTGTTAATTATAGTGTCCAAAGAGCTCTGACGGGGGTAATGTCTTTACCTGTTAAAAGTCCAATTGAAATGTTAGGACTTAGAAGAGCTCTAGTGTGTGTGTGTGTGTGTGTAGGGGTGGTTTGGTTTTTTATTTTTATTATTTTTATTTTTTTTTGGGTGGGGAGGTTGTATTCAGTTTAAAGCTGAACTTGTTAAATAGAAATTGTTATTTTTACAAATAAATATTGATTTTTTTGTAAGGTCTCTTGCACATAAATGTGAGACCTATTTATTATTCATGTGAGAGATTTGTGGAACTATCTGAAAATATCAGTTCACATCTTCCCCCAAAGAGACTATCATTTTAAGAATATTATACTGGTTCAGTTTCAATATTTTATGACATTACTTTGAAATTTAATTGGAGATATGTCATACTCAAAATTGGTATAACTTATTAACAATTACGAAACAATAAATCTTATAATTAGTAATATTTTTTAAATAATTTAAAATATTTATCATTTTATTAACTTATATTAAATTGAATATATGTTAGTTTTGAGTTTGAAAATATTTATAACCATGCATGTTACATGTTTTTGGTTGGGCTATTTATTTCTTTTCATTCAACCTTCTAATTCGATATGAATAGCATTGCGATGATGAAAGCTGGACTTGGCTCTTCTTCATGTATAACTTTGAAATGTGATACAACTTCAAATATTAATTAGAACCTTATTTTAAAACAAGAAAATATTAACTAGTAGCGAGTGTATTGTGTGTGTGTCTATATATATATGTATATGTATATACATATATATATGTATATGTATATGTATATGTATATGCAATGGAGAGAGAGCTCAACAAGGTAGGTGTGTGTGTGTACATATATATATATATACACACACACACACACATAATACAAGAATGATAATTGATTAAAATAACAACGCAAGTCTCATATTCTTGACAAATTTGACTCTCTTTCAGTCTCAAGTAGTTCAAAAATTTCCTTGGCAGGCCGCCTAACTCATTATTACAAAATCATTAATGTAAAAACTGACTTTTGATCTTCTTTATTTAAGTTAGAAGGAAGATCTTGGAAGCAAACTAATCAAACCTTCCTAGCTAGGTAGTAGTAATTTTTATATCAACTCCCCTGCTAATTAGTGCCTTGATTGAAGCCTACTCCTTTAAGATTGTAGTAGTAGTTCACTTGTTCATCTCAACAAGATATGGTTGTTATCATGGAGCGGATGTTTGAAGTTTTAAACTAGCTACAACTTCTCTCTTTTTCTTTTTCTTTTTAGTTATTATATTCTTCTCTCCTTTTATTAACACGACTCACTTGTTCCATGTGATTATTTATTTATTTATTTACTTTTACTCAACAAACTTTAATTTTTTTAAATGTAATTTTAAAAGAAAATGTATATTTATGTGTGTTTATGACAAACCTTGATACGTAAAACAAATAATAAAAACAAAATCAAATGGGGCTTTGATTTTGAGAGGGAAATAGTATTCATGAGTTTTATTTTTTTAAAAAAAAAGTTAATTCACGTAATTTTAACATTAAAAACTAATGTGAATTTATTTAAATTTTAAACTATTAATATCTCAAAATAGTTTATAATATTCAGTATTGTCTGACCAGAATAAAACGAATTATTCTCAAATTTTAAAATTTTAGGTCACATGGTCAATTTCTGTGACATTTGGGAGTACATGTTTTGCTTCCTTTTGTTGATGTTCTTTCCTCCACGTACCAAAATCTTAACCAAATTTCAAACCCCAACTCTCAATTCTATTCCTCCATCGCTCTCACACACACTCAACTTATACAAAATTTCCTCATCCAGCCTTATGAAAGTTCATTGCATTATTACTTTCTGCAATTCAGGGTTGGCGTATAGTATTGACTATGAAGAACATCATACTATTAATTTAAATCCAAATCCAAACTTCAAAGTCTAGCTCCAGATTGTCACGCGTGTAAATTAATTAGCTAATGGACTGTCATGTAATTATTTAAAAATGGCGACACGTTTTCATGTTTCCAGTAAACATCATATTAATGGTAAGCTTCTTCAATAACCAACTGAAAGTGATCCATCCAAGTTAACTACATTACTACTACTACTATTTGACCAACCACATCCAACACCTTAGCTTTGACAAATCAGTTCAAGTTCTTGGCTAATTGGCATTGGCCAAATCCCATTTCATGTCAAATTCATCTAAAATAATGGTAGATATTTGGAGTATTAACCTAAACAAAATCAAATATGAATGATTACGGATTCATGTGTTTATTGTGTTTCTAAATTGACTTAAACGAGAGAATTTTGATAGCCATGCAGCCATCAAATTCAGTTAGTTATTAGAGAGATTTGTTATAATTAGTGAATTGAGTCCATGTAACCAGGACAGGAAGGAGATCTGCATCCTTGTTGCATATAACTGAGAAACAGAATATTTATTTGTTGAGCAATTGAAATAGCGGTTGCACCAAATCCTCTGAATGGTTGGACTAAGTGGCCTAAAAAATACCTATGGACTCATAACCAAATCAGGTAAAAAGCTCAAATTTTCATATCTTTTTCCCCAATCTATTGCATATTTTTAATCTCTGAAGTAAGCTTTTGATTCCCTCCAAATTGTTGTATAAATAACATCCCATATCATGCAGTTTAAATCCACACATTTCAACTTCAAAACTAACTTGTTCATTATTCAGCAGAAAGATGAAAATAAGAAGAATGGAGAGTTTGAGCAATCATATCCTACTCAGCCTTCTTGTTGCACTTTCTTTTGCAGCAGCTTTTGCAAATGCAGAAACACATTACCATCAATTTGTTGTATGTGTTTTTTTCCCCTTTAATTTTTGTAGTATTAGAGAGTAAATAACTAAACTTCTATATGTGACAGGTTCAAGCAAAAACAGTGCAAAGGGTGTGTAAAACCCGAAACATAATAACAGTCAATGGACAATTCCCAGGGCCAACTCTAGAAGTACGAAATGGAGATACTGTTGTTATCAAAGTCCTAAACAATGCGCGCTACAATATCACACTCCATTGGTATTTATGACTTCATCATTTATCTTGGCCTATTTTGGCTTCAAGGGTTCTTGTTAATTTAGCTTAATATGATTTGGTTTTGTTATTTTTCAGGCATGGAATTCGTCAGTTGCGAACGCCATGGGCAGATGGACCCGTGTATGTGACACAATGCCCGATCCAACCAGGAGCAACTTACACATACAGGTACACAATTGAAGATCAGGAAGGAACATTGTGGTGGCATGCTCATAGCAGATGGCTAAGAGCTACTGTTTATGGAGCACTAATTATCCGTCCTAAATTGGGTTCTTCTTACCCTTTCCCAAAGCCTAAGATTGAATTCCCTGTTATTCTTGGTAATTTCCATCAACCCTTGTCAGAATTCCGAGTTCTAATGTTCATGCTTGATAACTTTGACAAACTAATGTGTTGCTGGTTAAATAGGCGAATGGTGGAACAGCAATATTCTTGATACCATGAGACAGGCAGTTTTTACTGGTGGAGCTCCAAATGTTTCAAATGCATACACTATTAATGGTCAACCTGGTGATCTATACGGATGCTCACGCCGAGGTTTGCTAGAACTAAACACCAAAACTTATAAACTCTAACCTAAATGTGGAGAGTTTTTTTTTCTTAAGTGATGACTAGTGAGACTCTTATTGGAATGCAGATACTACGAGACTTTCTGTTAGTTCTGGGGATACAGTTCTCCTCAGAGTCATCAATGCTGCACTCAATCAGCAACTCTTTTTCACAGTTGCCAACCATAAACTAACTGTTGTTGCAGCTGATGCTGTTTACAGCAAGCCTTTTGCAACCAGTGTTATTATGGTTGGACCTGGACAGACTACCGATGTTCTGCTCACTGCTGATCAAACCCCAAGGCGCTACTACATGGCTGCACGTGCCTATGCATCTCCAAGAAATGCCCCATTTGACAATACAACCACCACTGCTGTTCTCGAGTATAAGTCTGCTTCTTGCATCAGAACGCGTGCCTGTTCAAGACCAATATTATCTCGTCTACCAGCCTATAATGACACTGCTACTGTAACTGCATTTTCAACCCAACTGAAGAGCCCTTCCAAAGCTGAAGTCCCCACTAAGATAGATGAGAGCCTATTTTTCACAATAGGATTAGGGTTTGTCAACTGCAACTCCGGACCAAGATGTCAAGGGCCTAATAATACTCGATTTGCTGCTAGTATGAACAATGTGTCTTTTGTACTCCCAAGACGGACCTCCCTACTGCAAGCCTATTATCAAAAAATACCTGGCATTTACACCACAGACTTCCCACCAGTTCCACCAGTGAAATTCGATTACACGGGCAATGTGAGCCGTGCTCTATGGCAGCCTGTTTTTGCGACAAAACTCTACAAGCTGAAGTTTGGCTCATCAGTACAAATTGTGCTACAAGATACAGCTATATTCTCAACAGAGGACCATCCTATTCATCTACATGGGTACCATTTCTACGTCGTTGGACAGGGTTTTGGTAACTTTAACCCAAGCAGAGACACTGCAAAATTTAACCTCATTGATCCACCACAAAGGAATACAATAGATGTACCTGTTGGGGGATGGGCGGTCATTCGATTCGTGGCTGATAATCCAGGTAAAATGCTGATCATATATTGCATAAAAAAAATGTAATTTCCACTATTTCACTAATCAAAGATTCATTTACAATATATTAACTGACTTACCTGGTTTGACAGGAGTGTGGCTATTCCACTGTCACATTGATACACATCTCACTTGGGGTTTGGCCATGGCTTTTGAGGTTGAGAATGGAGTTGGAAAGTCCCAGTCCATAGAGCCGCCTCCAGTAGATCTTCCTCGATGTTAAGATTATCGATGAAGCATATCAGAGTTCATTTCTGGTCTAACAAAAAGAATGAAATTTTTTTTTCTTGTCCTCAAGTCTAGATTTTTCTTCATTGTTTGCCTGCATATCATGTCCTGAATTTCTCAGTTTTATTTAATTCTGTAGTATCAAGCACAGATTTGTGACTCTTATGTAATTGAAGTAGAGGGGATCTGGAATTCTTATTGCATTTCTGAATTGTAGTTGTTGCATTCCAGTATTATGTTCTTTAGTAACCAAGGAATAAAAGTATGCTCAGTTTTCTTCAACTTCTTTTACTTGTTCTTGTTCATTCTAGGCTCCACAGTATGTGCATATAATAAGAAACAAAGGGAAATCTGCCTATCAATTAACCTTTACACAAGTCAATGAGTTTACTTACGTAAATGAGCAAATTATTTCTTCATCTCAAGCTTTCCATAGGCATGAAGTTAGCTAGTCCTTGTCATTACCTACTCCGTCAAAGCAGCAGTCAGATGTAATAACTTTAGTCACTAACTCCAGTTCAAGTATTTTAATCCTTACCTACCCTTATGTGGGAAACCGGTTCAGGGAACGAAAGAATCTGCCTGAATCCAACAAAATAATGTCAAACAAAACAATATATTATACCAGTAATGTATAATAGAGAGATGTTCAATAATTCTGATTATTTTACGAGTAGAAGAATTCTTGGTCTATTTATAGGTGTCTCCTAATACCCTTTGAATCATCATGTCTCTTCATAAATAAACAGTTTTATACTTTGATGTTTAGTCCCATTAACTGAACCTTAAAAATGTTTAATGGCCATTTCTGATGACTTATTCTACAAAGTGAGAAGAAGAGAATCAAGGCTTTAACTACTGTTATTCACTAAAATGAAAGAGAAACAAGACTTCCTACCTACATATAGGATTCATTTTCAGCTTACCCCAACTACTTTGAGACAAAAGATGTTTTTGAGTTGTCTTTTTAAGGCCTCTTGGCGAGCCTCTGCGATAAATGGTTTTCATGGGGGTGGTTATTTTGCTTTTCTAGTTGCTTAGTTTCATTCTCATTCTCATTTCGGTGGACTTCTTATCCTCTCCTTAATTATATATGCAATATAATCTCTCTATTTTACCTGTCGCATTGTTTTATTCAAAGTAAAAGGAGCCTTTTTAGCTAGTTCTAGTGAAAGCTCTGCCTGAACTACTTCATATACACTTCAAAGTCTTCTTGCTTATTGATATTTCAAAAAGAGAGAATTAAGGAAGGAGGTTCGTATTCACAAAAAGATAGGATTAAGAGCTGTAAAGTCAAGAGTCTTTTAAGTCCTACAGTATACTGATGCAATGAAGTGTGGGAAAGCCAAATAATTCAAGCAAAGGATACACCTAATCTCTTAGTCCACCAAACCTCAAGTTAAATTCAACCATAAGGTAAAAAATATGGAAAATTATGTAGCACGGAAGTCTCTTATGTTACTTTCAATGCATCATGATGTTGACATATAAGTAAAACTCCATAATACTATCTAATCAATTTGTAGTTAGCAGGTTCGGTTGTTCCCATTGTTTTGTGCATGTATTGATTGTTTGGCCAACAAACTTTCCGATACTCATGCAAACAAAATTAATTAATTGTGACAAGTATTCATTTTTATACACGAGTATTAATTTTTATACCCATAACATGGTACTAGTAAACTAGACCTAGAGTATGCATGGCATACAGAGGTTTTTTTCTAACTAATTCAACAGTTGAATACCTTTTAATCCCCCCCCCCCCGGAAGTAAGGCTTACGTATTCATTTCCTGTCAAACTGATTCACCTAATGTATTACTTTGCTAAGTAGGCCCGACAATCTGGTCAGTTAACTGTTGGGTAAAATTTAGACTCATATTTTTAAAAAGAAATATAGACCCAAACCAGTTAACCATTTTTCGAGCCATATTTCATTCCAAATCCAAATCAACGAAGCCACTGATTGGAACAACAGTACAAACAGAGGGACGAGGTAGCGCAGCGGATGAAAGGGCCTACTTCAGTTAGTAGATATATAAGAAAAGATTACGTGGAAATAAAAATAGTAATAGTAATATTTATACTATTACACAAATGAAAGATTGGATACAAAATATTTTGAGATATTATTTTAAATTGAATTCATACTTTTTTGGTATCGTTTTATTTTTTTTGAAAAACAAAAAAAAAATTTAATTGAAAAACTGTAATAAAAGTATCAATAATTTTTTTTTCATTTTAATTAATATAGAAATTATTAATGTAAATTATTTTGAAAGTGCTTCTAATAAAAAAATAATTTCTTAATACTTAATTTACTCATATCAATGTTAAATTTTTTATTTTCAAACTTGGCTTTAAAAATTAAAATGAGATTCTTTTTGTATAACAGAGAATAATATTTTTACAAGTTTTTTATTTTTTTTATTTTCACAATTCTATCTTGTATGAACTTGAAAATTCTTTTGTTCCATAAAAAAAAAGTCTATTATAAATACAATATCTGTCATAACTATATTTTTAAGAGAGACTTTGATATTCATAATTATATTAATAAAACTTAAAGTAATATTTAAAAATAGTATTAGTTTTAATATTGAAGCGGAGAGTATTACTTTTTTCTGCAACGTATTAGGAGGTTTGTTTCAAAAAAAAAAGTAATACGATTTTTTATAACACATTTATAGGAAGCTGCAACAGTGTTTGGAGGTACCATTGCATTTGTTGAGCCGCGGGCCTTTGTTGGGGTTAAAAAAGAGTACATTTGGTAAATATCGGTCGACTTGGATTGGACCTATAACTATTTAAACTCAACTTACACAACTCATATTAAAAATAAGTAACGTAATTTTAGTTCTTAAATGAAACTATAACCAAATTTATAAACCAAAACCAAACCATAACCATATTTTGCGAGGCGTATTGCTAGGTGATTGCTTTTACATTAACGGGCCAGTAAAAACTTGGTGAAACCATAATCCTGGTTTGGGTTTTTGAAGACCTAAAAAGAACTCGGTAGCATTATTTTCATGAAATTTTGCACATATAAGTCTTTATGAAAAGATTCCAGAGAACAATCCTGAGTAACAAAAAAAAAAATTCTTTAATAAAAATTATAAAAAAAAAACCCACAAGAACAATGAGCATACAAAAAAATCTTTTTAGTCACCAAAATCAATTATTGGCTATGTTAAAAGTATAGGAAGTTGATCTGAAACCAAATTCAGATATAACTGAGAAGATAATATTGTTTGTTTATCACTTGACGGATCAAGTGGGTGCACCAATCCTTCTTATGGTTGGACTTAGTTTCCTAAAATCATATTATATTTAATTACTCCTTACCTAATCTGGCAAAAAGGCCTAAAAAGTCCTCACTCACTCTCTACTTCCCTGAATTTTATGATAACACGTGAGATTCCTATTCCCTCTTCAGTGCAGTATAAATACCAATCCCATAATGCTGTCTAAAACACACACCTCACCTCCAGCATCTTACTTCTTAACTCAGTAAGGCTGAAAATTAAGAAGAGGCATGGAGACTTGCAACAAACATGTTTTCTTATGGTCCAATTGTCTCTTACTCTGCATTGTCTTGTCACTTACTTTAGTCGCTTCGTTTCCAATTGCAGAAACTCACTATCATGAGTTTGTTGTATGTCTTCTTCTTCTTCTTTAGCTCTCTAGTTTTTACTTCTTTTTTTCCCCTAAGCTGGTTAACACTACTATACTGTGGCAGGTTCAACAAACAGCGGTGACGAGGTTGTGCAGAACCCGAAACATACTTACTGTCAACGGGCAATTCCCAGGGCCAACTCTGGAAGTACGAAATGGGGACACTGTAGTAATCAAAGCTACTAATAAAGCTCGTTACAATGTCACCCTCCATTGGTACTTACACATTCATATCAAATGTGCTTATGTCAGGCGCCTGCCCTTGTAGTATTTACGTCAAATCATGCATGCTGCAAGATTTGATGCAAATGCCCATAGATAAAAAAAGAAAGAAAGAAAGAAAAGTAAAGCAAAAGTAAAAGAAAACTATAGCTTCTATTAAGCTGATTCATAGCTTGATCTGCTGATAAGAAACTTGCCAACATCTTTACATATTTTGTTCAACTTATTGCTATAAGGCTTAATGGGTTTTCACTTGATTTTTTATTTTTTTTTAACTTCTAATCCTTCAGGCATGGGATTCGTCAGTTGCGAACGGCATGGGCAGATGGACCTGAATATGTTACTCAGTGTCCTATCCAACCAGGAGCGACTTACACATACCGATTCACGATAATAGATCAGGAGGGTACATTGTGGTGGCATGCTCATACCAGATGGATTAGAGCCACTGTCTACGGAGCATTGATCATTAAACCAAAGTTGGGATCTACTTACCCATTCCCCAAGCCTAAGCTAGAATTCCCTATTGTTCTTGGTAACCAATAAAAAACATTCTCACAATAGAATTGACTTTATTTTTTCTTTTCTTTTTTTGTAAAATACAGAACTTACTAATTTTACCAACTAACATATCAATGGTGATGATGATGAATAGGCGAATGGTGGAACAGAAATATTCAGAGTGTCATGAGACGGGCAGTTTTTAGTGGTGCAGCTCCAAATGTTTCCAATGCATACACCATTAATGGTCAACCTGGTGATCTATATAGATGCTCAAGTCAAGGTTTGCTTGAACTTAAGACTAATTTCCTTAAATCTGAATAAATAAATAAAAATAAAAATAAAGAAAAAGAAGAGAATTAATGTGGATAAGTGATCAGGCTTTAAATTACAATGTAGATACTATAAAATTACCTGTCAGCAGTGGAGATACAGTTCTCCTCAGGATCATCAACGCTGCACTCAACCAGCAACTCTTCTACACCGTCGCCAACCACAAACTAACTGTTGTTGCAACTGATGCTGTTTACACCAAGCCATTCGCTAGCAGAGTTATCATGATAGGACCTGGACAGACAACTGACGTTCTCCTCACTGCTGATCAGACACCAGGAAGATATTATATGGCTGCTCGTGCCTATGAATCTGCTATGAACGCCGCGTTTGACAATACAACCACAACTGCAATCCTCGAATACAAATCTACTTCATGTAATGCCAAAAACGGGGCTTGCCCGAATCCCACCTTTCCACCACTTCCAGCCTACAATGACACTAACACTGTTACAAGATTTTTAACCCAACTGAGGAGTCCTTCTAAAGCAGAAGTCCCCACCAAGATCGACGAGAACCTATTTTTCACAATGGGATTAGGATTTTTCAATTGCAGCCCTGGACCAAGATGTCAAGGGCCAAATAATACTCGCTTTGCAGCCAGTATGAACAATGTTTCTTTTGTTCTGCCAAATACGACCTCCCTGCTACAAGCCTTTTACCAAAAAATACCTGGCATCTACACGACAGACTTCCCACCTGTTCCCCCAGTGCAATTTGATTATACAGGCAATGTCAACCGCGGATTGTGGCAGCCTGTTCTTGGGACTAAACTCTACAAGCTTAAATTTGGTTCCGCAGTTCAAATTGTGTTACAAGACACAGCTATCGTTACGACAGAGAACCATCCAATTCATCTTCATGGTTATCATTTCTATATTGTTGGGATGGGTTTTGGAAACTTTAATCCAGCAAGAGATCCTGCCAGATTTAACCTCTTTGATCCACCACAGAGGAATACTATCAACGTTCCTGTTGGAGGATGGTCAGCCATCCGGTTCGTGGCTGATAATCCAGGTAAAAATATTTCCGTAGCACATTTAACTACACGCATGCAAATGCAGGCTCCAATATATTTCACTGATTACAGCTTCATTAATCCGATATTACTAACTAAACCTGTTTAATGACAGGTGTTTGGCTGTTCCACTGTCACATAGATTCGCATCTCACATGGGGTTTGGCTATGAACTTTGAGGTTGAGAATGGGATTGGAGAAGCTGAGTCCCTAGAGCCCCCTCCACCTGATCTCCCTCGTTGTTAAGATCATCAAAAGACAAGCTCCTCCTCGGTGCAATTTGTTTTCCTGTGTCTGACAAAATGACGGAGTTTCCTCCCAAGTGTTCAATTTGGATGTTTTTGTTTTTAATAAGTGTATTTGTTTGCATGTATTTGGTTTACTGGTTTTCTCAGTTTTGTTTGTTTTCCAGTATTGTGTCTAGATGTTTGCTTTGCTTGACAAAGCACAGAACCTGGCATCCTTATTCATTTTTCAGTTTCCAATTTATGTATTAGAGTTTAATTTCAGTTATAAAATTCTTATATCGTTGCATTCCAGTATGATGCTTCTTGCTATTCCTTTTTTCTATTTTTCTTTTGGTTATTTCTTTCAGAATACGTTATAGTATTTCATAGAAGGGAAGAGATGACTGTTAGAACAAACTATGACAAACACAAAAATTAACGAAAGAAAATTAAATTTAAGCACACGAGATTAATGTAGAAAACCCAAATCAGGAAAAATCATAGTTTAGATACAAAAGATATTACTATACCAAAATGTGAATAATACAAATTCCGAACCTCGCCCTGAAAAAGAAAAGAATACTGAAATCCTAACTAAACCTCGTCTTTCTTTTCCTTTGGGTCGCCGTTAAAAACAAGCAATTCGGAATCGGTCAAATCCGAATAAGAATTCGAGACGCAAATAAAAGACTCAAAACTCTACTTCCTTGCTATACTTTGGATGGATGATAAATATTTCATAAAAAAGAGCATCCGAGAATTTTAAGCTCTAAATAATTCACCAAAGACGCAGAGTATCCGGATGAGAAAACAAAAGCCAATTACACCATTCTTTAACATTTCGCTTTCTTTCCTTCCCATTTTTGGCCACTGATCAAAAAAATAATAGGTTTACTATAGAATATACTTGTCAAATGAAGCATTCCTATTTTAAATCAAAACCATCCATAGTTTATTAAAAGGCCAACTTACTTGATCACTATACAAAGGAATTAAAGAAATATCATCTTTGTATAAAGGTAAGAAGCCACTCAAATCAACACTAAAGTTAGTATTGGGGTCAAAGCTGAATTACTGTATCATGCAATCCAGAATATCAGTTTCATCTACAAAACACTTTAAACTACTAGTACCTTTGACACCACCAATTAACCATCGTATCGGGGTGAAAATCTTGTAAACACATCCATAACTTATTTGTACAAAATGAAAATCCTCTTGCTAAAAAACCAACAGAAGAATTTGTTTGCTCTTGGTCTCTTAAAACCTGCTGTTGCACCACTAATACAGAAGCTGTAGTGCCTAAATCCATGGAAGAAACATACTCCCCAATCACCCCAAGTTCATGGTTTTCACTCCAATTCTCTAATCCTTGTAGTAACACAGGGTTTATCCCAAGTTTCCTCCCAACAATCCAAAGATCATAATGAACATCGTTCATAGACTGAATTGCTGCCACAGTTTCTTCCCCATTTTTCACCACAACCTCCCTATATATCACCCTACTATTCCCCTCATTTTTCACCCAAAACCACGTCACTAGCCCGTCATCCAGCTTCTTCTCCATCACCTCGTCCCCCTCTCCGTTGTGAGAAAGAAACCTTATGACAGTAAGAGATACATCTGGATGGCCAGCCATCCGGTCAGCATAGGCAAGGGCCTCCCGTGCATCTGGTCCGCCCAAGAAAAGCACCGCGAAGTGGTGTTGCGTTATACTCGTTGAACGCTGATAAATCTCCAAAGGATCTTTATCCACGAGAAGTGCAACCGAGCAAGGTGCATGAGCCAATATATTCGAGTTTAGGGAGTGGACTTTTCTATGCCTCCCTCCCTCGATTCCATTTTGCGTATCCAAAGAATCTTTGTGAAATGGTAAGATAATGAGCGAAACTTTCTTTATTAGAGCAAGCTCGCAAATGTCTTGGTACATGCTTTTCTTGGGAGACACGGATGTAAATGGATGGATTTTGATGAATTCGCCTCTTGATTCTTGGGAGAATTTCAAGGCATTGTGGATGGGATTGCAGCTGTTGTAATTAAAACCTTGCTCTTGACTCTCATGATCTATGAGCAGAGGGGTAGCACGGCCAACCAGCTCGATGAGACGTAGAGCATAGACTGAGAAAGGGTTGCTTAGGGTCGGATTGGAGACCTCGAGTAGATTGATAAGTCCAGGTACACTTTGTTCATCTTTTATGGGAACTAAAATACGTAATTCTGTGTTTGGAGGATTGTGCTGGATATTTCTTCTCTTATTAATCATGTATGGCCGCGTCGGATCATAGACAATGTTGATCAATGGTGCAGCTATAGCAGTCACCAAGGTTGTTAATAGCACCATCATTGAAAAATATGGCTGCGTTATCATCTGTATCATACAAACATTCATAAGACCTGAAGTTAGTATTATTTATAACACTACGAGTTAATTTCTTCAATGAAATAGAGTAGAATATCCTAATATAGAATAATATTGTAAATTCACACCACTTCTATCTTCTGTGTTACTTCCCAGAAGAATGATGTGGCAATAAAAATTTAGAAATTAAAACAAAAACTAATTAGACCAGAGTGACATCATTCTGTTTTTAAATTCATTCTATATATATATATATATATTCTGTATTTGTACATAACTAGTTTAAGTACATTTGGGATCACAAATTGGGTGAAGTGAAAATTTGTCAAGTCACCTGTCCAGGTTACAGGAAAACGTTGCACCCGTATGGCACGGAGTTGCATTGTTGAGTAACTAAGGCCATCGTATGCAACTCTGCGCTATTCTGATGAAACATTTTCCTATAGCCTTGACAGATGGCTTGACAAGTTTTAAATTCAAATTCTTATTTTTGTAGTATTTCAAATTCAGAAAGAATGACATGAATAGAGTTAGTACCTTCAAATCCGTCCAGTGGATGAACAAAATGAGCTCTACTTGACCTCTCAAGCTCATTATGAGACTAAGAGCAAAACTATCTCTAACTGGCATGTTAAAGAAACGAGAAACAGCTAGAGTGGCCAGAAGTTTTGTTATGTAGGCACCAAAAGCCATGAAAAAAAATGGCTTCAAGGTCGACCAATGACCACTCATGGAGAAAACATCGGTGTACAATCCTATGTATACATACGAAAATGGCATTAGAATCTCCATTATAAATGTCTCGCTTTTCTCCACAAGTGTTGCACCTAAAGGAGGACCATCCGGCACAGCCAGCCCTAGCCACAATGGTCCATTATCTATGGCTAAGCCACAAAAATCACTCACAAACCCCAACACCATTACTCCCAATAATATTCCTATGATGTAAATCTGGTCCACTGGTTTGCCTTCAGGAGTGGAGCGGACAATCCAAACCATGGCATGGCGGATACCACCGATAATTGAAGCCATGACAACAACCAAGGATATCATATACCATAAAGAAGCCATAGGTCTTGCTTCCCCTTGTTTGGCTGCCTCAAATGCTACAACGCCATTAATCCCAATCACGTCACTGATTATAGCCGTTGATAAGGCCATTCGTCCAATATCCGAACTGAGGAGGTTAAACTCTTTTATGATTGTGTAGATAACAGGGAATGCAGTTATTGCGAAAGCCGAAGAAACTCCCCAAATAGAAGCACCTTTCGCAAGTTCCTCGGGTAAGGATTTTCGAAGAATAAGTGCAATGGATCCGGTTGTCACAATAGGAAAAATCACCCCAAATAACGCTATGCACCATTGTTTTTTCCCTGCTCGTTGTAAGGTGCTAAGATCCATTTTCACTCCACTCAAGAACAGAAAATACATGAAGCCCAATACTCCAAAAGTTTTCATTATATAGTTGGCATTGTCTGGTAAAACATATGTAGAAAACGTGCTGTTACGCCCTAAGCAAGACGGTCCAATTATTATACCACCCTTGAAAACAATAGATCATCAAATCAATACAAAGTAAAAATTAATGGATCATAAAATATTGGAAATAGTTAAAATTAACTCCTTTTAATTATTATTATTGGGAGAACCAAGTACTTTCTTTCAGATTCAGTAAAGGGAACCAAGTACTCTCTTTCAGATTCAGTAAACAACTTGCAGATTTATTTTTTTCTTTTGAAAATACAGGAGCAAAGCAATCGCATTAAACCCAACAGATTCTACCAGTGAATCATTTCTGGGTCCAGTGGAATTCACTGGTATAGGAAGAAGCCCTATCAAATAGAGATCTTTCTTTCAACCATATATGCACCTTGATTGTGAAATATCAATTGCTTGGAAGTATGATAGTCCAAATTTGGGAATCAAAACAAACTATATATCATAAAAACATAATTTTCCACCACTAGCCTATACAGTGAAAATGTACATTCAGAATGTTGTAAACATGAAAATGAATTTCAAATAAAAAAAATGAAAGAAAAGAAAAGAAAAGAGAATGTTACTCTAATTTCTCCTTTTCCTTCCCTTTTCACATGATTCAAATTCAAAAACCGGAAGAAATAAAGGAAAATTAAGAACTTACAATGATCTCGGAAACAATTCTAGGCTGTTTGAGAGGTTTAAGGAGATAACGGACGAGTCTAGTGATGACGACAACCAGAGAAACCTCAAATAAGAGAAGTGTAAAAGAGAATTGTAAAGGGTTTTTTCCATAGAAAATGCCAGGGGAATGACTCTCGAAAGTATAGGGCTGACATACGACCTGATTTGGGTCAAATTGTGCCGGGAGCTTGCTGCTGATTTCCATTGCCGGAGAAATTTGTAGTGAATTGTTGTGGTGTTCATTAATTTTGTTGAATCTGACAACCCTAAACAAGCCATGTAAGACTGGGTGTCTGGGAGAGAGAAGGGAATAAAGGTTTGATGGACCTGCGCTAAAACAGGGGTAATGCTAGTTTAGTGTTTCATATGGTTGACCAGTTAGTTGCAAACCGTTATACTTCAACAATGTGAGTTTTATTCGGAAAAAAAAATAATATCATCGATAAATAATATATTTATTTATCTTTTGTTTTTTGTTTTCAGTTTTCAAAAATTCTTAGTCCAGGCACCATCACCAAATTTTATGGCAAACAAAAAAATGTAAATTGGTTGTAAGCCATCCAACTATTATATATATATATATAGAGGTCGGTTCTCCGACGGATCGGTCCGTTAACGGACCGGCTATAACGACGATTTTTTTCGTCGCTATAGATCTATGGCGACGGTTCACATATGTGGACTGTCGTCATAAACCTATAGCGACAAAAAAAATCGTCGCTATAGCCGGTCCGTTAACGGACCGGTTCGTTGGAGAACCGCTGCACATATATATATATATATATATATATATATATATATATGTGTGTGTGTGTGTGTGTGTGTGTGTGTGTGTGTGTGTTAGTTTTTAATATTTATTTTGAAGATTTGTTAAGAATTTAATGAATAGTTTTAATGATTTAGTCTGAAAGGGAGCCTAGTCCCTGTACTATTATTACATTTGGTCTTGGTGGTCATTACTGATCATGTAAAATATTTGCAAAATCTAAAAGTATTGGATTGTAGTAAAAAATCTGAATTACTGGTCGTAAAACTTAATCATAATTTGCTATTTTTTGTTTGGTTGAGATATAGTATAGGTAATGACTATTTTGAGTGTTTGGTACAAATTCTGTATTACTATATAATTATTTTTTTCAATATTTATTTTTACTTAAATGTTCTTATGTTCTTATATTAATTTATGTCAAATGATTAATTCAAAATATTAATATAAATTTAATTAGATACTCTCTTTATTATTTTACATTAGATTTCAATTAATTTATGACACAATATATAAAAAGATACTAAATCCCACATAATTCAGTAATATTCAATATAAATGACGTCCATATATATGTAATTTGAAATTATAAATAAATTTAGGAAAACAAATTTGAAACTGATCCAACCCGGGTGGGTCCATGGTGCTACTTTTCTCCCACACACTCGAAGAGAGCCCACCTGGAGCAAGACATTCTCGAATTAAGCCCACATATTGGTGAAAATTTTCTAACAAAACATTCAAAGTCAATTAAGTTTTCACCGACGTAACATCATTTTCATAAGTAATGCTAGAGACATACATTATTTTATTTAGCTAAAATTTAGTCTATTTTCCTTCCTTGGACAAATGAGTCCCTGCCTTTTTTTTAATTTTTATAAATTTTAAAAGCTTAGCCCATTACACATTTAAATATTATTTGTGTTCAGTTGACATACAATGGACATGTCTAATTATCGATAACTTTATGTCAATACATATATTACTAGTTCTCCTCCACACATATTAATGTGTACGATTAAAAAATTATAGTGTATACTTTTTTGTATCTTTTTAATTTTTAGGAGATAATATATGAAATATAAGAAGTTACAAAGACAGATCTAAAAGGCAACAATAAAGATTGAAGATAGTAAATTATCATTTTCTCTACCTAGATCCCTCATCTTAGATTAAGATAAATTATTCTAATAGATTAGAACGTTTCAAAGAAAAAATAGAAATCAAACTAGGTCAAAAAATATTATAAAATAATTTTATAAAATAACTGCTCTCCGATTCTCTCCCTTAATAATAATATAGGATTTTGTATGGTCAACATACGACAAACTCATCATATAAAAATTATATCCGAACAAAGAATCATTGCTAGTATGAAGAATTTAAGGATTCACAGAGCCTTGACCCACAAAGGAAAATGCAGCTATAAATATGATGTGGCTGCAGCTGCTCGATTAATGCTGCAAGATTTAAGAGGTTGCAGCTGTGTATTAATTCCAGCTAGCTGCGGCCATTGCTCCTTAATTACTAAAATATATGGGAAATTACTAGTACTGGACCACATGCATGCAGTTTACTCGTAAGTTTAAATTGCTAGCTAGATAGTCTTTAAGTTTTGCATGAAATTGTGCAGTGGGCATGCAGCTCCAATAATGCAACAATTTTTGATGATGCATGGCCCGCCAATTCTAATTTGCATGCATATATTGATAATGATACTAGTGGATTTTGACCACATCTGGTTCAGAAACTCAAACCTAACTATCATTATCTCTTTAGTTTTTTCAAACTCTACAAACCTCAAGAACAAGTTGTACACCAGTTTTTCATAGAATTAATTTTGATGAATTTATCAAATTAAAATTGAAAATAATTTTGATTTCATGAAAACTAATATTTAGGAGGATAAATATTTAAATGAGTTTTACTTGCACCAGATGGATTTTGGCCACATCTGGTTCAGAAACTCAAACTTCAATGTATATTTTGGAGAAAATACAAGGAGTCCGTGTGCCATGTTCACGTACTCAAAGCACTATATAACACGTGTTTGGAACACAATTTGATTCAAAAGCTTAAGTTATTAGGTCTCACTCTTTCATTATTTCTCCAACTCGCTTTGTAATAAATATCCTGACAGTTAAGACCTTTTTAATCTCTTCCATCCATCCTTGTTGGGAAGAAAAGTTATATGTATCATACAACGATCAGGATTCGCTATCATTCAGAGAGACCGGTATTTTTTTCACTTCTGAGACTGATATATATATATAGAGAGAGAGAGCCATTTACAGTAATTCCATAGATATATAAAAACACCACCTAAGAAAATAACTTATAAATGACTTATCAAATTACAATTAGTTGATGATTTATCGTACATGAATCCAAATGGTTATAACCAAGCTTTGGTACCCCACATGTCACCACACTGAATAATCCAGAGCAGGACCACAAATTAATCTTATTTAATTGGTGTATCCAGGATGCAAACCCCCCCCCCCCCCCCCCCCTAAATTTCAAGAATAGGTTGATGGGGTAATGAAGGTAAAGGAAGATATTAGTGGTTCAAGTTTGAGTACTAGCTAGTAGCTAGATAGACTGCCCAGAATATACGAAATGAATGATGACAATCACCAAACATAAATATTGTGTCCCAAAGATCTCACCTCCTTTAAGTTGGTTTGTATTGTACTCTTGAGAACAGTTGTATTGATGTGTTGATTTCAATTTGATCCTACTCATAGTTCATAGATGATATTGTTACCTACTCAAACCAATTTCCAAGAGAGAGATTGCAAAATTTTGGTAATTTTTTTTTAAATAGCTGTGCCTGCACCATAGTTCTTAATTATTTTCCTCAACTTTCAAAACAATCACATGCTATCTAAATAATTCCTTGACTATGGTACGTGTGCAATTTACAGCATAGTCAGTTGTCCAATGTGACACCTAATTGAATTGATTTCTTCTTTTTACTAAGTTTATGTTTAAAATCTCATATTCAAGAGCATAAGCAGGTTACAATTATTTGAAAGAATTTATTTTTTATATATCCCCTTATTAGCTGACTAGCCAAATTTGTGATTTACTCCAATAAATCAGGAAATTAAGGTTTTTTAGAGTTAATTGAATTGGTGTTCCACCAGTTCTCACACATGCACCTGGATTCGCCGTGATACGGAAGAGGAAGTGCACAACAAACACGTTGTTAATACTATAGTTTAATGGGAAATGATATATATGTAAGTAAGTTGTTAATACTATAGTTTAATGGGAAATGATATATATGTAAGTAAATATGTGATGAGATAAATTGCAACTAACATGAAATTTAAAACAATAATATAAAATAAAATAAGATGAAACTATTTTTAATTTTTACATATTTTTAATTCTTACACATCTCATGTATGTATATACGTTACAATTATAATTTAGTTGAAAGTTTTCACAATACATAATCATGATTGTGAAATCCAAATCAAAACCGATCGACACTCCGGTCTGGATTAGACCAATGACCCAATTTTGATCAAAACCCAATACACCGATTGACCACCGATCGGATTGACCACTGATCGAACTGGTAATTCAACTGATAAAATCAGTTAAGTTGACTCTATGAACCGATTTTAATTATTTTTTAATATTTTTTTTGGTACCAAAATTTTTTTAATATTAAAATTAACTACTTTTAATAATATTGTAACTCAATTTTAATATGTTTTAATTCATAAAAAAACAAAATGTTTTAAAATTTTATTAATTATTAATAATATATATTTTTACATATTAATAACATCACTGAATTAAAAGTCCTTCTACGGCGACCCTTTAGCGACCGGTCGGAATTTTTTTTTTTTTTTTTTGACTCCCAAATAATTTATATGATTTATTGGTACAAAAATTTTTATAAAAAAAAATAATTTATGTGTGTTTTTTTGGTTTTGACTCCCAAATAATTTATATGATTTATTGGTACAAAATTTTTTATAAAAAAAAATAATTTATGTGTGTTTTTTTGGTTTTGACTCCCAAATAATTTATATGATTTATTGGTACAAAATTTTTTTTAAAAAAAAGTGATTTAGGTGTGTTTTTGGATACATATACAAAACAGACTGTACAACACTGTTTTGTATATGTATCCAAAAACACACCTAAATCACTTTTTTTTATAAAAATTTTTGTACCAATAAATCATATAAATTATTTGGGAGTCAAAACAAAAAATGTATCCAAAAACACACCTAAATCACTTTTTTTTATAAAAATTTTTGTACCAATAAATCATATAAATTATTTGGGAGTCAAAACCAAAAAAAAAAAAAAAAATTCCGACCAGTTGCTAAAAAGGGTCGCCGGGCAACGATCGGCCTGAATTAATATCTGATTCGACCATTGATTAAACCAACAATCCTTTCACTTGATATTTTTCAATTGATGACCTGTCCAGATCTAAAAGCTTGCATAACATTACTAATTTAATTATAGAAGTACTTAATATAAGTTGCAGTACCCATGCCAGCAGTGAAAACTGGTGGGGGTGTTAATTTCTGTTCAAGAACATGCCAACCATCGATCTCTTATCTCAAAAAATAAAGAAAATCTAAATACACACATGGGTAAGTTGGCTAGTTTCTTTGTCTTAATTCAAACAAAAAGTCACATATTGTGCCCTAAAGTGATATCACAAATTAACAACAATTACAAAAATCAATGATCCCTCACATGCAAGCCGTACATGGCCAACCTGATCTTGCCTCAACAATCATGGATTTACTCGTCTCACCTCAACATACATGGATAAACATTGGGCACTCTATTTAATTAATTAAAGAATTAATGGATGGAAAAAAACGTTAATTTATATTATTAACTAGTAAATTAATCCCAAGTCAATTTTTGGCACCATCTTCTCTTTGTGATGAGAACTCTTGGCGATCTTTCTTATGACATGCATGGAAAAAGTATAAAATTTTAAGTGAAGAGAGAGAGAGAAGTAGATGGATGATCGATCATCTAATAAATATTGAGAAAACGAGAGTTCAACAATATTCTTCACGAAAAATCTTGTAGAATTAAATGTGACCAATCTTACCAACTCCTAGGATTTAACACAAGTTTATATATACTTGAATTTATTTGCGCTTATTTAGATGTTCACAATTTTAAAGAGTGTATTATAGTATTAATTTACGAAATATACAGCCTATAAAGCTGATGGGGCGGCTACAAGCCTACAAACTCCCACAGACCATAAATAGTATGTATGCTAGAATTAATAATAAATATTTAAGCTACATTATATAGAGGGTGGTGATAATTAATAATGAAATGAAATAAATCAATAATGGAGTAGGGAGTAGGGAATAGCAAAAGGAAAGAGACGAAGACGTGACCTCAACGAAGTTGAGAAAAGGAGTCAACATCCACAGTCACACTTTCTACTGCTAAAATACCATTAATAGTTACTAGTAAGCCTGCAACAAATTTAAGTCAAAACCATTGAATCAATATATATATATATATATAACCCTAACTTCTCCATGACTATTCTCTAAGCTTTCTTCCGGAGAATACTACGACTGCCTCAGATTGGATTCATTCCTCTTCCCCTAAAACCCTTTTTTATTAAAAGCCCCAACTCTCCAAGAAATTAATTTCCTTGGCCAAAAAATGTAAAATTCAAACAAAAACCAACGTTTGTGTTTCTCTGGTATTGTCTATCTACGTGTATGAGGAACTTTTCTTAATAAAAAAAAATTGTGAATGAGAGAATTAAAAATGATGTAGCTAGGTATTTAGGGTGTTTAAATTCAGTTTAAAGTCGGCGAAATCAAGCTTGAAACAACTAGTCCAAAACACAAGTGATGTCAGTGATGACATGAAAATCCTTGATCTTGGCTCCAAAGGTCTTGATTTGATCTCACAGAATGAAATCACTATGAACAACACCTTGATTTTAACTGAAAAGACAAGTCATATAAAAAAATTTTAATACAAAAAAAACGGTATATATGCTTTAATTCAATTCTTCATCAGCTTTGCTAGAATAAGTAACAACAGAACTGCCAGATTTATGCCATAAAATAAATCAACTTCAAACAGATCATCATATGGTGAATATATATATATATATACACACACACAGAGAGAGAGAGAGAGAGAGCCTAAATAGGGGTAGGATTATGCACCAGAAAATTAGGGATCAAAGGAAAATATATTGCTTTCATGTGACATATATAATGCTATAGTTCAATTAAAGAGGTAAAATTTAAGAAAATACCCATTGAATCTTGCTGAAAAAACAGAAGGAAGTGATTAATAAATTTTATTATAATAAAATAAAGCATACACATAAAGATATATACGTACCCAGATGGTAAGAGTAACCATATATGTGTGTTTGTCCTTGACTAATTCATATTGCTCCAAACAACTGCTAGCTGATGCACCAGAGACCAGAGAGAGTAAGAAGAAGCCGTGAAACTCAGGATAGATAGCGCCACAAATTAAGTCTTAACTGCACCAAACAATTAATAATATCATTATATATATAATTATATATTATCATCATCTATGGCGTCTATGGCGCTATCCCTCCTGAGCTTTACAGATCCTCCTATACTATTACACTTATATACTAGTACATATATGTATTTATATATGTATAGGATGAAGAAAGAGGGTTGGGTGGGTGGTGGGGGTCAGCAAAGCTATAGAGTTGATGTTCATTTGTTAGTAGAGAGATATGAGGGAGATCGATCACATGGTGGGGAAAGAAAGGAAAGGGCATGAATATATTTATAGAGGAGGAAACCCATGGAAATATTAAGTCTATCCTTACATTAATTAGACCAAGTAAAATGGGTTGTTCGTGGAGGGACGGATGATTTTATTTCTCTCTTTTCTTTTTCCATTCACGTTTCATAACATACTTCTCTCTAGAGAAATGATTTTTTTATTAATTACGCTTCATAATAAACTCAAAATCATATAAATTTTATTTCACAAAAGAGCATGTATATATTTGAAAGCACAACTATTATTTGCGTGCTAACATGCGCACACATATATATTATATTATATTATATTATATTTACGCTTGCTATACTAATAATAAAATTGACAAAAAGATATTAAATCATTGATTTTATATACTTTTTCTTTCTTATTTATGTGAGTATATATACTTTTTATATACGTTAAATAACATGATACACATTATTATAATACACGTCATTGTATTGAATATCTTCAAAGATGTTTTAGTGTGAGTTAG
The DNA here is from genome assembly GCA_034770075.1 of Aralia elata. Lineage (NCBI taxonomy): Eukaryota > Viridiplantae > Streptophyta > Magnoliopsida > Apiales > Araliaceae > Aralia > Aralia elata. The sequence goes on from CM068382.1 coordinate 6,094,867, forward strand.
CTCTGATCAATTTTCCACTGTGACAATTTTTAATCCAATGGCTTAGAATTGAGATTATTTTATGCCTTAAAATTTCATAATTATTCAAATCAACTGAGAAATGATAAATGTATTCCACTTCACCCTTAGATCCACGCATAAAATCAATTCTAAGAATTATAAGTATTATGGTTTGATCTTGAAAATGAAGCGCAACTAGTTATACATATGTGTGAAATTAACATATTTTTTTGATAGCCAAATTCAAAATTTTGTCAATATAAAATAAAATAGATTGCTTGAGTAGTTGAGTTTAGTTACTTATACTGTGCCATTTTAATATTCTGATTATTTGCTGAAAATTTGAGGAATCAACTCAAAGAATACATTTACATCTGAGTCCTTGTGGGGAGTCCGGAAATTGGTGACCGGTCTAATTTTTTTTTCTAAATAATTTATATGATTTCTTTAAATACATATGTATCCAAATTACACATAAATTACTATTTTTTTAAAAAAAAAATTAATTTTAATAAATCATATAAATTATTTGAGAATAAAAACAAAAAAATAATAATAATAATTAAACAGGTCACTGACTCCCGGACTCCCTAAAAATTTTGTTTACATCATGGCTATTCTTGCCCTTTTCTAGCCTTTTTCTCTTCTTTTAATTATCTATTTGTTTAATAATTAGTGTAATTATGTTATATTATACTCGAAAAAAGATTCCACTTTTAATGTTTCTTAATAGACCTAAGAAGAAGATCGACTAATAATGAAGAACCAGATTTTGCTTTAAAATGTGTCAGTGTCTTAAAAGCAAGTTGAGACGAAACTTTTAAAGGTCTATCTCCCTATTCGGCATTCGACTGCTGCACCATGAAGCCAAATATATATATATATATATATATATATATATATATATATATATAAAGTTTACTACATTAATTATATATGAAAGTCCTTATTTTAGAAAAATGATAAGACAGTAAAATAGAATTTATCAAACAAAAATTATAAAGGGTTTACGCGAGTATGAGGCATTGGACAAAAAAATATCTCTTACTAAGAAATTATGTTTCATACAAATCATGCCAAATTTAATAAAGTTGTATTCCCTCTGTGCTAAAAATAAAAATATATTTTTTCATAGATAGATTGAATTGCATTTAAAGAACAGGAGATACAAAAAAATAATAAGAGAGACACACATACTAATCTAACGTATCGGTCGTATTCTTAAATTGAATTTAGAATGGAAAGATGAGTAATACTTCCTAGCGTCATAAGAGAGTTGGGGTTTGACAGATAAAGACCGGGGCTTCGTTTAGCCGCCTATATATGTAGCAGAAAACTCTGACTTATAATTTTATGTTTTCAAATATAATTTTAGTATCAGTTAAAAATTTAATTATGGTGATTTAATATTGATAATAATAGTAAAAATATAATAACAAATTAAGAATATCATATCACTTTATAGTCCTAAAATAAAAATATACCTCTAATTTTGAAACGAAATGAATAAGTGATTAACATTAGGGTAACAAATTTCTAAAAATTTATGTTGTAATTATGATTTTAATGTAGTGTATAGTCAAATTATTTGAATTAAGAGACAACTTTCAACGTTACATTTTAGAAAATCATTAACTTTGCCGCTATTGCAATTTGCACTGTCGATGTTATTCAAAAAGTAATTATCATTATGTTTCATGCCTCATTAGTCGAAGTAAAGTATACTTATATAGTAATGTACTATAAACTCTAAAGGCCATTATATTGCCGGGTCGAAGCTTAAATAAATTTGTCTTTGAAGCTTCAACAAGTCTCATAAATAATTCCTTTTTGCTGGGATGAGTTTGTCTTTCTAATCATAATTACTTTAGTTTAGTAAAACTATTAAGAATACTAATAATTACTACCACATATATTCCCTCAGTCTCGAAACGAAATTAGAGATTTTTCATGTTTTTTTACTTATATCAAAATTTGTCAATCATAATGTATAAATGTATTAAAAAATAATTACATCTAAGTATAAGTTTTTATAATTAAATGAATAAGAAAATATCAAAAATAAAATTTTAAAAAAAACTCTAATTTTAGAAAAAAAGAAAGGAGTATGCCACAATAAAAAATAAATAATCCATGATACCAATGTGTATCTATATTTAAGAGGTTGGGCTTCCAGAGACCCTCCCACTACTTAGACCCTTGCTGGGGATGCTTAAGGACCCTAGTTAATGTTTATAATATTATTACAATGAAATGAAAATAATATATCTTATAATTTTATGCATTGATTATTTTTTGTTATCAACTACGTAGATAACGGTTAATAATAATTTTTTAAAAAATATATGTAAAATTTTACTCCAATCTCATGTATTAATGTACATATATTATATTACTTCCCCTGTCCCTTAATATAAATCGTTTTAGAGAGTGTTTTTGTCTCTTAATATATGACGTTTGAGAATTTTAAGTAAGCATTAATTGCTTAGTTTTTAATATTACCCCAAGTATTAAATATAACTTTGGTTCTCTCATTATTTTTTGTCTAATAAATAACACTTCTTCTTTTTTAATACAAAAATAATATGAATAATTAATATTATATTTAATGTTATATAATCATTTCTTTAATACTTATACATAACTCTAAAATAACTTATATTAAGGGAGAGAGAGAATATACTTTAACGGATAACTTTCGCATACATGGCTCTTATTACAAACATGCATAAGTAATAAGTGGCAGCCCTTACCCAACTTTATTCTCCCTCGTTTATTCATTAAATTCAATGCCAATTGCCATGCGCATGGACATTTTGTAATGAAACAGTATGATGTGTTTCTTAATTTTATTTGTTAGTTGTCAAGGAAAAATAGCCATCTAAAGGGAAACTATAACTCTATAAGGATACAAAGACAAGAAAAAGCAACAAAATAAATGTTGACTTAGAAACTATATTTGACACATATTAAATATATACCAAATGTTGCAAGAGTTTTATACATTTTACACACAATTGTAGTCACAAGTTTTAATTTGTATGATATATTAATATCAAAGTACATTGGTATTCCAGTGTGGTGCTTTGGCTAGCCAAGGGCAACAAAATTACAATCTGTACTCCATGTGATATAACATTACTATTATACTCCATATATTCCGATAAAAGAGAAAGTTTCATTTTTCAATTTATTTTGTTTCACAAATTTTTATTTTTATTAATAGTAATATAAAATGATATGTCTATAAATTTTGTCATAATTTTATTGTTATATCACTATTATTAAAATAACAATTTATTCATTTTTATTGGAAACATAAAATTAAAATAAAACTTTAATCTTTATGAATTTTGTAAGTGAGAGCTAGACTAGTAATAAAGCATTATTTTTTACACTAGTGTCACAGGTCAGTCAAGTCATAATCAACAAGCGCTATATAAATATATTTTCTCAAAATTTGCCCAATTTTTTTGTAGGCCTTTAAATTAAAATTTATCCGCAAAACTGAATTATATAAAAGAGTACTGGCCTAGAGAGTTAACAACTTATGTATACTAAAACTGTTGAAATAACAATTATAAAATTTTAATATTATTGTGGTTGAATAATTTTATATGCGAGCGTTTTGAAATTCGTTGAACTTAATGTGAGATTGTGTTTATCTAATTGATAATATATTATTCAGTTAACACTATCCTTCAAAATTAATCAACTACTTAGTCGAAATTGAGTAGGCGATTAAAGAGACGAATGAATTGTCTCTCTATGGGACTTTTTATCTTTGACTACGGATTTTAATATTAGACACTTGGTTCTATAGTTAACTAATTTTAGTACGCTACTTGTTGGTTTATAACCAGAGTTAAATTACACTATAAATAACAAGTTGTTAACTAGTATTAGTTCAATTCGGTTATCTTGACTTGTTATTGAATCACTTAAACATGCAAACCAGACAGGATAACCAGAGGTGTGATAAGTTCAATTATTAACAAGTTAAACTGATTTATCTGCTAGCAAGTAACAATCTCATACATATATAGATACATGCAAATATTTTAACTACTGGAAACGGATAGTTAAGTAGAAACTTGAAAATAACTGCTGGATATGTTACCGAAATAACTGGGAATGAATATACAACTAAGTCCAACCGGATGTAACAAGCTGCAGGTCCACAAATTGAATACACGACTAAGTCCAAACGGACGGAACAAGTAGTGAATTCAACACAACTAATCTAATACAACAAATAACTGAGTCAAGAGTTGGCGTAATAAGCTAAATATCGTAGCCTAAGCTAAAATACTAGAAAAACTAGAATAAACTAGAAGAACTGTGATTTCTGGACTAGATATGTGTTCTGGATTAAATGTGTATCCTGAATTGAGTGTGTACCATTTTTGTACGTAAGAATGTTGATTGCTATTTATAGAGTTGCTACTTAACTATTGCACCGTCTTAACTGCCCACTTAGTCATGTTTTTCTTGAAATTCAGTCCACTAACTCACTTTTCTGCTAATGGATCAAGAGTTTGAACATGACCTACTCACTCTGCTGAACTAAAGGAATGTGGGTTTTGACTTGTTTGCTCCAAATATTTGACTTAATTGTTATGTCCCTTGGATAATGAAAAAAAGAAGATTGACCTGTGTTTTTGGTAAACAGTCGTCCCGCCGTGGTCACTGCAACCCCCTTTGTGAGAAGGCACGCCTTTTCCCGAAGTTACGAGGCTATTTTGTCGATTTTTTTAGAGACAGTTGTCTCGCGCTCCCTAGGTATTCTTTACCTGCCTACTTGTGTCAGTTTTAAATACATGTACTCTTTTTGAATTCCGGGCAACTCTGTTGGTGCGCTAGTTAACTGAACGTGACATTTCCATATTGTTGATTTAAAGGAAGAAAAACTTATATCAGTGTTATTCTACGTGTTTGACTATTTCAAACACGTCTACAATTATTTTCTTAATTTTTGGCTTAACTGGATGTCTTGTTTCAACGTCATCAGTTAACTCCAGTACTCCAATCATATTTAATTAATTAAATGAAGCATTTAACTAAAAATTACGTAACTTAAAATTAAAATTTTGAAATTTAAGTGTAAACAAATATATATAAATTCAAGAAATTATGTTACAAATTGATGGGGAAAGAAGTGTAAAAATTCGAGAAATGTGCCCCAGCCATAATATCCACCACCTCCTCATCCTCTTCCTCTGACTCGAAGGAGGGCCTCGGCACTTGAACCCCTCATCACCCTCCTCCCTATATGGCTATATCTTTCTTCTCTTTATTATTACTACGACTACTACTACAACTATAGTACTACTGGTCCAGACTCACTCCAGGAGTGTCAGATTTCAGAGTCTCCCCCCAGTTTATACTTTTTCTCTACTTATATATTATAATCTCAATAATCCAGGTAATTCTGTCTTTTTGATTTTGACTCTGACCATATATTTATTTATTTATTTTTAGGACAACGTCCTTTTGATATGAAAGGACAACCCTAGGCTCTGATTTTCTCCATTGGGAAAAACCCATTATTGGGCATTTTGGTCAATACACCTCGTTTATTCCTTTTCTTTAGGCTTCTCCTCCTAAAGTCTTTCTGACCACCCCACAACTCTGTCCTGAAAAGGTAAATTTCTACCCTATCTTCTACTCCTTTATAACCTACTATTGTATATCCACTTATACTGTATACTACTAGCTCATAGGACCTATATATATATATATATAACAGTACTATATATATATATTATGAATTGATTAAACATTATATATAGCACCTTTTTCTTTTCTTAGAAAAAGAAATTGACGTGACATCCCTCCAGAGATAAAAAAAAAGTGTACATACTAATATAGTAATATATTAGGAAGGTTCATGAGTTTCACTCAACTTTTAGTTTGAAAGGAACTCAGAGTTAGCAATTCCATTACCTTGTACTGTTGGCGGAGCAAATGATGAAATGAAAAGTGTTTCTTAAAGAAAAGAATTTTCTTGACTCGCACACCATACATCTTACATGCATGTAATATCGTAAAATGAAAAATACATCTTACATGCATGTAATATCGTAAAATGAAAAAGTAAGTACTATCTCCGCCTTTAAAAAAATATCTAAAATATATTTTACACATAAATTATAAAAAATAAAATAAATAATTTTTTTTAAAATTTATCCTTAGCAATCTCACAAAATTATATATAATAATAAGTCTTTCTATTTTTACATATTAATAGACCCACTAAATAATATATTTATCCTCTATTTATTTACTTGTTGCCATCTTTTTTAAGACCAAAAAAAAATTATATGATGGAGTATGTACAATTTGAATTCTCTAGAGTCCTTATAAACATGGTATAATTACGAAGTGTTATTTAATCGTTTAATAATATTTTGTTTATAACATGAATATTTAGTAAACATATATCAAAAGAATAGTTATTTTCACATAAATACCCGATAAATGACGAATTTATATTTTAAAAGAAGGTTGTGAAACTAAAATGACCTTAGAGTGTTTTCCAATTGTATTTTTAATGTAGTGTTTCTTTCTCCTTTTAATGAATGAAGTCTATGGAGCTGTAAGTATGTGTGTGTGTGTGTATATATATATATATATATATTATTAATTTTAAAATTAAAAATATATTTTATTTTTGGATTATAAAATGACACAGAATTCATATTATACCATTTCACTTATTTTAAATACATTGAATAATAACCCTTCATTTAAAAAATATATTTTTAATTTTAGTTTAGGGGAGTACTAGCATCTAATACGCCTTTCTCGGTGTATTCTTCAAATATAAATATCCTTATATTAGAAAAGTCGAATTATAAGATGTTACTATTTATTATACATTTTTTTCAAAAGAGTTATTATTAGTATTTTAGTCAGCAATTAAAAATGGACGTAAATTAATATATATATTTTATCAGAAAATTAAGGCCCCACAGGTCCGACATTGAATTCAAATTTGCTCTCGCACTTGTGCCATGCACACCGACATTGATTTGCTCTCCCACTTATAAATCCACATTAGCTGTTAGGCCCAGACCCGGATTTAACTCATGCGAAATAATTTGGGTTAAATCTCATTTAACTCCTCTGAAATAATTTGGATTAAATCTCGAGTTCAGAATAAATTTCATTATTATTAGTAATTTAATTCTTTCTTTATATAGAGATAAATCTCGAGTCCGAAATAAATATCTAGGTCATCTTAACTCACCATAGACTCACCCAAAAGTTTATGACTGAAGATACTATTGTTAATAATTTTATTATTTATATATAAACAATTTTTTTTTCTATCTTTCGATTTGAGACTGAAGTATTACACTATGCATTCCCCATATGATAGTTGGGGCCTTTTCAACTCCATTGCACCACAACTCACACATAACTAGTTGATTAAACTCACACATTATTAAAATAAGAGTTTAAATATATATCCAGATGTATGTATTAAATTCGTGACTGCGTAAGTATAATTTTCTCATCTCACTCATTTAAAATGTACAATTACACCTACGAAGGGCACAAGGATTATGGCTATTGTAAATTGATCTTAAAAAGGCTAAGATATATAATGTTGAATTACAAAGACCTGTGTTTAGTTGTATCCTCACACTTGCCACTGAAGTGCCAAGGGAGGTAGTCGAAGCATGCAGTTGGTGTGGGGGTTTGAGCATCAGTTTCTATATGATAATCCATCGTTTGTAGTATTTGGTGCGTTTAGAGCGTTTGAAAGTTTAAATGTATTTGAAAATTTTACTCTTCTAGTAACATCTTATTTTAAACGAAACATATTTTAACTCATAAATGCAATACACTAAAATTAATGCGATGCGTTTGTAAGTCTAAATACTATAAATATTATCGTAACAAACGCCGTAAATATTGGTAGCCGAATAAATCCAATCTCATATCCTCACCAGAGATGACGAATAAGAAATGAAAAAAACAAGAAAGTAATATGCAATTTGAAGTAAAATTACTATTAAAAGTACTTGAGAAAAAAGAAGGCAAGGGATTGTACATGTGTTAAGTACCTAAATTTCAATAACATTGACTAATAAGACGGTAAAACGATAAAAATATTACTAGATCGAGTTGATTGCGTACCAACTAAAGTTGGTGTCATTCACCTCCCTTAATCCCTAAATATTGTCTTCGTTCATTAAACCTTTTTGACCATTGAACGTCATACATGACGTGTGCAAGTATTTTATCCTAAATTTTTAAGGGAGTTATTTTTTCAAAGAGTATTAATTTGTTAAGCTTTAACAAAATCCCTATCACATAAAAGTGAGATTTTTGTAAGACTAGTAACTAATTAAACATGTGGAAATTGCACGATTCTCTTTCTTATGAGTTATGATTCCATTCACATGTATTAAACACTTTTTGGAATCTAAATATATTTGAAAAAGTTGAGTTCGTGACCTCCGACTCCTCTCCAAATATTATAAAATACATTATTAAAATAATACAAGTGAGTTAAAATCTCATATCGAATAAATAATAAAAAAATAAAAAATTAATATACATTAATGACTCAAAGACTTAATGACTTAAATTTTTAAGTCAAATTAAATTCTAAATATGTATGGCAGTACTTCGTGTATGCATAGAATGGTTAGGTAGAAAAATCATAGACGTATTTTTAGGTACGTACATACGTCCTACGCATGTCACATTGGCGGGTTTAGTTTCACCAAGTGTCAACCAAACGGGTCGGTACCTAAATATTTTCGGATGGCCCCTCTTCTCTTCAATTAATTCCTAACCAATTTGGGTTTGTTTGCATGCATGGTGGGGTTGCCTTTTATTCGAGAGAGAGAGAGAGGATTTTGCTTTAGTAGATTAGCTAGGTTTGGTAACGAGTTAATGTTATGAATTTTAAATTTTTTAATTTCAAATGTGTTTTAAATGATATGATATTAAATAAGAAAAATATTGTTGCATGTTGGTCAAAAATCTTCTTTGTAATGAGTGCAAAATAACATAATTTTAGTTAACAGTAAAATATCAAAATTGTTATTGATGAAATTAGTAAATAGAGAAAAATGTACCGTAAATAATAAAATGTTTAGGCCACAGCTAATATACCATAACTGTCACAACTATATTATGCCCACACACACACACACACACACATATATATATATATATATACCCAGCGAATCAGGTCCGGACTCCCGGACCTGACCAAAATCCGGACCCGGAAATTTTTTTTTTTTTTTTTTTTTTGCAAAACAGTTAATAAAAAATATATAATGATTTTTGGTATTGAAAAAAATTATTAAAACAGTGTTTTGGGTTTGATTTGGATACATATAACAAACACTGTTTTAATAATTTTTTTCAATACCAAAAATCATTATATATTTTTTATTAACTGTTTTGCAAAAAAAAAAAATCGGGTCCGGATTTTATCAGGTCACCTGATCTTAACTCTCTCTCTCTCTCTCTCTCTATATATATATATATATATGATTTCTTGCTTGGGACTCAAATGATCATATATATGTCCATATACGTTTATCTATCATCTCTGTCTCTTCATTTGATTAGCTTGCACAACTAGACTAGACAAGTTATATGAATGCATGGGCAGGCTATATATTAATTAAATTTAAGACCTTTTCTTTTTTCTTTATTGTCATGTTTCATGTCTTCTTTCCGTCTTCTCTCAACTTCAATGTAGCCATCTGCTGCTACTCACGTTACTCCGAGAGCCCTTTCTTAGCTAGGTGGGGAAGCAAAAAACAAAGGCAAAACTTCTCTCTCATGCTGATATATATTCTGCTTCATTTATGTTCTCAAAAAATCCCTTACGGCGGGCCATGCTCGTATTAAATTGAATTAGACCCGACAAAATGATTCGGGTTTAAGGGCTGCCCGATTCATTTAATTTTTGAACTAGTTCGGCCCATTTAACTTTTGAACTGGTATAGTGGTATATAGTCAATGCGTAACTAAAAAATATCTTATGTGATTTCAGCCTTTTTTGTTTTTATAACAGTATTTATAAATTATTCATTCACGTGGGGAATGTTTTAGGGTTGATTATTATGTATTGATATTGGTGGACTACTTTTTTTGATATGCATATAGCTGATTTAATATATGTATATATATATATATATATATATATATATATATATATATATATATATATATAAAATAAGCTAACTGCACAACTTTTATTGTACCTACACTGCCATAAATTTATTTTTGCCAAATTATCCTTATATATAAAAAAATACTAATAACCCCTTCAGTTAAAAGAAAATAACTATATTCTTTTATATAAAAAACTAAATATGGAAAAAAACTACTCTCTCCGTCCCCAAAAGAATGAGCAAAATATATTTTTCACACGTATTAAGAAAAGTAAAATAAAAAATTTCAAATTTATCTTTAGTGGCTCCACATAATTGCATAAAGTGATGACTATTTTTATTTTTTTATATTAATAAACCCCCCACTAAATAACATATTTATCATTCATTTTATGTACCTTATTTTATCATTTTAAAAATAAAAAAAAATTATACCTTTAGCCATATTTTTCCTTTTGAGGAGGAAGGGAGTATTGTGTCCAGAATGCTTGTTATCAGTATCGTCAGTTGCATGTTTTGACAAAACTATCCTTTTTATAACCAAAGCAGACTTTTATTTCTTTTGGTCCGGGCCTCAGGGGCCCAAGGCCCTTGAGGGGGATTGAGCATGTATTAAACAACAGGATAATGGCCCCCTTCAGGTTACTATTTAGAAAGCCCATAACTGAGCTTGTTGATTTACTAATATCAACAAATTATAAAAGATGTAACTGTTCAATTTCAAATATAAAAAAGACTTTTAAAGCAAAACTTGGAATAACTATTCATATCGCAACTTTTCTTTTATCTTTATCTTTAAATGTCGTATTTTATTTTATTTTTGTAATTTATCACTTATAAAAATAAAAAATAAGAAAGTTAGAGTAATGGTCCATATGATTATGTACACACCATACTAAAAGAAATTATCTTAATGTAACACCAAATAACAATATATGCGGTGTCGATTAGTAAAGAATAATGTTAATCTTAAATTTTTAATTTTAAATAAGTTTTAAATTAACATGATATTAAATATTTTAATACTATTTTTTATACCGTATTTAATTAAATAAAATTTATCAAACTAATATGACGATATTATATCATTTGAGATAAAAAAAAATTAAGACCTCTATTATTACTCATTACTCGTTTTAAGCCCCATGGGTCTAGACATTTTGAGAGGATAAATGACAATTTACGCCCCTACATAAACCAATGAATAATCTGAAATTCAGTGACATTTTTTTTGTTATACTTTCAAATAAGATTATTGGGTGCCGATATAAATTTTAAGAAAAAACCCAGATAATGATTTATTTTATTTTTTTTTGTACAATTCCCTGCATAATTTTTTGTTTTTATGGAAAACCTATAAAAAGAAGGGGAAAAAAGGAAAATGAAAAGGAAAAGACCATAAAAGAGATGCGAAAAGCGTGGCTGAAATAACTCCTCTCAATTTTGGAGATTTTTAGTAGCAGCAAATTTCATCTTTTTACATGGATACAAATAAAAATGGAAATGGATGATGAAGAAGTAGCTCAGCTCTGTTGTGTTGGGGAAATCAATGGCTTCACTATCTCTGAACTCTTTGTCTATCCAACCACCTTCGCAACCTAATTCAACTACTACTCTACAACTACGCAGCAGCTTAAAACCCATTGTAGTCAGTGGAAACCCACCCACCTTTGTCTCTGCTCCAGGCCGCCGTATCGTCGCCGGTTCGTTTCTCTCTCCTCTCTCCTCTTTTTGTTTGTTTTTTCTATTTTTAATTTAGCTTACAATACTCATTTTTTGATTGAATTCATTCTGAAGTAGTATATCTTTTTTGTTGTTGATATAATTCAAAATAGTATCTTGGTACAACTCTTTGTGGCAGTTGGCGCTGTTTGTTTCAGCTTATGCTCAAACAGCTTATAGCTTATTTTGCTTATCCACAAGTCATATTCTTTGTCAGTTTAAATTGCTGCAACCCCATTTGAGGATTTGTCTAAATGCATTACAATTAAACGGGTTATACCCATTTTTTATTTAAGTGGTGAAGTTATAAACTTTGTGGCAAACATGGATTTTTCCAATTTATATTCGAGTTTTGGGGGGTTAATTAAGCTCTAATAATTGGAATTTAAGTAATTTATTTAACTCCAGTGGATGGATTGATTTCTAGGATGCTGATTGTTGAACTTAGTTATCAATAACATACAACTTGGCTCACATGAGTTAACTTATGGTAACTAGGCTAGCTTATATGTTTGAGGGAATGCGCATACATTACCGAATGATTTTCGATGTTTTTCGGTATTGATGAACAACAACTAATAATTGGAGATAATAAGGGCTCCTTAATAGTTTCTGCTCATTTGTATTCTCTATGAAATCTATGTGGCATTGAAAATGATGTTAATCAATCACTTGTCTAATTAAAAAACTTAATATGGATATTTTTAAATAATTTCAAAATAATCCTGCATATTAAGTAAAACAATTATTTTGGAATAAGTTAATAAAATATAAGAAATCCAGCAAACCTCTGCTTCATTATGAACTGTAATCTATATTGGTCGGCGTTTTATTTCCTATTTCCTAATTTCTGTTTATATGTCTTTCATGTTCGTATATGCAATGGTTTAGTTGGGGATCTGCATGGAGATCTTGCCAAAGCACGATCTGCACTTGAGTTGGCTGGTGTACTTAGTCCTGATGGGCAAGACTTGTGGACTGGTGAAGAGACGGTATGTCTTAGAGGGCTGCAAGTGGCAAAATAGCTGAATTTATCTCTACAAGAGTTTTTATACTTTTTCTTTAGCAGAAAGAAATTAATGGTTTATTATATCACAATCTAATCCTATATGATTTGATCAGGTGTTAATTCAACTTGGAGACATACTTGATCGAGGAGAAGATGAAATAGCTATTTTATCTTTGTTGAGATCATTGGATAACCAGGCAAAAGCAAAAGGTGGAGCTGTTTTCCAGGTCTGTGCCGCCAAACATAGTCGTGCCACTTTTGCATGTATATGCTAATGCTGTTCGTGTACAATTATTAGAAAATATTTGTGACTAAATTTGTGCAAATATAATGGGCATCAATATTCTTATGTTGTTCTTTATATTCCATAATAGAATATAGACAATTTCTTCTGGACATCTTAGACACTGTTTTTGTATGTTTTTCTTTTTATTTTTTTCTATGCATCCAAGTAAACTGATAGATAGTTCTATTCTTTAATAATTAAGGTCAATGGAAATCATGAGACCATGAATGTAGAAGGAGATTTCAGATATGTTGATTATGGGGCGTATGATGAGTGTGGGGACTTCCTTGAGTACTTGAATGACTGTGAGCACAACTGGGAAGAAGCTTTTGTTAGTTGGGCTGGTGTGTCTGAAAGCTGGAAAGAAGACCGAAAAATGTCTCAAAATCCTTGGGGTCCCTGGAATCTTGTAAAGGTATGTTAACATTGAAATCTGTATTTACTTATTTATTTTTATTTTTTATTTTACAATGTACGAAAAAATGTGATCACTTTTTAGTGTTCTTACAGCTGTTGTTATTCTCATGATCTACATGACCTTTCTATGAAGTTTTCATTCAAGTAAACTTCTTCTAGGTTTTTTCTTGATAAAATACTGATAATATTATATGTAGTATCATTGTGTACTCTGGTTGGACTATAGAGATTAGTTTGGTCTGCTTATGGCAGCTTTATTTAATAGTACTTATAGGGAATTAGGAATCTAACCACCTGAAAATCTGACAAATTTAGAATGTGTGCGCGCACACGCGTTTGTGTGTGTGTATTCGCTTTATGAAAGAAGTTTCATTCGCCTTCTTTTCTCTAGTGATAGGCTTAAGCCTTAAGTTATTTACCTCAAATTAAATGTGTGAAGTACAAACAATGAATAATATGGCACTGGGAGAGTCTTTTATTTGTGTGTGTTTGATATCGATAAAGTTATTGAAACTTTAATATTTTTTCTAAGGTCCTTGGATAGGGAGGGGTGTCTTGGTTGCTTTAGGCATAGGGGTGCCTCTTATTTCCCCTATACTTAGTATACACATACCCAGGTTTTGCCCCCCATTTTTGGCCCTTTAATAAAATTATTTACTTTCTAAAAAGTATAATATAATATATTGTTTTGGACCTTTTGGTCAATATGTACAAGAAACAAAAAATAAAAGCATTGTGGAAGATATTTCAATCTCCATTTCATATGCATAACCAGTACCCAGCATCAACTATGAAAAAAATCAGTAATCATGAAATGTGAGAATTCAAATTTCAGTCGGTGTCCTAACCTTACTAAATAACCTAACAAAGAGTATATGTCTGGCAAGTTTACTTCAAATGAAGGATCATGGAGATCAATAATTTTAAAGTGATTCGAAAAAGTTGTCTTTACGTTCCGTCAAATAATGTATTTTTAAATATTTCGCTACCGAATTTAAATCACCAAGATGTAGACCACAAAAACTCATAAAAGAACAGTCTAGCTTATTTTGTGATTTTAAAGTTTCATCTCAAATTTACGGCGTCTGATTTCTCTAGATTTTTTCTTCCTTTTTTCCTTTTGTGATCTACATTATTAAGATTTCAAATTGACATGCCTACTTTGATCAGCTTAAAAACTCAAAAGCATTTGATTTTTACCCTAAGCGGCAAACTAGACAAATTTATAGAGCTGCACGCTCTAGTTTATCTGGTACAATTTTATGTTACAATATGTTATATTACATTCCATTTATTTGGCATCTGTAGTAATATGAGAAACATCAGCTGCTTGTTCCTTTCTGATTGTTTCTTGTCAATAGCTATTCTGATTGAGTTATCCAAACATTAGGACAGCGGCAAAAGGGGGTGATTGCGAGATCATTCCTCCTTAGACCAGGGGGTCCATTGGCATCTGAATTGGCACGTCACGCTGTTGTTCTTAAAGTTGATGATTGGGTGTTCTGTCATGGTGGCCTTCTACCTCATCATGGTAATTTTGTACTTCCATTGGACGCACTGCTTTTAATTATTATCAGTTACTAAAATTTTTGTCTTTTAGACTCGTATCTTTTCATATTTTAAATTGACTGATAGAATTGTTGGTACTGCTTCAGTTGCCTATGGCATAGAGAAGATGAATAGGGAGGTATCGAATTGGATGAAAGGTCTTAGTGAGAGTGATGACCATCAGCAACTCCCTTTTATTGCCACCAGAGGTTATGACAGTGTTGTGTGGAACCGTCTATACTCTAGAGATATAGGGGATCTGGAAGACCATCAGATTGATCAGGTGAGAAGAATTAAATTCCATGGCCCCTCTTATGTGATTCTTTCTCTTTTGCGATCTCCGATCACCACCCAGGTTTTAACTGTTTCTAAATTCAATTTTTTCTTGGATCTACATAAGCATATCATATTTTCCAAAGATTGGTAGACTTTGTTCCTGATTTTGGATTAGTTCTGGAATATCCATTATTTAACAAAAAAAAGTTTTGGGATATCCATTGCTTGATGTGTCTTAAGCTGAATTGAGGAAACCTCTGCATTTTCTAAAGTTTTTACTTTCTGCTGTTGGCATGGGTACCTTATTCAATGCAGCTGCTGGTACTAAATTTATCTTCTCATCAGATCCAATGTATTCTTCAAGAGACTCTACAAGCAGTAGGTGCCAAGGCAATGGTGGTCGGACATACTCCTCAAACTACTGGGGTTAACTGGTGAGGGACCACCATTACTTGATGAATTTTATTTTCTTATGCAGTTTTGTTTGTCTGAAGATATGTTACGATTTAATGATGCATCCAGTTTTTCATTCTGGACCTGCATTTGTTGACTTATTTTTTGTAATGTTGAATCACCCTGCAGTAAATACAATTGTGGCATATGGCGCATTGATGTGGGGATGTCTAGTGGAGTTCTTGACTCAAGACCTGAGGTAAACCAACTTAAGTGACCCGATATCCTATATAGCATTTATTTTCTCCATCCTAGACAAGGGTAATACTAGTTTTGTTCATTCCCCCCCCCCCCCAAACCCCGGCGTGGGAATATAAAGGTTCATTCGTCTAACTTCAATTTTTTTGTTAGTTTATAAGAAATACTGCAAAACATGATATGCTTAGTCCCTAGATGTTTCATATTGGTCATCACTCATCAGGTTCTAGAAATAAGAGACAATCAAGTGAGGGTGATGAGGAGCCAATGGAACACGTTCAGTGAACTTCAGGCTGTTGAATACACATAGATAGCAGAAGAAGGCCACAAGGTATGATGCAAACTTCTCTCATTTGTTTTGAAATGTTGCCCTGTGAAATTTGAAATAAGGATCTAAAGAAAACAATTGTATTGCTATGCTCTTGGTTTTCCTTTCCTGGTTCCATTTGCTTGTGCCTCAGATTTATAAATGATTATGCTTTGTTGGAGAATGCTTTGCTTGTGGCATCATGGTCTGCAATACCACATCATCGCTAAAACTTCATATAATATTGTCTATTCTGTTGCATACAAATATCCATTTAGAAAGTAAATGATTGGAAATTTTCCTTAATTTATGGAACTATTATTACGTCATGATCAACTACCTCTTTCTTATTTATACATTTACAGGAGATATCCTATTATCACGTCATGATCAACTACCTCTTTCTTATTGATACATTTACAGGAGATATCCCTTTGGCATTTGTTCGTAGAAGATCCATTGTTTATAGTCTATACATGGCCCACATTATCTGTGAAGAATCTGTTCAATTATTACAAGGGTTGGGTTCCGGCAACTTAAAGAAAACCAGAAAGAGGGAGCGCAAGTTATGTATAGTCTACATTACAAACTATGCTGATCAAATTTTGGAGTCATATTCATAACAAGTGAAACTGCTGCTGCTGAACCTGCAGAACAATCTTGGAGTCGACTGTTGCAAACATGTTGAACAAAAATTAGTAGGAGCACGTATATGTAGTGTATATTTCATTTTTGATGAACTACAGTACAGCTATATTATTACTCCAAAGACATGATTATTTGGTGTACAAAATTCATGTAAAGCAATAAAAAGTTTTGCTGCAGTTTAGTCTGCGGCTGCTGCATTGTTGGTTCTATAGTTCTGAAACCCCCGCATTTGCTGTCAATTGTCATTGCTTTCTAAGTTTACCGCGACTTTTTAGGCCTTAAGTTTTGCAGGCTGCAAACTGTTTAATTTATCTAATGTTTGAATATAAATATGTAAAAATAAAATTTGTTAACTGATAAATACCATCAAATAATTATATGTTAATATCAGTATAAAAGCTAAAAGGCCTTCCCTCATTCATGTTCTTAAGTTTAACATGTAATTTTATCACGAACTAAAAGAAAACATAGCAGCAGAACCATGGTATTCTTTAGTTTCGATTCTCCTTTAATTATAAGAATTAATTTGTATTTGGAAGTAGAAATGACCTTTAATTTGCATAACAATTCTAATGAATCAAAACTGGGTTAAAATTGAATACAAGGCATGATGAGCCATTTTCTAGATATCTAAGTTTTGCATGGTTAACTATAAAAGTAGATGCGTCGACTCTGTGGCCCAATGGATAAGGCGCTGGTCTACGAAACCAGAGATTCTGGGTTCGATCCCCAGCAGAGTCGTTTGGTAATTGGATTTATAACCATTTTTATTCAAAGGCAATCAGTTAGAAGTGGATTCAAAATTTTGAACCTCTAATTGGTGATACTCTTTTTCAAAGTTCTCAAACTCTAACATCAAAAAGGACAACCAAAAATTTAAGTAGAGGAGAGGAGCTCTGATCACCATTATATTTCAATCTATTTAACCACTCATCTCATTTGGACATTTGAAATTCTCAAACAAAAAAAATTAAAATCATATAACTATTTTTAAACATGTCCCCGATAATGTCAAAATAATAAGTGTTATTTAATTAATTAAGTATTTAAAGTGGAGAAGAGGAGCTCTGATCACCATTATATTCAATCTACTTAACCACTCATCTCATTTGGACATTTGAAATTCTCAAACAAAAAAAATTTAAATCATATAACTATTTTTAAACATGTCCCCGATAATGTCAAAAGAATAAGTGTCATTTAGTTAATTAAGTATAAAAATATTGTTAAATACATATTTATTCTGACACAAATAATTATGACATTCTCAATAATTTTATTCATACTTCAATAATATTTTTTATAAATGTAAGCGGATACCAAAGGATACCAAGATATCGATACTAGTATGTGTACTAGCAGTCAAGCTCAATTTAGCCAAATTTTATCAAAAAAGCAAATATGGTTATCTAATTTAAATTTTTGTGTCTTTTAATTTAATCCTCTAAATTTTAAAAAAATAATAATTTATTTTTGTACTAATTACACGCGTGTGCCACGTGTGGGTATGACTGTATAAGCCAACCCCCATTGCCCATTGGTGGCAGTTGGTCTGTTTCATTGGATTTCAAGCTATCTCCAACGTTTTTTTTGTAGGTGGAGTTTATACTTCTTTATATAAAGCTTTGGAGTAAACTCCGTTCAATTTTGACATAAACACAACGCTTAAATATAAATCCAAGACTTGATTGCATGCTTTTCTTCTTGATCCTCTCATTCGATTGAAACCCTCTTCTTCTAGCCTTCTCAGTCACTCACTACTACCCTTTGATTCTCTCTTCACAATGAGTTCCTCTCTCCTCCTCCCTTCCATTTCTCCCCAAAATCTCGCCATTTTTGAAGCTCCAGAATCGCTGAGGGGCTCTAATTTGGTTTGTTCCACGGGTTTCAAGCATGGAATTCGAGGTTTTGGTTCGAGAAATTTGGATAAATCTAGGGTTTTTATGAGCGTCTCTGTTGGATCTCAAACTGCCGCTAATGATGCCTTGTTCTCGGATTACAAGCCCACCTCTGCTTTCCTATTTCCTGGCCAGGTCTATTTTAGTTTCATTTTATTAAAAATGTGATTTTTTTTAGTGAATCTGAGTTCAATATAACTTCGAAGATATATTACTATATTTACTCTT
Organism: Aralia elata; assembly: GCA_034770075.1. Taxonomy (NCBI): domain Eukaryota; kingdom Viridiplantae; phylum Streptophyta; class Magnoliopsida; order Apiales; family Araliaceae; genus Aralia; species Aralia elata. The sequence continues at coordinate 6,114,008 of CM068382.1, forward strand.
TTTATATGAATCTTGCTAAATTGTGTGTGAATTATATTATAATCAATGTACAATTCGATAATGACAGAGGAATAAATGCAGAATTTAAGTTTATCGGTTGCTTTTTAAACCAAGAATGAAATTGCAAAAAGTATTAAACATGTTAATTTCTTGAATTAGTAAACTAAGTTTGAGCTTCTTTCTCCACATATAACTAGGCTACATATTCTTCACTACTCATGACAGATTATGTTTTCTGGGTAGCACTTTGGTATAATTGTTTTCCTCTCATAAAAGTCTATAGCAGGAAGGTAATGGGGGTAAGGATGTAGCAATTGAGCATTTAAACTTACTAATTTAGCTACAATTTAGATTAGTTTCTGTTTCGTGAGAGGGGGTAAACTCCCTTAGATTACATTAATATGATTTTGTGGTGCAACAGAACATTTGTAACTAAATTGATAATTGATTGTTGTACTAGTAGTCAACTAAGAATTGTGTATTGCTGAGTATGTTTCAAGAACTTCCATAAGGCAACACTAAGAAAAGATAAGCCTACATGTTCTACTTTGAGAAGTTGTGTTGTATATCATTAGTTGATGATACTGGGTATGGAATCCGATGATCATCTTTGTTTTATCTTCAACTTCTTATTGCAGGGTGCACAAGCTGTTGGAATGGGTGTGGAGGCTCAGAAAGTCCCTGCTGCTTCTGACTTGTACAATAAAGCAAATGAAATTTTAGGGTGGGTTGAATAAAACTGTGAGTTCGAAATTAGAATCAACATTAACAATTTGTTCAGCTTGACATAACTTTTCTTATCCAATTCGCTTCAATCTTATCTAAAACAGTAACCTCCACGAGTCCAACTGGTTCTCTCACCAATAGTTGGTAGGTGACTCGTTTAAAAGGAATTGGAAGTGGAGAGGTGAACCAAAACTATATTATATGAGTAACGCAGTATTTCTCTCTGAAGGTTTGACCTTTTGGATGTTTGCATTAATGGACCAAAAGAAAAGCTAGACTCCACTGTTTTGAGCCAGGTATGCTGCCATTATACCTTTTCTGAATGTTTTTTTACTTTTTTATTATTTTATTTTTTGTTGGTGTTAAATATCTGAAAATGTGAGTCATACACATATATTGCATTACCACACAGACAAACACACATAAAGGTTAGTCATCTGATGTGGTAATGTACGTACTTGAGAATTCATTTCTGAGAGAACTAAAATTAACTTAACAGAACTGTGGGTATAGTCAAATCTCAAATGCAATAGGTAGCAGACTTACTATACTTTGGCATATGGATGGTCTTAGATTACTTTTTGATTCTTCAATTGCAATTTTGCAGCCAGCTATCTATGTCACCAGCTTAGCTGCAGTTGAGGTACTACGCGCCCGTGATGGAGGTCAGCAGATAATTGATTCCGTAGATGTTACATGTGGTCTAAGCTTGGGAGAATACACCGCTTTAGCATTTGCTGGAGCTTTCAGGTGAGTTGTTGGATTTGATGTTACAAATTTTATTTATTTGTTTTCACTGAAGGTTTATTTACTCCTTAATGCTTTAAAAAAATTAACTCCCACATTTAAGCCAAGCTAACACGATTCCTAATCTAGTACTCACCATAGCCATACGCATTTTTTTAATTTTATTTTACGTGCAGACATTTTCCTTCCAATATTAGTTTCTGTATTTTTTTTATTCCATTTTTTAGCTTTGAGGATGGACTCAAGCTGGTGAAACTAAGGGGTCAAGCCATGCAGGTAAATAGCCTTTAGTAGCTAATTCTACTATTAATATATGTTAATGGCAGTCAACTCCTTATCAAAATTATTTGTGCTCTTATCTATAGGAAGCTGCAGATGCTGCTAAAAGTGCTATGGTTAGTGTCATTGGACTGGATTCAGAAAAAGTGCAACTCCTGTGTGATGCAGCTAATGAAGAAGTTGATGAAACAAACAAAGTCCAAATCGCAAATTTCTTATGCCCTGTAAGGTTCTTTTAAAATATTTTCTCATTAAATTAAGGAATTGATATTTTCACAAGTAAAAATATTAGTTCCACAAGTTCTTCTCTCACATGAGGGTGGGACGCACTTACTATCCATATGATGAGTAGAACCTTGTGGAACTATTCATTCTAACTTGTGGAAGTGATAAACCAGATAGTTCTTGTTTATACGCTGACAAGGAGGTTTGTGTTCTTTTGAAGGGAAATTATGCAATCTCAGGAGGTGTTAAGGGAGTGGAAGCCTTAGAAGCTAAAGCAAAGTCATTCAAGGCTCGAATGGCGGTATTCTTCACTTTAAACTTTCAGTTGTCTAACAGATGCCATGCTTCCAACATCACATCGCTTTATTTTTCTTTTGCAGGTCCGATTAGCCGTTGCTGGTGCTTTCCACACTAGTTTCATGAATCCAGCTGTCTCAAGATTGGAAGCTGCTTTGGCAGCAACAGAAATTAGAATTCCAAGAATACCAGTTATATCTAATGTCGACGCACAACCACATTCAGATCCTGCAACAATTAAAAAAATACTAGCACGTCAGGTAACTTTACTAATGACCTGTGGTACTCGCCGTAAACATATGAAGTTCAAATGATTTATGTCAACTTGGAATAACAGGTAACTTCCCCTGTTCAATGGGAGACAACAGTGAAGACTCTCCTAACCAAAGGGTTGAAGAAGAGCTACGAATTAGGACCAGGAAAGGTAGAGTTCACACTGGCTAACGGTTTGATTTTTGATTCCTACTTCAACCACGGCAACACTTGTTTTTAGTGTTTCCATGTTGATGTTCTTATAAGGTCTTACATCCATCTTGTGGATCGAATATCAGGTTATAGCTGGCATTGTTAAGAGAATGGACAGAGCTGCAGAGATTGAGAATATTAGCGCTTAAGGAGTTGACAGGTGGTTCCTTCTACGCCATTTCAATAACAAAGGGTGAGCATGCCTGTGCCATTTAAGTTCTTTCCTTGAGCTTTACCAGGAAAGAAATTTGGAGCTTCAGTTTTGGGCTATAATGACCAGTTTGAAGTTTCTTCCAGATGTATTGTAGACTAGAGCTTTACATAGAGTTTTTTCCTACTTCATTGCGAGGATAACTTTTGAATGATGTTTGCAAGAGCTATAAATGATGCTTATTATTTGGTAGGCATAGTTTTAGAGTTTTGGTTGTAAGAACTGAGAAGTTTTGATAATGTCATCTGATGTTGTTTTAGCTCACCCTTATGTTTGTATTCACTTGTTATTTAGTCAGAGATAATAGAACATTACTTGGTATCGTAACATTTTTTCAAAATAGTTAAGCTGATTTTGGGTTGGAAATAGTCGAAATAGTTAAGCTGTTGGTTGTCCACTCACTGAAGATAAAGAACTCTAAACCAAGTCCCCTTTTTTCCATGTCTAAATGGCTATTGAAGGGCATCATCACTTGTGCTTAGGTACCTGCTCAATGAACTGAATTAATATAGCTTAGGATTTCCTTCATAATTCATATTCAACCAGATACATGGTTAAGAGCAGCACAAATGCACGGAGCCCATTCATAAATTTGTTATTCAGAAGATTTATCAAACACCAAATGAACATACCATTAATAAAAAAAATCTCCAAAAAAATCTACGCAACGCGCGTAACCATTCGGCATGCTATGAAAATTAGGATTAATGTGATGATGATCGTCATCTGAATTCTGATCTGACAAGTCTTCATTATCTTCTTCCGCTGCGGCAGCCGATATTGGCTGGTAGTACTCCGGTGAGTCGTCGGTGTTTGTGGCGGAATCGATGGTGCCGGCGTTCCCTGTTGCACAACATAAGCTTAAAATTTGGCTGAAAAAAATGTGAACACTACTAAAATGGAGAATATGGATTACCTTCGATCAACTCCGCGGCAGAGTTGGGCACTGCGTTCATCGTTTTTTGATAGAAGTTGTGCTAATAAAAATGAATATTCTGCTTTTTATTGGGCGTTTTGAAAAATTAAGAGCTTATTATTCGACCATCAATACATTGTTTATCCATTTTACAACATTAAACATGAAGCAGATTTTAATTTTAAAGTTTACTATCAAAAAACACTATTTTAAACCTCTCTTGTGCAATATAATATTAAAAAGTAAGTCCATGAATCCTTTGATGTTGATCAAATATTTGCTGCCACAGGATGGTCCATGAGAATTTGTCAGTGATCAAATATTTGCAAATAGATAAGTTTGTTCCTTACTTGTTTTGCATATTAATCATTTTTTGTGAAGATATCTATCTAAAAAAAAAAAAAAGCATTCTACTAATACTATCCTAAAATGTTGGTCATTTTCAGTCTAGATGAATTGCATTACCCTTTGCTGGGAATGGAAAAGAACCCACCAATAGAACATACACCAAGAAAAAGGTATCCATCAAACAAGGGTGGTGATATAGCTAAATTGAATTGATAAATGAGTGTGTAGGATGAATAATGGATGATTTTTTAATTATTTTTTTTTGGGTGGCTAATTTTCTTTTAAGACAACATTTTATATTTTTCGAGGAGACAATATGAGGTTAAGTTCGTTTTTCTCTTTTGATAAAGATTATGTAGTGTTTAATTAATCATACATTTTACATAATAGTCGTATTTGTTTAATTTATTTTTAATTTTATAGTTATTTTGTGTAATAAGATAAAGGGCGAAATTACTTAGAAGATGATAAATTAAAGAATTGGGGGGGGGGGGGGGGGTCTCAATTAATAATTCAAAGTGTGCATATATCACCGTGCATCAAAAAATTACTCTTAACATGAGATTGCAGTCTTAAATAAGCTCGAACAACATTATTGGTAATAAATAATATTGGTACAGATACAATCAAAATTTTGTAAACTAGTTGTCAATTGACACTACATTTTAGATTTTAGTGTAACCTGGAATGTTCACAGCCCAGAAAAATGTGAAGGAAGAAAAATGGAAAGGAAAAAGGGTGCTCCAACGTTGTCACAAAGTTGACAGAAATTGACAACAAGGTGTACAATACAAATAAACGAATGCTAATCTCACAATCATTTTTTTCTCACCGACCCAAGTTACATAGACATAAATCGGTCTCCAAGATGCTGTCCATTTTTTTCTCACCCATCTTCTATGCGTGTTCTTCTAGCTATCAAGCGAAACGAAGTATTTGTGGATACAACAGCAGAGTAAATGAAGGTCTCAACTCTTAATTGTTCATGGTCTCTCAAGTGACACTGCTATTGCTGCTGCTACTATTGACTTCTTGGTAAAAGGTTTTTCCAGCTTCATATGTAGACCAGCAAATTGCAGCAGCAGGAGCATGGAAGAGCATCCTGGGCATCCATCCCCTAAATAACCCGTGATATCCATCCTTTTTTATTATAGTTCGAATAACATCCCTAATAGAACCACTTACAAATCTATCACATCCACAGACGCCCTGCACAGGAATTAAGTTAACTCAAGATGAGATATACGGAAATTCTGTATTTATTAGAATAACATCAACCAACAGTTAATAGTATCACAATAAATCAGTAAACCTATGACACCAAAATTAAATATCAGGTGTGTAGAGAATTATTTTTTGCCGGGTTGGCTATTAATACTTGATTCAAACTGTCATGGTAGCGCACACAAGCCCTTTAGCCTGCACTGCAATGTGGCCCATGTAACTAATTTATTATCATGGTAACCATCTATGGAGCTGCAAGACAACACATGCCTAATTCTCGATAAACAGACATCTACACTAATGACTTGAAACATGCCCAGATTAACTTATACTACATGTGTATAAACAATGAAAACAGAACTCCAACCGATGAATTCATTGCCCAATACATCTAGAAATGCCTTAGTTTGTAGAGGTCAAGTAAACGATTGTAGATTCCAAAATCAGTTGCCAATTATACTAGTCAGTGATATTATGAAGATATTCTCTATAAATTTATTTATTTTGACAAAATTTCAGAGTGAGCAAATCCATGTTTTAACAAAAACTTTATGAAACAAAAATTAAAACAGTACAAATCACCTAGGTTGACTTTGTGTTACTCAGTGTTCTAAAATGCGGTCTGGGCAGCCGCCAAGGCGCCCAACTAGGCAGGGGCGGTGCCTCAAATGTCGCGAGGGGGGGGGGAGGGGGTCAGCGGTGTTTCCGTAGATTTGAGTACATGGCAGCGTGTGTTACCTTCTTTCATCCCCATGATTGCTTTGTCGAGTTCGCCATGGAGTGACGATCACTATTATGCAGATCTGAATCCCATGCAAGTAGATAATGTTCTATAAGCAGTTTTTTTTTTTTTTTTGGACTTTTGGGTTTTGGAATTGTTGTAGACCTCTAATGGAAAAGATCGGCCAGAAGTTGAAGAAGATGATGAGATGACTTTATCAAAGAAGAAAGAAAGACGAAGAGACGGCCGGAGAAGAACCTTTTTTTGGGCATGCAGAGGTCTTAAGTTACTCTTTGTATTCTGTCTTATTTGACTAATAGTAAGGCTGGATGATAGCCAAATTACATATGTAAACCCAAAGTTTCTTAATAGTTTTTATTTTAATCCTAAAGTTTGGTATTTTTCTAATTTTACCCCTATACTTTTACTAATAAAAAATAAATTAAAAGTAAGACTGCCTAGGCCCTGCCTAGGAAAACGCCTAAAACTCCGCCTAGAAGGCCTAGGTGCTCAAAGGTCCCTCCGCCGCCTAGCTCCCCCTAGCATTTTTAAAACACTGCTGTTACTAATTAGTAGATTGTGGATATTCAGAAATGCCCCCATATGTAGTTAATTAAAGACCCGCTCTCCCTTCTAATCTTGGGTCCAAATGTTGGAGTTGAACTCTATTAAGATGTAGGTCAAGCGCAGCAACAATAAAGCCAAACTAAAGAAATTAGAAACTTCTTTCCAAACAAACGGGAACTTAAAAGTGCAGTTACATAAGGAGAAAAGCATGGGCACCATAACTTGTATTTAGAATTTGGAAAAACATAAATTGACAAAAACATGAAAATATGAAATATAAAGTCAAAAATCCTTTTTTGCCACCTGTCACGAGAAGGGGTTTAGGTTACACACCGCACCAATTTAAGAGTAAGCTTAATAGGATAGAGTAGATAACTGAAACCCCAAGACCTTCATGAACCGACAATCAGAGTAATGATACTAAAGCTTTAACGCCAATATTTCACACATTTTCAGAATACCAAATCCCTATAATGTATGGACTCAGGTACAAAATTCATATACTGCATGACAAATGATATAAAATCATTGACCCCTTTCTTCATCCCACTTCTTTAAAGTGTACCCCTAAAGGCACTTCGAGAAAATATACAAGTGTATCAAAAAAGGTCCATCTCATTTTTAATGTTCATATTAAAACTAACCGTGAGTTAGAAATAGAGGTTGACAAAATACAAGCCAGTTAATTACTGAAGCTAACCGCAGCTGTCCAAGCCCCTAACAGTCCCTCACCAAATAGATGAAATTCCCCATATTTCACTATTAGTAGCCCAACACTGAATTTTAAAACTACCATCTCAATCTAACAATGAAATAATGCCTATCTTGTTCTCCATTACCTTAGTTTTTGTAAGTGAGTTTTCAATTACAATAGAAATGGTTGTTGGTTCTATTTAAAAAAATACTCATATACTCCTTCCACTCCAGAATATAGGATCAATATTGACTTTTAAATCAATTTAAGATATTTTCAAATTCAAAATTGTTGTGATTCATTTAACTTTTAAAAACAATAAATCATGGAATTAGTAGTACTATTTAGATAGTTTACAATTTTCTTATTGTCAAAACTAATTAATTCAGTAAACTTTGTTAGCTGTATTGTCAAAAATAAATTAATTCATATCAATTTTGAATTTTAAAATATATCAAACTGACTTTGAATAATTGGAACGGAAGGAATATATCATTTTAAGAAAAAGAAATACTAAAATTTTTTTATCACATAATGCTATCAAAATACAGATATGTCACAATGCACTACCACATTATAACTCACGGCCCAATTTTTTTTTCTTAAGTTTATTTAGATAAATTCAGGATACAAATATGTTAAGAGTTTACCATTCGACGACCAAATATTACGCTTAAAAGTGTGCTTAAGTATAAATTTATGAATTAATGTTCATCCTTATGGCTTTACTTAGGAAGTCTTAATGGTGGACAGAGTACAGTTTAAAAGTTAATTGACAAGATTTTACAAAACCTACCACATTAGCTATTAGAAAAGATGATTCTGGATGCCTAGGATTGGAGACTCCTAGAGTGCACAAGAAGGCAATGGGTTTGACATCCAATACCCTCCCTACCCCAGCTACTGGGGCAGAATGTAACACCCAAATTACTGATATGCTGAAATTGGTTCTTGCACTTGATGAAGAAAAAAAGTCATTTTTCCAAATCCAAAACTTCAAAGTTTTTCCAAAAAGATTCTATTTTATATGAACGTCAAATTTGTCCTGGCTTTAAGATGTTCCAATCAAAGCTACTTCAAGGTTTCTCGACCCATGTCTAAAGTTGTCAACTGTTTCACCCAAAAGGATAGGAACACTGTTATACAAAGCATTAATAAGGAAACTGTTTGCTTTTTCAGAAGTAAAATTATGAGAGTTTTTACCAACTGATAGCAAACTAAACTGTGCACAAATAAGGTAACTGTTACTTAAAGGTTCCTTCAGGCCGTATTAGAAAACAGCATAAAGTAAACCAAATTAAAGCTACAAACTGTTCTCGTTCAACTCTACTACAGTTTTACATTAAACTAGTCATCAAATAGACAACTGCCATTGGACTCCTTTTCGTCTTTCAGTGCAAAAAATCTATTGGATTAGCTTATCACAAAATAATAATAATTTACATATTTTCTATTATAAAATGTTAAAGCTAGCAAATCAACAATTGTACTTTACCTGACACTGGAACTGAGTTTTAACCACATCAAGCGGAGTTGTAACAGCAGCTGCCAACGCACCAGCTGCAGCCCCCGCAGTAGCATGAACAACAAATCTTTCATCATTAGCACTATCCGGCGAAACCTCCATCAACGCCTTCTTAGCGGCCTCGTAAGTGGTAAAATGCACAGCAGTAAACGGGGCATTCATCAAAACTGTAGTCTTATAGGAAGCATAAAAAGCCCTAAATCCCTCTTCCCTAATTACCCTCCTCACACAATCCAACACACCCTTATACGGACTATTACTCAATTGCAACCTTTGCTTCACCATATCCATCGGTGTAAAAACGGCGTCGCTTGCCACTGTTGCAAAAACACCGGACGCCGCATGGGCCAATGAATTATTAGGGTTCCCGCCGGAAAAGCTTTTCTTACAGATTTCGTATACCGAGAAATAAACGGCGTGAGCGGGACCCGCGCCGAGGCCCATGGCGCCTATTCCCCGGTAGAGGCCGGCGGGGCCTTGGGACTTGAGGATGGATTTCAGGGCTTGACTGAGGCTTACGGATTTAATTGGACAGGAACCTAGGGCTTGCATTTGGGTTTTAATTGTGTCGACAGGGAACATGGCCATGTGTTCGACCATACCGGCGATTGAGCCAGCGACCATGAACTGCCAGAAGTGGAGGCCATCGTGGGCCGGCGCCGAGACGGTGATCGCCGGATGGTAATCGGTTGGTTGTGGGACGGGTAAAAGATCGGGTTTTTGGAATTTGGGTGTGGCGCCTGTGGCCATTGGGAGTGGTTTAGGGTTTAGAATCGGGAATTAGATTTTACCATGTAAAGTTTGGGTGAGAGGAAGTCTAATTATATGTTTCGGGGTAGAATTGGCAAGTGTTTAACAGATGAAGAAGAACCGAATATGGAAGAAGTTTCAAACAACTACGAGTAATTAGGGTTCCAAAATTCAGGGATTCTAGTCAAACTTTCCTATTCCGCCTTGACCTTGGTGACAGTTTACTGGCAACGGCGTCGTTTATCGATCTGATAAATTATTTACAACTTACTTTGAGCGAAACCCCAATAAATAAATAAAATTATATTAATTTGAGACTATCCAATAACGATATGCCACATAAATCATTTAGGGAAAAATGAAGAAGTTTAAAGTGTATTGATAGACCATGTAAATAATCATTTGACCTATCATTTATTCTTTTTTTTTTGTTGCTAAATATCATTTATTCATTTATCAATCAAAAGGTTTTGGTAAAGATACTGCCACAATGGCACTCCACAAATATTTTTGTTGGCCGTCCATAATTTAGTAGGCATCCATATCATTTTATTTTAACCTCTTAAAGTTTATTTAAAATTTAAAGTAATATAATTTTTTTTATTTTAATTAAAATTGTTTTTTATTAATTATCAAAAAAAATTTAAAATGTTTTTAAACCTTATTTTCATACAATAATTTCAAAAACTAATTTTAAAAAATCAAATAAATTTTTTTTTGTGAAACCACGAAATATAAACAAACCATATAAATACAATACGCATTGATTAAAATACCCAATAGCTCGTGTGCATTTACCGATGAGATGTTATCTTAATAGTTAGATCGAGACAATTAGATTTATGTTTAATTGAATTTGTATTTTCAAATGAGTTTGCAGTCATTGTGAAAAATTTATTACAAGTAATAATACTGCTTCCGTTTGAGTGAGGTTATGCAATAGCCACTTATTGGTAATCGGAAGATCTACTATTCGAATCCTAGGTAGAGCAGGTTTGAAATCGCTTGCTTCTCTTATAGCACTGTATACCCGCTGTATGTGTAAATTATATGAGACAAAATAAAAATTTTATAATATTTAAAGAATTTAAAAAAAAATAAAAAAAAATTAATATGAAAAGAACAAAATAATAATATAATTAAAGTTGCAAGGACAGAAGAAAAAAAATAACAATGCGGCACAAATTCACCGTAGATATGAGGGACTCAAAAGAGTCGCTTTATAATAAGAGATCACATGAAAAATCAATCAATACTGAAGCAGATGTAGTAGATAAGTCATATGAATCACCCTAATAAGAGTACTTAAATAATGATGAAAGTATTTTACTTATACATAGTAGTTCTGCATTATTGCTAACATTCCACAGTTTTTCTGTAAACCAAATAAGTTATTCTAATCTAATTGAAATAAATTTTTACCCTACCAACAATCAATTCATAGAATGATACCACACATCAAGATCTTTTAACAGTCAAATTCCAATATGACCAGAAATTTTTGAGAAATAAATGCTCAAGAGCCTATAACTTTAGAGCATTCGGATGGCGATCCGCAAAGAACAAGTACAGAAACCTGCTTAATGGATGTGGGATTCTGAAATATCCCAAATGAATGCATCAATATCCTGCTCCGATGATCCGCCTTTTGCAGTCGCTTGTCGAGAAATCTCCTTAAGTTCTTCGGCTCTTGCCCTCATCTCTTTCCCCTCCTCACTTTCTAAGTCCATAAACCTCTGCACAAGTCTAGCAATTTCATCCCTTGTCACCAAAGTTTCAACTCCCAATTGTCTCTTAACCCTCAAGCCAATCTTCCAATCTTCCACGATCCTTTTACTGTTTGGGATTTGATCCCACATTATAGGAAAAGTTAGCATTGGCACACCAGCAAAAATACCTTCTTTAGTCGAATTCCACCCACAATGTGACCAAAAGCCGCCTACAGAAGGGTGACACAAGACCCTTAATTGGTCACACCAGGGCACTAACAGCCCCTTGTCACCGCCACCATTAAACCGAGAAGTTTCTAATCGAGTTACCCACAAATAGCGCACGCCACTATTGTGAACCCCAGCAACAATTTCATCCAATTGGTCATTCGAGACAGAAAGGAAGCTCCCCTGAGAAATGTACAAGACAGAGCCTTTGGGTTGATTATTTAGCCATTTGACGTAGTCAGGGTCATTCTGGCTGTTAGTTGGGGAGGAATTATGTTTGATATTGAAGTAAGGTATGGCAGGACCAATGGCGTAGACGGGCATGGAAACCTTGGCCCTCAGAGCAACAATAGCTTGGTTTTCGAGCTCGTAGATGGAAGTAAACAGAAGATATTGTGCTTTTTGTGCCCATGAAATGCCTTCTAGAACTCTGTGCAAGATTTCTTGGCCTCTTCCATAGAATGGTGTCGGAAGATCTAGTATGCGTGTCGAAGGTACACCAGGGATGTAATTTACTTGGCTATCTCCTTGCTCTATATTTAGTTTCATGCAAAATGTTCAAACAAGCAGAGCAATGATCATCAGTATTTTTCAACAAAGGAGAATAAATTGACTAGAAAAATATGTTGGGAAAAGTACGCCTAAAATAATCTCTATCCCAGTAATTACTTTTCCGTCTTTGTGCAATTAAATATGAAATCAACAAAACCAATTATGAGAACGAAAATAACAAATAACCATCCACAAGCAAGACACCAAATTTACGTGGAAAACCCTCTAAAACTAAGAGGTAAAAATCACGGGTCAAACTCCGAATTCCACTATATCAAACTAATGGGCTTACAATAATCGTAAAACTTGAGGTTACACAATAAATCAAGAGAGTACAAATTTACCTTTAATTAGATTGAGAAAACTAATTAACTTCACCACCCAAAAACACTCCAAGCAATAAAGTCTCCAAGCTTTCAATTGAACGGAGATGGCGGTAGATACCCACGAGCAACAAACTGTAATCCTCTCAATTTATTCTTTCGATACCTTCTTGCTATCGAGCTTCTCTCATATGATAATAAGACTCCCTCATAGCCTTATTTATAGTACTCTTCTTAATCCATTCCTATTATGGATTAGAAACAATTTATTCTCCTAATTAAATTCGGAATCGCATCTCCTTGTCTTAGTCACCAACCAATCTAAGAAGTAAATCCTTTTTCAACTTGGTTTCCAATAGCACTTCTACTAATTAACATAATATTAGTAGGATCTCCATAATTTGATTCCAACTTGGATTCTATCTCATGGGTGAGGACCCACACCCAACAATCTCCCCCTCCGAACCCATGAGAGGAGGGATCACCAACCACAACTCCTCACTCGGAGTTAATTCCAACAAAATCTTGGCTGAACTCAAGCTTCTTGGAATTTTCACCTATCTTTATGTCCGGCTTTGTCTCATCGGCATGGTTCTTCTCGATGGGAGGATCTAACTCAAACTTGACAGATTTTTGCTTGTCAAATTCTTTCACAATCGCTTTGTACCCTGACTGCAAGCTATTACTTTCCTTCTTCACTTTTGGTACCCACTTAAAGCGAAGAGCTTTCTTCTCGTGGTTCTCATGCAAGGCTTTTCTCTCATCCTGCACGGCTTTGTGCCACATCTTTTTCTGCCTAACTCCCCCATCTTCAACACATCTCACATGCGCCCGCATCGTGTAAATATTGTCTACCTTCTTACCTCTAGTCACCACTAGAGACCCTTTAGTGAGCTTCCATTGACCTTCACCAAAGTAACTTTTATAACCATTCTCATCAAGTTTACCAGTAGAGATCAAATTAAGACGGATATCCGGAACATGTCTGACTTCTCTCAACATCAACCTGCAACCACTATTAGTCTCTAAACAAATATCTCCAATGCCTATAATCTTGGATGCACTTCCGTTTCCCATCCGTACATAGCCAAAATCACCACTAGTGTAGGATGTGAAGATCTCACCACGCGAAGTAGCATGGAACGAAGCACCCGAATCAATAATCCAATCATTAACATGGCACTTGGGTTTATCATCACAAACAATGGCTACATCAACGTCGGATAGATAAACAATCGAATCTTTATTCTCATATTTTTCCTTAGACTGCTCCTTCTTCAAAAATCTGCACTCTCGCCTTATGTGACCCGGCTTCTGGCAATGAAAACAAATTATCTCTTTTCGATCTCTCGACCTTCCCCTGAATTTGTCATCTTCATAAGAGTTTCTCTCTTTGTTTCTGCCCCTACTCTGCGCGACAAAAACTTGTGACTCAGCACTAATCACTACGGTATCTCTTCGCCTCTGTTCCTCATTGAACAAACTATCCTTGACTGTATCCATAGTCAGTGTTCCATTGGGAGCGGAGTTACTCAACGATACAACCAGCGTCTCCCAGCTATCAGGCAAAGAGCTCAATAACAACAAAGCCTGCATCTCATCGTCAATGATCATCTTCATCGTACTCAACTAATTTATCAAACTCTGAAAATCACTCAAGTGTTCTGCAACGGAGTTTCCATCCTTGAACTTAGAATTCACAAGCTTCCTAATCAAAAAAAGCTTTATTTTGCGCCGTCTTCCTTTCATACATGGACTCCAATTTCTGCCAGAGAGCATAGGCTTTAGTTTCCGTGGCAACATGATGAAACACACTTTGATCAATCCACGATCTAATTAGACCAATAGTCTTCCTGTTCATCTTGTTCCACTGTGTATCACTCTTGTTTGTGGGCTTGACTCCTTCATTCTCAAGTGGCTCATACAAATCCTTGCAGTAAAGCAAATCCTCCATTCTTGGCTTCCAAATTGCATAATTTGTAGCCTTGAGATTAATCATGCAGCCTGCTGTCCAATCCTCCATTTAATTCGCACAAGAAAACCACAAAAAAATAACCAAGCTCTTGATACCACTGTTGGGAAAAGTACGCCTAAAATAATCTATATCCCAGTAATTACTTTTCCGTCTTTGTGCAATTAAATATGAAATCAACAAAACCAATTATGAGAACGAAAATAACAAATAACCATCCACAAGCAAGACACCAAATTTACGTGGAAAACCCTCTAAAAAACTAAGAGGTAAAAAACCACGGGGTCAAACTCCGAATTCCACTATATCAAACTAATGGACTTACAATAATCCTCTCAAGTTTTACGCCATAAAACTTGAGGTTACACAATAAATCAAGAGAGTACAAATTTACCTTTAATTAGATTGAGAAAACTAATTAACTTCACCACCCAAAAACACTCCAAGCAATAAAGTCTCCAAGCTTTCAATTGAACGGAGATGGCGGTAGATACCCACGAGCAACAAACTGTAATCCTCTCAATTTATTTTTTCGATAACTTCTTGCTATCGAGCTTCTCTCATATGATAATAAGACTCCCTCATAGCCTTATTTATAGTACTCTTCTTAATCCATTCCTATTATGGATTAGAAACAATTTATTCTCCTAATTAAATTCGGAATCGCATCTCCTTGTCTTAGTCACCAACCAATCTAAGAAGTAAATCCTTTTTCAACTTGGTTTCCAATAACACTTCTACTAATTAACATAATATTAGTAGGATCTCCATAATTTGATTCCAACTTGGATTCTATCTCATGGGTGAGGACCCACACCCAACAAAATAATCCATTAAATTCTCCTACGAATAAAAGTTTACAAGAAAACTAGTAAAAAGGTATTTTCCATCCTGGATAGACTAGATAGTAGTGAATCCAAGAATATTACTTTTTAAATGAGGAGAAATGTATAGATTTTGAAAAAAGTCCTTTTATCAGGGTTTTGGTGAATACAACCAAGTATCATTAAGAATTTCATCCTTGGACCAAAAACAAGCAAGAGGCGGAATAGCAAAAAGAAAGTGTACCTAATAAAAAAGACGTTTTGGTAAAAACCATGGTTGCATTTTTCATTACACACGGTTTTCCCTATATATACATCTAAAACTATGTTCCGTACTTAGAACTTTAAAAGGTTGAATACTCGGTTGATTTAACCCTTACTACATCCTACATCAACATTTCAGAATATAAAAAAGGATTTTTTTCGTTACAGTTACATGCACTTCCTATCTCCCTCTGCCTCAGTATTGTCTTTTTAGATTCTAAACAACATATGTTCCTGCTAACCTCTTTAAATTGTCTTCCCTTGGCCCAAGTAATGTCTTGTTAGTCGATCAATAATCTAAGTCCCTTCTAACCTACACATTAAAGGAACAAAAGCAATTGTTGACCATTTTGATATAGTATATACTTTTCTATCAAGATGAAGCCACATGTCGAATATACTCAAAAAATAAACAACATGAAGTTGATTACTTGAGTGCCTGATCTGGAATGACTTATTAGTTAAAATTTAAAATGATTTATAAGTTATTTTTAAGTTGTGACTTATTAGTAAATTAGTAACGCGTATATATTGCAATAAATTTGTGTCGAATTATTATTACAGAACATATCAAATAAAATTATAAAAGTGTCCCACTTATTACTTTTTTTCAAAAAAATTACCACTAATACTTATCACCGTAACTGATAATAAAAAAATCGACATACAATATATATCATTTTTCATTAATAATTCATTACATTTCTAAACATTGGAATCTTAAAGAAAAATTTGTTCGGGCTATTTGGTCATGCAAATATAATTTATTACTCCTCTGTCCCGCAACAAGATTCACATTTGCTAAACTTTTTCTTAAAATAAAAAATCATTTTTTATTAATAAAATATAAAGTGAAAATATTTTCTTGATTGTAATCATAATTTGATTACCATCCTACACACACCGACAAACAAACAATTTATTCCTTTTAAAAATAAAAATAAACATAAAATAAAATATACTTATATTTATCAGTACAGTACGGTTGGTAAATTATCAGAGGCAACACTAGCATACACAATTTCAGGTTTAGAGTATATTTTTTTTTTACTGACCTGCCAAATTTATTACTGGGAGATGCCCATTTTGATGAAGAAGATGATAGTGAGAGAACATGGAGAACACAGTCGCCGACATCGGCCAAACCGCAGCCACCGGAATATTCCTCCGATTCCCCATCCCGTTCACCCACGTTAGGAACGGATCGTACATGATTACCCTCGCCGGCGAATCAAGCCGGTCCAGCAGCCGCTCCACCGGACCTTCCATATTCGTCAGCGTAGCTTCCACAAAGCTGGGATGGTCAGCGGCGCGAACCAGCTCCGACGGGATGACATTGGGAATCGTGCCGAACTGAATATTAGCCGGCGGCTTAGTCTCGGAACTGAGGAAGCCGAGCCACTCCTCGGTAACAATAAAGGTGATGAGAAAGTCGGGGCGCTTGGCGGCCAGAAGCTTGCAGAGGTTCATCATTGGGTTGATGTGGCCTCGGCCTGGAAATGGCAGGGCCACCACGTGGCAAGTGATGGCTGGTTTCAAGTCAGCGGATCCCATTTGGAGTGAATTAAAGCTCAGGAATTGGAAGGACGAAGTTATTGAGGAAATTAAAGCAGAAGAATTGGGGAATGTAAGAAAGAAAATGCCAGTGGAGACTAGGAGGTATTTTTATGGCAAAAACTCTATTGGAAGGATGAAGTTATTGAGGAAATTAAAGCAGAAGAATTGGGGAATGTAAGAAAGAAAATGCCAGTGTAGGAGGTATTTTTATGCCGGTGAGACTTTGAGGTATGTTAGTCAGTAAGAGTATCTCCGTTACTTGGACTATCCCGTGGATTATATTCAGTCCATATGACATTATCAAATGTTCTTTAGATTTCAATCTTTTCAACAAATAGACTATCTCATAGATTATAATATAAAAAGATTAAAATAGTCAATGAATTTAAAAAAACTCCAATAATTCTTCCACTTTCTCATTTAAATATAATTAAAATTATAGTCTATGGACTATCAAGTTCCTAGATATAGTCTTTCTCTCTCCTTCAAAAATCTCCTAGACTATATTTAGTCTAGCTGCTCGAGAAGGAGCATGAGTACTAGACTAAATATAGTCTAGAATTAAAGTTTTGAAACTTGCTGGAGATGTTGTAACGGACTCCTTCTCACAATTCATTGAGAGTCACATGTACAAGCCAGAGATATCAGTCTGCCTGATTTGCCTAACATGTTAAAAAATTATTGAGTCACATTCTAATTAAGAAAAACCAAGTCTTACCGGTAGATAATTCTTTTGGGAAGCGGAAGAAGGATAAAGGATTTTCTGAAAAAAAGAATCATTCAAATAAGGTATAAGGAAAGGCAAAAACAAAAAACAATAAGAACAAAACTGATGTAGATAGCAAATGAGTTTGTTTCCACTGCAATAAGTCTAAATATTAGAAATGAAACTGTAAGGAGTATCTTGCAGAGGCTGACTAGAAGAAGCTTAGTAAAGCTTCGGTTACAGATACAGGTTTGTTCATGATTGAAATAAATCTTTCTATAAGTCAAGTTTCTACTTGGGTATTTGGATACCGGTTGTAGTTTTCACGTATCAAATCTAATGCAGAGAACAAATAGAAGTAGAAGGCTAAATAAAGAGGAAATAATCTTACGTGTAGGGAATGAAGCAATGGTTGCTGCATTAACCGTATGAACTTATAGTTTAGCGTTGCCTACGGACAAGTCTATTAAGTTAATAAGTTGTTATTATTCCAGTTCTCATTAGAAATATTATTTCTTTTTATTGTTGGACAAAAAAAGTTCTGGTATTATATTTAAGAACAATTGTTGCTCTATTTATAATAATAATGTTTTATTTGAAACTGAAAAATTACTTGATGGACTTTGTATACTTGACTTACATAAAAAATAATTTTGCAAATTGAACAAACTAGTAAAAGAAAAAGAGATGATCATTCAAAGAGTTGAATATATGTATTTGATGAAATACAAGTCTGAATCATTTAAAAGGTTCAAAAAATTCAGAAGTGAAACAATTTGACAAAGTATTAAGATTCTTTGATCAGATCGACCACTTAGAATTATGACACAAATAAAAAAAATTTGTTGAGTTTAAATATTTAATGTTTTTAAAACTTCTTGGATCCACTTCAATCTCATATGAGAGGTAACATGAGAAAATATTAAATATATATATAAAAATACTATTTTTTAAGAAAATAAATATAATGGTAGTATATATAAATGATGTAAAAATTATAATTATTTAGAATTTAAAGTAATATATACAACGCTAAAATTATAATATATTATTAATAAATTATTTGTATCAGATAAAAGTATTCTTATTTTAATAATAATTTATAATCTTAGCACCTCTTAAATACATTGCGAGTGCATAAATCTAAACTCTTATGTCTAATATAAGCAAATTATTATGATTCATGGTATATGAAAATTTAACTCATTTATATGTCTCTTTTTTAACTTTTGGGTTAATATTAACTTTTTAAAATTAAATTGAAGTAGTTTCAAATTAAAATTTGATATGAATAAATTTTATTTTAGACAATATAATTATGAAGATTTTAAACTATTTTATAATATTTATTATATTATAGAATTGAATGAATCACACTAATTATAAGTTTAAAAATATTTTATATTAAATTTAAAAAATCAAATTTAATATTCTCTTTGTTCTGAATTATATGATTAATATTAACTTTTTAAAATTTAATTTGAGGTATTTTTAAATTTAAATTGACATAATTTATTTATAATTTAAAAATAATAAATCTTATAATTAATAGTACATTTTAGATAATTTATAATATTTCTAATTGAATTGATTTAAATTAAATGAATTTATATTAAATTTAAATTTGAAAATATTTAAAATTAATTTTTTAAAAATTAATAATAATTTTATAATTTAGAATCGAAGTATTATATTTAAGAATAAAATAAATATATTTTAAAACTGCCATCGACATGCGTAGGCTGCTTTCTTAGGTAATGTTGTAGATACCAAATTGCCCGAAGAAGACAAATTTGAAGTACATGACAAATGCATTGAGTGGATGGCGTATTAAAGAGAAATTTTCAAAGTCTTATCTTATACTACTATTTTCTTTTCTTTTTTTTTTATCGATATTTAACTTTACATAACAACTTAGACATAATTTGTTTACAATTATTTTTCAATATATTAAGTTTTAACAATTAAAAGTTATAATTCGAAAATAAAAGCATTGAAAATAATGTCTAACATTGCTTATGCAACAAGAAGTTTTAATAAAAAAGAATTGATTAAAAAAATATTATTCTTTTATTTGAACCAAAGTGGTATTATATACTCCATTCATTCCTCTTTACTTTATGTTTTTGGAAAAAATACAAAGATTAAGAAATATAATTAATATTTTGTGTGATTAATTAAAATGAATATACAATTTCAATATTATCCTTCAAAATTCATTAAAAAAAATAAAAGATAAACAACTAATATTTAATGTATAAATTATATGATAAACAAAGTTATTAATATTTTTTTAAAAATATTTATAAATAATAAATAAAAGTAAATAAATTTCCCTCTCCAAAGTCTAAAAGGACAAGTAGGAGACTAGTAGTAGTACTACAATTTTTTGGTAGCCGATGTGGGGGGAACATTGACTAACACTATTACATTAACCAGGACTGATTAATTGACTAACAACGTTACCAATACCAAGAACTAATTTCCCTCAGTTTAAAAAAAAATAACTATAGGTATAAATTTTTTATTTTTAAAAGAATGAGATAAAATATATCACTCCGTCCCAAATTAATTGCTCAATTTTTACCATTTTAAGTCAAATTGACTATTTTTAGAATTAATAATTAAACATATATAAATATATTTCTAAAATTATAAAAATTGGAGTTAGTAATAAATTGTATATACTTTCTTTTGGTTATAATCTCTTCACCTATATTTTAACAAAAATAATAAAAAGATTAGTTCTAAAAATAGTCAATTTGACTTAAAATGGTCAAAATTGAGCAATTAATTTGGGACGGAGGGAGTATAAAATAAAGGGTAAATATGTTATTTAGTGGGAGGGTCTATTAGGATAAAAAATAAATAAAAATACTAGTCACTTTATATAATCTTGTGAGATCACTAAAGATAAATTTAAAAAAAAAATTACCCTATTTCCTCTACTTTTACCATGCATTTATTCTTGTAATTATTATTTTAGTTAATTGTTTATTTGTTTGTAAAGTTGGAACAGTCTATTAAAACTTGTTGGATCAAATTTTTGGGTCAGAATTGGGCTCAAAAATATGTATTGGACCTTTGAATATCAGATCTATAGGAACTACCAAGCCATAAAAATTGACACATCCGAGTCCATGGTGTGTGAAAATTCTGTTCTCTCAAGACGCAAAAGAAAAGGGTAGAGTGGCAAGGAGGTGTGGACCGTGTGGTCCGTATGGGATGTTAACTCTTTCGTCCACGATTTGTGAACCAAATTGACTAATTAACCTTGTTAATTGAAACTAATTAAGGGTAAAAACAATAAGAATTGTGTCATCTAATTTATTGGAGCAATTAATTCTTATGGAACCTCCATAAGGGAAAGTTAATTAATCAGTCTCATACACTAATGTCAACTAATTTCTTATAAATATTCGTCATCTCTAACAAGAGAATCAATCTAAGTATACTCTAACCCATAAATTATAAGAGTACCGTTATATATTGTGATAAATTTACGTCGAATTACAATTGTGAAACTTATCAATAAATATGATTGGTAGCAATTATAAGAATGTCCCACTTATTACATATATCACTAAAAAAGTTACTATTAATACTTATCAACGTAATTAGCAATCAAAAAAATAGGCATAAATATTCGCAATAAATATCATTTTCTAAATTATAATCCTTTATTATAACAGGCGGTGTTATATTCAGATCTAGTCCAATATCCGGTGTCTGAACTCCAAAACAAATCCAAACATTAACATGACCTTTTTCCAAACCAACTTTTTAGATAAAAAATTTCTTGCACCGATCGTGGTTAACTAAATTTCATAGTCTCAAGCTAAATAATTAGTAACCTAATTAATGTTGAACTTTTACCCCACCCATAACCAATCACCAATTCACCATCAACCAATGTGCAGGGATCCACCAAAGCTCAAAAGCCTATAGCTTGTTCAATGTTGAGTCCATTCCCTCTTCAAGGGACCACAAAACTAAGAGAATAAAACAGATGCCCAAAAGGCCCGAAATTATAAGGAGAAAAAAGTGGTACTCAAAATATCTACAAATCTACCAAAAGTTTTGGAGATCTTGTTGCAGTGGCACTTTACGCTATAAATCAAGAAATCGCTATTTTGCTAAACTTTGGCCAATTGACTAATACAACGTCGACACGCAGGCCAGGAGGTATTCTCTCTCTGCGTGTCAGCACTGTATTAGTCAATTTATTGACTTACCATGAAGTTAACTTCATAGTAACCCGATCCTTTGCTAGGGGAAGTATTTTACGTTTTCTCTTCCCCACTCGCATGAATGTGAAACTTTTATACGATAGAACGACTAATGACAAAGTCAAAATCATATTTATTTTTACTTGTGAGAATTAATTTAACTCGGTCAATTATATGATTTTCATAAATTAATGGTGGTCGACAAAATTCCAAAAGAGAAAAGAAAGGAATAGAAGTATCATAGGAAAAGAAAATGACAACGCCCAAAAAGATGAGAGCAAAAAGCAAGCATATGTAGGGCAATTGGACATTATCGTTATTGTTAGGACCACCATGCATGGACAATTAGACAGCACCAAGCTCATTGCATTGCATGTATTCCCATGAGTGAACTGACCAATGAATCCATAGATTCTCCAAGCTTATATGCTCCATCTCCATATGCCAAAAGTAAAAGAAAAAAATAATACGAACATTGACAATATGAAGAGAGGGTAGGGTCGATTAATGGACCTCATATGTCCTCAACAAAAATATCTACAATAAAAAGAGATATTTTCCATTTGGATTGAAACACAGTAACACATGGCATATATATTAATTGACTAGTCGACAAATCATTGATATTTCGATGAGATATTTCTCTTCTCATTTAAATATCTTCTCAGGAACCCTCTTCACAAATCGACCCTGTAACCAAAAAGGAAAAAATAAATAAATACCCTTTTAATTAATAATTTATATATAAACATATATACAATATATATTATGTAGAGGAAAAAAAGAAGAAAAGAGGATATATATATATAATTAGTAGTAGTACTTTGAGTCTTGGTCTTTTATCTGCATTGAGCTTGCGAACTTGATATCTTATCTTCTTTGAGAACAATCTAGACTGGCGCTTTTCTTTGTATCTAAGTACACTTGCTTCCCTTCTTGTTCTCTCGTCTTCCCTGACAGGCACCTCTCCCATCTATACACAAATTAAATAGAAACATATATATATATATATATATATATCAATTATTATACAAGTAGGCTGTAAGCTTAGTCCTCCACATGACTATAAAAAATTGTGATAAAGAAGGCTTAATCCTCCACATGACGAAAACAATACGAAAAATAAACAAATAAAGTAAATACTAGGGGCACAATCTAAATGATTGATAGTTAGTTACATAATCGCTCATACCTACTTTGATTTGGGAAGTGTCATCGAGAATTTTGTGTGACAATTTAATACCAAACTTTAAAATTGGAATTTAGCGTCAAATTTAAATTAAATTTCAATTATATAGCAGATTCCAATTTCAGAACATGGAATTGAGCTGACAAATATAGAATCATTTTTAATTATTCGTACGGCTGATGATGATATATCTATAAGAATAATATATATATATATATACACACACACACACACATATATATATATATATATATATATATATATATATATATATCAGCACAGTAGTTCTATGTGTTCAAATTATTTATAAAATTTAATATAAAAATAAATCGAAGCTATCTTGGTGTGATTCTCACCAAAATTAAGGAAGAAGTTGAAATTAATAATGATATATATGATGATGAGTTAATTGAAGCAAGCAAGCGTACTAACATAGCCATTTTTGGTGGAGGAGAGAGAAAATCCACAAGGCCGGAGTGAACCACGGTCCGACCATGCATCCAACACTTCTTGATAATTCAAACTCAAATTCAAAGACTTGCTTTTCTTCTCATTCTCATTTTCTTCATCAACATCAATATCAATATCATCCCAAAAGCCATGACTACTAATTTCTTCCCTCTTTATGCTAGTACTAAAATGCCCTTCTTCTTCTTCTTCTTGAAAAAACATGCTTGATTCCTCAACCTTAATTTGGTCACCAAATTCATCCTCCAATTCATTGAATGAATAATCTTCCCATTCCATGAAATCCCAATTAAAATCTCCCATGTTTTCTTCATCTTCAATTCCCAAAATGCCCTTCTCCTTGTTGACATGAAAGTTGTTGGTTTGGGGGAAGAAATTAATATCAAGGGTGTCTGGAACTTCTTGTTCTTCCATTTTTGGGTGTTTTAGGAAGGAATTTTGCCCCATTTCCCCCCTCTTTATCACTTTGTTTCTTTCTTTTTCTGTGCATGAAAAAATATATATATGAAGATGGGAATAATAATAAGTATAAAGAGACTAACGATATTCTCTTTTTAATTTTATTAACCTTTATGCATTTTATTACGTGGCATCTTATCTTCTTGTTATTGGCCTGGACACCCATGACCTACGTTCTTGTGATAGGCTAAGAAAATTAATTGGGTCCCAACTTTTTTGAAAATGCCAGTGAATTGGGACAAAAGACTGTCAATATTTAAATCATTGTAATATCTTTTTTTCGGTATTTTAAAACGTTGAACTCCCCCTCTCTGTATTCAAAAGGATATCTCAAATTCAAAAGATTTTATTCATAAAAAGATGTCTGAAACTACATATGTTAAATACAAAATTAATTTATTTTTAAAATTATATTAAAATGAGGTCTACTAAATTTAAAAAAGATAGATTTATTAGTACTTACATGAAGGATTATGGACAAAATTAATATTTATTTTATAGTCTTTTCTCTGTTTTAAATTTTTTAATATATATAAAATTTATATTTTGAATATCCTTTTAAGACCGGAGCCAAGTAATATGTAAGAAACACGTGAATCACAATCATGTATAATGGCCAGTAAATTGATTTCTTGTGGGGCAAAAAGTGTTTAGACTTTTACTCTTTCTGTCTATTTTAATTTATAATTTCTATACATATTATATATATCTATATATATATGGAGTATATATATTTGAAAAATGATGTTAACTTTACTTAAACTAAGACACATAAAAAACAAAAAAGACCAAATGAGATGCTCAAGAAATTTGTTCAATGAAAAGAAAATGTACATGCACAAAATATGTCTTATGAAGTTTTGATGACTTTTTTCTCCTTTTTGTTTTTTGTTTTTCTGGTGATGATAAAAAATATATACGGCATGAATTAAATTGTTTGATATTTGGGCCTTGGTAGCCAGAATGCGACCTTGCTTATCGAAACCTCTAGAAATCTTAAATCACATTTTAAAAAGGCTTAAATACACTTTAAATTTTAAAAAAAATTGTTTTTACTGTTTAAACCCTAATGTTTTAACTTTAAGACATTAAACGTTAATGTACTTATATTTTTATAAATTAAACCTTTTCACTAACGAATTTAACATTTCTTACCATAATAAGTCACGTGACTCAAGGTAAAAAGATAATTAAATCTTTTTAAGGGTATATATTATTTATATTGGTTTCGATTCTTCCTCATTTTTCTTATTCATCACACGCACTAATCATTTGGATTAAATTTTTTGTACTTTCAATGATATTTAAGGTTTTCTATCAATATGAAAAATTAAGTCTTTTAAGAGTATAAATATCGTTTATATTTTTTCTATTTTTTTTCATACACACGAATCATGCGCCTACATTTTTCTGTGTTTTCAAAGATATTTTAGAGTAAAATTACTTAAAATACTCTCATTCGAATTAATTATTACTCGTCGGTGATTAAAAGATTTAATTTATAAAAATTCAATACCTTAAAGTTAAAACATTAATATTTAAATTCTAAAAAAATATTTTTTTTGAAAGTTTAAAGAAATATAGTTTAGTGATATGTCCAATAATAGTTAGACAAGCTGGCTTTGACTTTGAACAGTTGCATTAATACAAAGACTGATACGGCAATTCTGAATTAGTGACATTTTGGACAGAATCCTAGTCATTGTGTTAGCCCATAAGGGGGAAAAAGGCATTAAAAGAGCTTGAGCTTTCATATACAAAGAAGTAGTATTAACAAAATTATGGTGCACATGGCCCAAGTAACTTAGCTACTACCTCCATTCCATAATAAGTGATTTTTTAGAAGAAAAAATTTGTTCCAATTTATTTGTCGTTTATAACTTTCTAAGAGAATAAATTATTTACTTTCCAATATCACCTCTAACTTATCTCATTGTCTCAAGAAATTTTCTCTCTTGTATTAATAGCTTTCAACTTCTCATAAAGGGGTAATGATGGAATTTCATACAAATTTTAATTATTAACTGATAGTATTAAATGACTTTCTTAATTCATGTGCATAAAACTAAAACGACACTTAATATGGAATCGAGGGAGTATCTTATATTCAGTTAATAAACCGACAGCTTGGATACAGTCATTTACCGAAGTCCTTTGCCCTGAGTGATACTACCTAACTCATAATAATTATGAGGTGAGGGGATTGAGTCTTGACATCCCAAGGTAAGATGTATGAGTTTAAATTCAGTCTAAATTAACAAAAAAAAAATACAATCATTTTTATGAAGTCAATAATATATACTCCACAAAAAGATACTCCATCCTTTTCACAAAAAAAATATTATTTATAAAATTTACAAATATTAGAGATATATTTTTATTTTAAATATATAGTTGAAAATAGTACGTTGTTATATTAATAGCATGATACCATCATGAATTTATGACTACAATCTTGAATAAATTCTGTCATTTTATAGTATTATTAGTAAAAATAACTCCCTTTGTAATTAAAAAAAATATGACAATGCACGCATATTAAAGATTTATATTGATTCTTGATTAAATCTCCAAAATGCTCAAGTATAGAACTATAAAAAAAAAGAGTCATGCTATATGTTGCGAAAGATTTCTACTAAATTACGATTACGACATATATTAATACATAGAATTGAATGAAATTTATCTATATAACTCGTAATAAAAAAAAGTAATATGTAAACTCGGAATATATATCATTTTCTAAAAAAAGTATTTTATAATTATTGGATGGAGGGAGATTATATTTGACCCGTTTTAGTTTCCACAGTATAATGAGTGTTGGAGAGAGGAAATGAGGTAGGGGAAAGGTAATCATTAGGTATTTGCCCAAATATTAGTACGAAGAAAGAGCTAGAAGAGTAGTATTGGACTTTAATTATATATGCTCCCTTAACTTTTTTTTAACTTATATTCACGTTACATCAAAACAAACACATCACATAGAATTAAGAGTTTATAGTCATACAACAACGAGGGATAAGTAGATCTCCTTTTAAAATCAAAAACCAAAGTTTGATTAACAAAAATACGTACGAGGATAATCATGATACACAAAAAGATCCTCTTAATTAGTTCATATATAATTTCCTTAGCCAGACAATCAGCTAACTTGTTTACTTCCCGAATTAATTTACAAGTAGGCAGAGAGAGTCAAAGAATGAGCAAAATAAAACCAAGAAAAATATTAGTTTTGCACATGAACAAAGTCTTTATATACTATGAATTAAGTTATACACTCGTGTTCATGTTAGGGTGAGTTCATGCATGGCACGTTCCCAACGGTGGACTTTTTAAGTCAATTTAAAATAATTTACCAAACGTTTGGCCAATAAGAAAGTGTGTATATGACTACGTACATTACAAGACTATGAATAACATGGATTTTTCTAATTCCTCCTTAATTTCTTGTTGTAATTTAAGTGGGAAAATCTCATGGTTAATAATTATGTATGGCTAATTCCCATTTGAGGGCTCGAGGCAACTTCCAAGTCCCAAACAAGAAGTTTTCATCACAATTTTGGATGTCGGCCACAACTAGTTTTACCAGATTTCAGTTGACATGCATGAGCTCCACATGCAACAAAGTGAGTAGGTATGCCTTATCTATCCAAGACATTTAAAATTGGGTTTATACATTAATTAAATTAGGTCACTAATAATGATAGAGCAATATTAATTACTTTCTTTGTCCCTTTTTACTTGTCATTTTAAAAAAAACACAGAAATTACGAAATGCAATAAATAATTTGTCTGATTGACCAAAATAGTTATAAAATCTCAATAATATCCTTCTAAAATTTATTGAAAAATATGAAAGAGAAACAAGTTAGTAATTAATATAGGGATAATATTAAAAATTTAGTCATTAATGCTTTCTTAAAATTTACAAACGTCAAGTAAAAAGTAACAAATTTTACTATCTACTACCCCCATTCCATAATAAGTGACTTTTTAGAAGAAAAAATTTGTTCCAATTTATTTGTCGTTTACAACTTTCTAGGAGAATAAATTATTTACTTTCTAATATCACTCCTAACTTCTTTCATTGTCCCAAGAAATTTTCTCCCTTGTATTAATAGTTTTCAACTTTCCATAAAGGGGTAGTGATGAAATTTCATACAAATTTTAATTATTAAATGATAGTATTAAATGACTTTCTTAATTCATGTGCATGAAGCTAAAACGACACTTAATATGGAACCGATGGAGTAACTTAAAACGACAAGTAAGAAAGAACGGAGGAAATATGTTGTTAGATCAATAAATGTCTTTGAAAATTCGAAATATCGTTAAAACAAATGTAACAATGTCATTAATTATATTGTATATTTACTCTAACAACATAAATATTATTCTGACATTATTAACCATCCTAAATTATTACATTAGTTGCGGCTCCAATGACATCTCCTAAAATATGAGTACCACTGGTGCATTCTTTGTATGTGTAATTGTGTGTGTTATTTTATACTCCCATCAAAGTATTACGTTACGTTTGGATAGGAGTAATGAAAGTGAGAATGAAATGATTCATTCTTATGAAATGTAAAAATTGTGTTTGGTTCCTTGAGAGAAGGAGAACATCCAAATAATTCATTTCAACTAAAATGAAATGAATCATTCTATTCTTTATTCCATTCTTTCAATCCAAACGTAATATTAAAGTTTATATAAGATACATAAATTTTATATCCAAAGTGAGAGTGTCCTTTAAAAATCAAAGTTTCTTTATAAAATAATAATAATATACCTGAATGAAAGATAATCAATGGTCAAATCATATCTTACTTAAATATAACCGGGCGTGCAATTCTTAATTATGTACTCATATAGTTTGAAACTCGTATCACCTTGCACCATATATAATTGTTGATTAATTGGCAAAATTGAAATATCAGCAATTAGGAGAGTGACACAACCCCCAATATATTTACGTACAAAATGAACAACAGTAATTTAATTATTTGGGTGCATAGAAGGAAGGGAAAAATATTCTTGCAAAAAAAGGAGTGATGACCTTTGACATGTGGCCTATATATAAATCCACATCATATCAGGGTTTACATATTCAAAGATGGATGCAAATTAGTCTTCAAGTTTGACATATAAACACCCCCCAAATTAGCATAAATAATTATGTACTGTACTACCATAGTATTCTTATTCCTATACAATCACGTACGTTATTGATTTGACGCTATAGGTAGATCCTTCAAATTATTAGTATGATTCTATGTTGTTAAATATCTTGTATCTGTTTTGGCTTCTTCCAGTACCGTACAAGACGTTCCCCTCCAATCACTTCTTATAAATAAAACTGTAAGTAACAAAGTTAGATATCTTATATTTCTTTATTTTGGGTATACTTTTTCTTGGTGTTTTTTTTATGTCGTAAAATTAGATTTTATACTAATGAATTCTAACTCTAGTGGTATCGGTACACCGCTCATTCTCTAAAATATGCATAACGTTCAAATTTAATTAGGATTCGCTTTCATAAACCTGAAGGGGTGTATTTCTTGTAAGGTTAGGTTAATGTTCCCTGTCTTGTCGCACATGTTGATAAATTTCAGGTTGATAATAAATTTAGTTTAAGACTAAGATTTGTGATTTAAGTGTTTTTATTTCCTTTTTCTTTTATAACTGTGGAATCTGCATTCGCTAGAATTGTAAGGACAAGAGGAGTGTTTACAGCTTAATATATTTCCCTTGGAGTATTGTTGTTACACATTCAAAAGACTTTCACAAAAAACAAATTAAAAAAATGTTAAATTGTAATAATACATGGATATATAGAGTGGATGGTTATAAGTAAAACACACATCAATCATTTAGTATCTATCTAGTATCCATTAATATTTTGTCATCAAATTAGTTTTGAGATCAAGTGAATTAGGCTGGTGTGTTACAGGGATTGAGATTATTCAACTTTATTAATCATGGAAATAATTATACAGAGAGAGAGAGAGAGAGCACACCGTCTCACCATTAGTTAATCAAGAAAACTAAAGTTAATCAAGAAAAATAAAGTAAGTAACGTTAACTCTACTCTCACTCCAAATCTCACATGGCACCGTTGACTCCATCATCACTTTAATTCATTATACTTAATTCTGTTCTTAACAAACCCACCCAGTTCACACGCTTAATACTTTCTAAACCACAACTACGATAATACTATAATAATTACAAAAAAGACAAACAAACAAACAGTTTGAAATTAAAGTTGAGAGAGCATTAATTAATACTCCTATTAATTAATTAAGTACTATGTCCAAAGGGACTCTCTCTTTAGAGGATCCTGCATTACATTAATATTGGTAGAGGAACCAAAACTGAGGAATTGGGGAAGGACGTTGTCCAAGCTATTACTCGATAAAAGAACTGATTTCTCATCTGGGTTCATATTCATCATCATTTGAGTTGGTGTTGTAATTGGTATGTTAGAAGTATGCTGATGATGATGATGATGATCTTGCTGCTGCTGCTGCTGCTGCTGCTGCTGTTGCTGCATCTGGAAGCATAATATCTCTGCTTGTGCAACTGCTAGCTGCATTTGTAACTGAGATACTTGATTCTGCAAGTAGGAGATTGCCCCAACACAACCGTATACAGGGTCTCTCATTCTTGCGTTCCCTTCGAAAACTAAACTGCTCACAGCATCTCCCCTCTGATGAACAGGAAGCTCCTGATCCAAAATTAATTAAACAATTAATACCCAAAATCATCAAACACTATTGCTTGCTTTCAAACCAGTTACTTTTTACTAATTGGACTAATTATATATATATATATATATATATATATATATAAGTGCATATAAATACAAGAATACACATATATCAGGAAAAAATTCACAGTTCCAACTTTTTTATATATTTTACAGAACAAAAAAAAATCAATTACCAATGCAACTTTTTCCGTATCATCTACATAAAAAAATAAAAAGAAAAAAAGAAAAAAAAAGTTGCATATATCCTTGGTGTTTTTCCGCGATTTTGTGCCAGACAATCATTATTGATATAAATATATATGTACATAATTAAACATATGCATATATATATAGAGAGAGAGAGATGAGAGAAAGAGAGAGAGGGAGGGACCTGCAACATCTTGCTGACATTGCTAGCACCAAAAACCTTGTGAACAATGGCAAACTTATGAGGGTCATCGGGAGGGAAGTAAGGGGCAAAGATGCAGTCCTTGGCGCAGCGGCGTCTCAACAACTTACAGGAGGCACAAGGTGAGGTTCCTCCCATTTCTAAATTCTAATTGCTCAAAACTAACAGATTGAATAAACTTTTGTGGAGGAAATTAAGGAAGGAGAAAATTGTTGGTAGAACAAGTTGGGAGAGAATAATAAGCTTGTAAGCCTATTTATAATGGTTAATTTAAGTGTAGAATGAGTCTATAATATTAAATTTATTTAAAATTTGAAGCCATCTTATCAAACAAATAATGGTTAATTAAAGTGTAGACTGGATCTATAATATTAAATTAATTTAAACTTTGAAGCCGTCTTATTAAACAAATATTATCCATGATTAACAAGGTTATGTAGCATTAGAGAAATAGAGGTTGGAGTTCTTTCAGTTTGAAGAAAACTGCCAATGTAATTTACACGTAAAGTTACAATTTTAGACTGCTGGATCAGGGGTCTCACAGCAGCTGTCAATGGGCAATTTGGTCAGTTTGCACATTAAGAATAATAAAATTAAAAAAAAATAAAAGTATGTTATATGCAGCATTGCGCAGAATCAAGGGCGAAGGGAGACCACCGCCTTGGCCCGTGTTGTGTTGGCTACGTAGCCCGTGTAATTCTTTAGTCTCCACGTTCATGTTTGACTCTTCTCTATCTATCTCTATGTGCTATACTGCTATGCTTAGTTGTTAAGTACTGTATGAATTAAATTAAACAATTTTTATATTGCATTACACTTAAATTTTAAGGTATTTATTAAAGAAATAGTCTTACTCGTCCAAACACAATATTCCCACTTGACTTTTTCATTTAATTTTACACGTATTAAGGTTTACGACGACAAATATAATATATTTCAATTACGTTTTCCTAACAACAAAATTTACTTAAAGTTTTATACAGAAGAAAATGTATTATATAACAAAATTATGTCTAATTGTGACCTTTACACCCCTTATTATGCTTAAGTGAATATTTGGTTTGAAATTTGGAAACTTTAGAGTCTAAGGTGATGTTTGATTGCATCTTAATACATCTTAATAGTCCACCTCTTTATGCATTTTAACAGCTCACATCTTTGTATTAAGAGGTCCTCTGAATAGTTAAGATACAAATATGAGTCTAAACTATTCAGAGGACCTCTTAATACAAAAATATGGACTCTTAATATGTATTAAGAGGTAGATTGTTAAGATGCATTAAGATGCAATCAAACACCACCTAAATGTGCTTAAGAATCTTATTTATTTTACAAACTCAAATTTCAATTGCAACTTACTACAAACAGACACAATATTTGGATAAATTATCGCGACGCTCCAAAAGTTAGATGATATTAAATTTAAGGACTCAAATAATCTGTTATTATTGAATTAATTGATCAGACCCTTGTGGTTGTAATAAAATATAAATTCGACTCTTCTGGTTCTAGAGATTCTATGAAATTTCTCAGAATCTCAGCCCTATGACACTAATATTAAATTAAATGATTTTATTAATTAATATTCACCCCCATCCTACACATCACTCTCTCTCTCTCTCTCTCGATCTGCATTAGTTTGTTTCTTTAAATTTAGGACTCTTTTCTTTCCTTAACAACTACCGCCTAATTCAATCTCAATAATACCTTTATTTCCTTAACAACCACCGCCTAATTCAATCTCAATATAATAGATAATGAATATGGGAGAAATAACAAAATTATTATTTTGAACAAACTCTTCTCCTTCATCAACAGTAATGGTACATGTGTTATATTATTGTTATTTATTCGATTCACTAAAATCGAAGTTTTGTTTTATATCAATGAATTGATTATTTGTGTTGTGCAATATAATTTTATTAGTTGTTGTGTGACTTTCTTCGAAGGAAATAGTTGTGGCATGACTCTCTTTTAACTTAATGGTCTATTTGGTACTTCCTCCGTCTCATCTCAAGATAAAAATGTTGGTTCATTTTTTGTGCCTATTAAAAAGAAGATAAAATGACAAAATTGTCCATATTTAAATTCTCATTTAATTGCATAATTTTTTGCACATGATTAGTAATACTCCATAAATATGCATAGAAAATAGAAATATGACAATTAATACTAAGGGTATTATGAGCAAATTATTGTAAAAAATAGATTATTTAAGGTAAGTAGACATTTAACTTGGGACTACCTAAAATAGTAATAAAGATTTTTATTCTAGGACGGAGGGAGTATTATAATGGAACAATGAATAACAATGATAGAAAAATGACGTAATAACACATCCATCAAACTTTCATTCTATTGAGGTATATATGGGCATTATAAGATCAATGCTTTTGTGTTGATTTCTGAAATTGGATTTATATTTTTTATGTTGATTTAATTCAATGAGTTTTCAGGGACGAAAGAGGATAATGAGAGACAAATTAATGCCGATATGGATGATGAAGAGAAAAATTAGGCTGCTGGTTGTTAAAGAAAGAAAATAGTCCTAGAATTAAGGAAATAACTAAATGGAGACTCCAGAGAGTGATGTGTAGCGTGGGGGTGATTATTAATTAATGGTTAATATTACATATCATTTTGTTAACCATTGATCTTAAATATAGGGTTCAGATGTAAAGAAATTCATAATGTAAATTACCATAAAAACTCTAGAAAAGCCGGATCGTAAAGGATTATAAAATATTAAAATCTTATTTAAGACCTACATAAATAATATTCCTTTCGTTTCATTATGTATAACAGTTTTATGTCTGTTTAAGACAAACGCATGTCAAAATTATTCCAAATATTATATTTCAAAATATAAAATTTGTTTGAGAATCATTTTAAAATTTGAAACCTCTGGTATTGCTTTTTTAAATAACAAATAAGACTTTCAACTCCAAATGGAGCTTGTTAATACTACTAGGTAGATATTTAGAGAGTTTAGGGGGTTAGGGTTTAGTAAATAGCATTGCTGTGTTGAAAGGATGCAAAACCCTAAACCAGTGGGAAAGAGATGGGCTCGACGTGAATGTTTGTTGGCGGACATTCACATGCAAGCACAAAAATGATACATACACCTCTCTATCATTTATCAAAGATCACATCCCAATTTGGTTAAACAATTAAGTGCTAGACAAGGCACAGAAAACACCAAAATTTGACCCCCTTGGAGCTAGCTGCTACCCTAAAATTTTGTTTTTTATAAATAAAAGACAAGGTTTCATACCAGGCTTGTTTCTCAAGAACAATATCTGCCCATGAACATAAACATTTGTATTGGATACTTCCATTCATCGAAAGCAAACAACTCCATTAAAATGGCACTGAACACCTTACCTCTATTTTCTAATTTCCAAAAAAACAAAAAGGAACACCTCACCTAACCTCAACTCTGAATTCTTTATACCCTAATTTAAAGAACTTAATGGCCCTTGTAAACATATTAATGAGTGGGGAAAATGGGAAATATATATAATTAATATGGGTATCACGTTAGAATTCTTTTTACTGCTGTAATCTTTTGTATTTTGTTCAACTATGTATGTGCAAAGTATGTACAAGACTGCTGACTATTTGTATTTATCAGTTTAGGGACTATTGAGCAACGGTTAATCTACTATACATGTAGATTTTAGTCAATGAATACAAATGCAAAATCATCACACATGTGCTGATGTGCATGCATCTGGAAATACACAAGAAAGTATTTGATTAGGATCCCAGAATGTCTTAGTCAAAATATTACTATTTACTATAAGCCGAACAAATTTTGAATTATTTTGATAAGAACAATGTATCGTCGACAAGGCCAAAATGCTTAAGCTTTATTTAACATCTAACTGAGATATAATATTCATCATTTTTCCAAACTTTACAAGGAGCAAACGAACTCCAGAATTCCAGAGAAATGTGAAAGACGTAAGAAACTACTCCCTCCGTCCCAAATTAATTGCTCAATTTTGACCATTTTAAGTCAAATTGACTATTTTTAGAACTAATCTTTTTACTATTTTTTGCTAAAATATAGGTGAAGAGATTATAACCAAAAGAAAGTATATACAATTTATTACTAACTCCAATTTTTATAATTTTAGAAATATATTTATATATGCTTAATTATTAATTCTAAAAATAGTCAATTGGACTTAAAATGAGCAAAATTGAGCAATTAATTTGGGACGGAGTGATAAATTATATGTACAAAAACTAGAACAATTACTTAGTTTAATCAAAGAAAATAAGAATTGCATCCTATTCGGAGCATTAAGTTGCTCTTTTTGGCATCCTGGATATATATCATTATACTTGGTTTTACATCGTTGCTGATAAATTATATATATTTATTCAAAGAAAAATTATTGCTAAATAAATTTTAAAACCTCATAAGTGATCAATAGTATGTATAATAACACATAAGTCCAACCCATCCATGAACCATGTTGCGTCCATGGACTGCAGTGGAACTCTAAATCCTCAGCTTATCTCCATATATAATAATAATTAAGAACGACAACGACGATTATTATTATAAACAAAACAAGGCCACCAAGAATTTAATGCAGACCAGTTAATGAGATCCAGCATGAAGCTAAGGTCAAGAGAATTAAATAAAATAAAATTATGTTTCTGGAAGTACGAAAACTAAATTAATATAGAAAGATAATTCATTTAGCTTGAGGTCACATGCAATTAGATTAAGTATGCTGTAGCAGTCTGAATTACCATTATGTTGGCAAACATGGAAAAGATTCCACATGAGGGTATGCAACACATCTACATTCAATCTAATATTAGCTCGTACTTGTGTATCGCGAGGTTTCTGAATAACTTCACCTAAAATTATAAGAGTTGTAAAACCCTAAAACTGATTCCCTCTATCTTGCATTTAATGCTTTCCACATGATTCCAAACTTCTAATCTTCTATTCCGAGAAAAACAGCACACTTTCCCTAGTTGTCGTGGCTTATTTGATACTCCCTCTTACCCATAATACATGACGTTTTAGAGTTTGACACAACCATTAACGAAATGATTATATAGCATTAAATATAGTATTAATTGTCTATAATACCATTTATCATAATTATCTCATACACTCTCTCTCTCATTTGTAACATTTTCCCATAAGGGGTAATTTTGGAAAAATTGTACTTAATTCTCCTAGATTATATAAAACGTCAAATAATTTGGAACAAATGAAATCATCTAAAACGTCATATATTATGGAACGGAGGGAGTACTTGATAGCAGTAATATCTTGGTTCCAAAATTAGAGAAATGATTGACTTTTAAAATATTAGCTAAGAATTTAAGGGTGGTGGTGTAATGTTAGATATGATAATAAAAAAAGACTAATTAATAACATAATACCACTCTATATATTCCTAAAATAGAAATATATCTCTAGTTTAAAAAGGATATAAAAGGAGAATATATCTCTAATTTTGAAAAGGAAAGAGTTATGATTTTAAATAAAATTGTCTTATTAACTAAGTCTATGTTTTATCGTAGACTAATAAAAAATGGGACCTCTTTGTTGAATTTTCTCAATTGTATTACCTCACAAAACGCGTACTTTTCACCTTCAGTTTCAGTTTTGAGTTTCAAGTTCAAACCCCTACGGTCTAGGAAGAAGAGATAGGAGTCAGGATGAGAACCTTGTAAACTTAGTTTAATATGCTTCACCAGTGTTTTTAAAGTTTAATGAATAAAGTATGAGAAAAAACAGACATCTTTCACCGTCTTAGAGGAAATAAAACATGCGAGCTCCAATGCAAACATTAAATGCGCGTGGTGATATGGAAGATTCGATTTTTGGGATATGCATGGTGTTCCAATTCTAAAATTGTGGATATTAGATGCAATCTTTGGCAATAGCAATCTCCCTAGTAGGGGATAGAAGAGGAACTTACCTGGGGTCCAATTGCTGGAACAGAGTGGCGGTTGGATTTCCAATGAGGGGAGCTCTATCCAAATTCCAAACTGTAAAATTTGTTTACCTTTTCGGAAGAAAAAAATTTAGAGTAGGCAGAGCTGCACAAGCAATAGGCATGTGATTGCATGAAAAAAGGAGCCTGCGCTAATAGTTACTGCAAATGCACCCTTTCTAACTTAGAATTTAGTATAGCTCATCTACGAGAATTAGTGCCACTAACGTAAAGTTCACTATGGAAATATACGGAATATTTTTATTTTGGCGTAAACCAATAAGAATTCTGGAATTCATGTATGTTCATTGTTCCCAGTGCTGGAATGAAGTTGGACATGAGATACTGCCAACCTACTTATGATGATCAATAGAAATGTAAATTACCTTAAATGGGTGATATAGAGCTGACTGCTGACCCAACAGAACGCCAAATTCAATAACAAGCCCAATCCAGGGCCATCTCTAAATAGAAAAAAATACAAAATATCTTAATACTTAATATAACTCTTCAAACCATGTTTGTTTGCAAAAACATGTTTGAGATTAGACTATTTTGTCTTAATTTAACACAACTTCGGACTATTTAATCCTTTGACGAGGGACTATTAATCTCTCATTGTGAAACTATTAGTCCCATAAAACCATTTGATAGCTTATGAGGGGGCTATTAATCCCATATTCATCATGAGATTATATAATCCCTCATAAATAACCTTAGAAATGACAAAAAAATATCCATAAGACTATTTAAAGGACTATTAATCTCCCATTGTGGGAAAAAATGGTTCGAAGTAGTGTTAAATTAAAACGAAGTAGTGTTAAATTAAAACAAATAGGCCGAAGTATCCCAAGCATTTTTTTTTTTGCAAACAAATATAGCCTTGTTTATTCATGAATTGATGGTATTGTAAAATGATGAGCATTCAACTACATAAGTTTGATATCCTAGAAAAAATGTTGTGCATGAGCACACAAAATGGAATTATTAAATGAATTGGTCGTAAATCTGTCACGGATATCATCTATAAGGAATGCCCCAAGCTTATGTGAGCAACTTCTAATTATCTTGGAAAGAAATAGATTTCAATAGACAATTTATGAGTTAGTATTATCATCAAAATATTTTTCAAGGTATCAACCCCCTATGAGAAGCTCTTACAGCATCAAACGGTTTCCAATTTCAAGCACCACAGTACATGGCATAGAAAGACCGTGCCTGCATTAGTGAGCAAGTCGTTTAAGCCAATGCCATAGGCCAAGAGCACAAAGGAAAGTAGAATATACCTCACCTCAACATTGAGTTGCAGGTGATTTTTGCAGGCTGCAGTGTTCTTGCAATTTTCGTTTATTACGCTTCTTAATCCCATTTCTGAATAGAGTGCTTGCAAAACATCGTCTTTCTTTATAAACTGGAGAATGATGTATGCTATGCTCAAGTGTTTTCTTTTTCAAGTACTCTGCCGCCTGTGCCTGAA
Organism: Aralia elata; assembly: GCA_034770075.1. NCBI lineage: Eukaryota > Viridiplantae > Streptophyta > Magnoliopsida > Apiales > Araliaceae > Aralia > Aralia elata. Next base: position 6,152,798 of record CM068382.1, read on the forward strand.
CTGATTTCTCAACCAAAAAAAAAACTCTAAAAATAAATAAAACTATTTGCAATGGTTATTGATGACGGATCAGTGGTTAGCCAAAATCCTATTTGAACAATTAAACTTAAGAACTTCAGATTCAGTTAATTTCTATTAGAAGCAGTACAAGCATAATAAATAAAAAGGTTTTAATATGGATAATCAAACTAGCAAAAGCTTATCCTAATGGGCTATGCAGCTAGGTTGTAAACTACTCGGATCTTCTCCTTACAGAACCTTGATCCTGTTCAGTGCTTCAACAAATTGTAGACTGAGATGTCAAATTCATTAAATCTCTAATCTCATACATATGGGATTTCAAAATATCACATTCCTTAGATCTCTAATCTCATGTAGATCGGATGTCAAAATTCAAGATGCAAGTCAAATAATCATATGAAGCATTTAAGAAAGCATACAGTAGACCTAAACTGATATAATGCTATTTGTACCAATATATCAGAGGCTCATAACTCCATTCTCACTCTGCCAAATTTACATGATGGAAATATGTCATTTTCAATTATATATTAAGACGATTCCGTGACTTAAAAAAAAAGAAGAGATAAGCGTCTCACTGACTTTTGGTCACCTCATCTACACTCTGAACCACCTCAATTGCATTTCATGATAAATCTGCATTCATCTGTTGGCAACTGGATGCCATGTCATATAGTGTAAGGTATTGCTGATGATATACATGAAAAACGCACATAATGTTTTAGCTCATAAAATTCCTAAGTTTTTTTTTTTTTACAAATTTCCCTGGATTCATTTGAACAACAATAATTAAGAAAATGCAAATATTATCCTCTGATCCTACATCAATCAAACTATAAAACTCAAGAGGTCGTCAAAATAAACTCAAGAAGCTATCGCAAACTGTTATAAAGCAATGCAGGCTCTTTTGATTTGCTGCAACAAATAAAAACATGTATCCCCAGCATTACATAAACCTCGAGTAGTTAAAAAAGCTCCACTACAACTTCCCATATAATATATGAGGTATATAACTACTCGAAATAATTTCTTTAAAGATAAATATTTCGTGAATATAAATTATTTTGTGCTCATTTACTAAAATAGAGATTTCCCCATTGTCAGAAGCTAGCATTAATACCATTTCCACTGCAATATTACCTCTTATCTAAAATAGTGTTACACTTGCACAAACTTACGATAAAGAACTAAGGCTATTAGCCATGGAGACTAATTAAAGCCCTAAAAGGGTGGACTCTAGCTGTCATGATCAGCTACAAGTATATAAAAGCAAGATTCAGGCATCATGAACAGGTGGCACCATAAGTTGTTTACCAACAATCCTAGCTTTGTCCTAGAGGATTGATGGTGAGCAAGTAATACTACCTATCAATCTATTGCTGCTTACAGCTGAATAAACTTGATCCTATAAGACCACAAGCATTTTAATATGAGGTTCAACATGCAGCAAAGTGAACAAATTTCTAAAATGCATTAGTTAGAAGCTGACCCACCAGGACACCAATTAGCCCCAAACATATCAACACTTGAAATTGAAAAAATTATCTAGTAGGTTCAAAGTATCGGCCGTTACGCTGAAATATCAGCGTATCAGCGCAAAATTAGGAATTATTTATGTAAAGGGTAATTTTCGGCGAAATTTTGACAACTCAGCGTAACGTACCAGTTTCGGACCAAATAAAAGAGAAATCACGGCGTAAAGGAGAGAAACGCCAGCAAAAAAAAATTGAATATGCTGAAAGTATAAAAGGGACAAAAGAGAACGAACATTTCTCTATAAATTATACTTAAATTGTACCTATGTAGTACCTAGTTAAGTATACCTTTAAAAAGGTGAAAAATTTATTTGTACTTCAAATATAGTTAGTTAAGTTAAATTGTACTTAAAATATACATATATAGCACCTAGTTAAGTATAACTTTAAAAAATATATAAAAAATGCACTTAATATGTAATTAGTTAAGCTAACATGTATTTAAATTATAATTAAATTATACCTATGGAGTACCAAGTTAAATACAACTTAAAAAAAATTGAACTTAAAATATACTTAGTTAAGTTATATTGTAATTAAATTATACAGAACATGTGTGCTCAACCATTTGAGTTACGACAATATCAAGATCAACTTTATTCAAATGTAAAATTGATTAAACTTACCTACGAGATGCTTGTTTTATCATTTGGACAGTGTTATGTGCACTAAATAGCGTTTTTTTTTAACTTAATTGGTTCGTCTTATTGTTCTTATTATTTAGAATTTATCCATAATTTTTTTACTTTTTTGAAGCTCTTAACTAGGTGCGTATTGCCCGAAACCGATACCGAGTCAAAAAATGACCGTCCGAAACACTTTGAACCATTCCCAAAGCTATTGTTGTGCATGCCTAGTTGTTATTGAAAGTAATATGCCCTCAAGCCAATTATATTTGATGTAATAAGCATTTACTTTGTAATCTTATTCAAATATTAATAATAGAATAAAAGGCATATTTTATCCATGTTAATTGGTTGAATTAATAAATGTGATGAACCCATAGTTTTCGAGCAATGCTTTTAGAATCATGATGAGATCATGCTAGTGAGATCTAAATTCAAGAAAGCTCAAAACTAAAATGTTCCTAATCGATGGATCACTAATATTGGGATTACTGATCCGGATAGATTAGTACATACTATGCTTGATCTTTAGAAGATAATGATTGATCTCATAATCATTTGTGTGAAGACACTAAAGCAAGTATGTAGGTGCTTATTAGAGAATAAGTTCACTGAACGTGACTCGCTTAAAGAACCCTAATGGAGTTTTATTCACCTGTCAATAGGGAAGTTCTTAAGTGATAGTTGTACAAGTGATCCTTGGACTTGAGATCATCATAGTACCTTGTGTATGTTAAGTTATACTTTGTCATATTCCTTAATACCTTAGGGTATGTCATAGGGTATGTACGGGTATAATAAAGTATACACGGAGGTAGGTGAATGATCGACAAAGGATCTACCACTTCTGATAAAGGGAGAGAATGTCCTATGCGATTTGATAAATGACAGCTCAAAAGTCCCTGGCCAGGGTTGAATGAAAATTAGAAAGGAGTTTCTAATTTACATTAATCGGAGTTGTGCATTCTTAAATCGAAATGCATATGATTAAATAAAATAAGACTTGTCAGTAAATCCATGTCTTATATTTAATCGGGACATTGTATGGTAGAAGGATTGAATTGTACGGTAACTACTACTGAATAGGTTCTATGTGATTAAACATTAATTTCATATTATTCGGATAGTCATGATACATTATCGTAAGGTGTCCCTCATGATGTAAAATAAATATTATTTATTTATGTTTGAATTAAAGGAGTTTAATTCATTATAAATAATATTAGAATTGTTCTAATTTATTTATTCTACTACGCATAATATTGAACCTAAAGGGTCACACCGCAAAAAGAATAATATTATATTAGAAGAAATTGGCTTAATGATAATAAATTAAGTATTTAATTTATTAGTTGAATAAATTGAAATGCTTAATATTTATAATGATATATTTGGAGAAATATTGAATTATAAATTAATAAGAGAAATCTTATTATTATTATTATCATTTAATTCTTAATTAGATTAAGAATTAATTTAAATGAAATGTAAATATCATTTAAATTAAATGCAAAAGGTGGGCTAAGCTAATAACATGTGTTAGTTGCTTAAATGCAAAACATGTGGGTTAGGAGAATAATGTTACTTACATATTATGTAAGTATTATTCTTGGTAGTATACTAATTGAATTAGGGTTTTCCTAATTCATCTAACCTAACATTTATTGCACTTAGAGAAGTGCTAGCCTCCATCTAATGAAAGAGTTCTTGATGAAGGGTTCTTATTATTCTTAAGAGTTAGGAATAAAAGATTTAATTGGATTAGCCATCCAAGATTTCTAGGAAATCAAATATTGTTTCTTGTATAATCATTCTTGGTGGATTACCTCTAGAGTGCTACATACACTTTGTAGCTAGTGTTTAATTCAAGGAACAAAGATTGGAGGAGCTTGAAGAAATCAACAAAGGATTGTAGATTGTAAGAGCTTGAAGAAATCAAGAGAGGAGTAGATCTTGTAGCGGTTCAAAGGTTGGATCTATTAAGGTATTATCTCTTGTTAATCTTCATCAATTAATAGTTATGCATAAGGTGATTCATGGATAAGTTGCAAAAATTTTAATTTTCATTTTTCCGTTGCGTATTACAATTAGATTGTGATTTTGCATACTTACAGTTATCACATACCACCAAACTCCAACAGGACCAAAATAGTGTGTCACAATGTCAGTAGCTTCATTTTTGACAAGTCAAGAAATACATGATTTTTCCAAATTTCAAGTTCATGCCATGTGTAAGGCATACCAGATAGTGAAGCAGCTGAGACCACAGCAACCTCCTTCAGTCTCTTAATTTTTTCAATAACTTTCTCATTTTCAAAATGATCATCTGTTAATGGGTGAATCATATCATTCATCTGATAGCATGAAAGTGCTTTTTCACATGCCTACAAGTACAGAAAATCAAAATACAAGACCAATTATAATGAGTAGAAACTTCATACACAAAAAATGCTGCATAGAAAGCTCAAAGAAATAACATGCAATGCCAAAGAGTACAGACATATAGAAGTTATATGAAGGATAAAAGGAATTAACAACTGAAGCCAAGGTAGATACTCGACATTCACTACATAACCCAGATTGAGTTGGAAGAAATTAAACAAAATTTGGGCAAAGCAATCTACCTCTTAATGAATAATTTGTTGCTAATGAAATAAAACAGCATCACAAATTCAAAAGCTAGTGTCACATAGAATCCAACAATATGTTCTCCGCAGTGTCTGTAGTTCCCAATTCATGTAAATAAAGATTATCATTCTATTATCACCTTTGTCGAATGTCGATCCTCTGTACAGCAATTCTAGGAAAATGCAATTATAATAATAAAAAAAAACAATAAGAAAGCTCAGCAAAGAACTAAATTGCTGGATGGATCTAGATAAAGCCGCAGAGACCCTCATTATTTGTATATGTATACTACTAAAACAGTTTGGTTTTAAAAGAGATCAAAGAAATTGCTGCATACTAGAATAAGAACCTCTACCTTCCAACTAGGTTTAAAATTTTAAGCGAAAACACCTCTCAGCCAATATAAAGACCTGACAACTATATTTATAGTGCAATACAAACAGAAAGGATTACAAAGAGTTTAGAAAACTAGTTGATATTTTGTTGAATCAGGGTGGAGGAGTTCCCACAAAGGAATGACATATCCCAATTTCAGTGAGACTAATAGTAGCTCTCACTTTAAAAGTTAACTTAAACTTATGCAGTAAACCTTTAAGTAATGAACATTTGGTTTTCATGCCATCTCATTTTATTCTAAAACTTCAAAACTACAATCTCATAAAAAATTTACCTTAATAGCAATGGAATAAAACCTGTTATCCAAGGAATGCTCAGCAAAGGTAAGCCACTCTCTACATGAAACTCGTAGCCACTGACTACTGGTTGACTTGATTTCCCGCATAACCAAGGCCTCATATCTCAAAGCCAAGCAACTCTATCAAGACAGCAGCAACAAATTCATAAATCATTAATCTATCCCCACAGTATAGTATTATGATCAAAAGAAAGTGGCAACATCCTCAATATTCATCATATCTAGAGATACAGACAAATGGCTTAACGGAAAGAAAAACAAACATTCAATAATCTATGTATTTCAAATTTATCATACAACAAGCTTATAACAAGTTTGAAGCCATCTCATATTGTTATTTGTTTAAAAATCAACCTCAAAACAAATAGCAAAGTTGTTGATATGACTAATTTAGAAACTTAGATTAGGAAAAACTACGTATAGTATGCATAATGCATCAGTCCTGATAACAATCTCATTCTAAAGATCTTCACCACTAAGATATAACCAGATCTCATGTTGAAATTTGCTCACATTAGTTCCAAAACTAACAAGACATGATCTAAACATATATACACACACGTACCGCTAATCTGTTTAGTTAAAAACTTAGAGCAAATCAATAAAAGTATAAACATTTATAGATGAGAATAAGATTATAAAATGCGATTAAAATATATAGATTAGATGGATGATATGCCTCAACATCACCGGCAAGAGCAAAAGCGCGAACGAGAAATTCGATAACCGAAAGCTTCTGCTCAACAGATTTCTCTGCAAGTTCATGAATAACAATGAGAAATTCGTGTCTCATAAACTCTATCAACTTCGAACGGACTTCTAGCAACGATTTCACGTCTTTCGTAACCAAGACCGATTCGAGGATCCGAATTGTTCCGTCATCGAATCTGCACAGAAATCAAGAAATTTTAGACTGCTTAATTGATAAGGATGAATGAAATCGGAAGCAATTTAGAGGAGAGAAGAATCATCACCTTCTGTTTTCAATTTGGGAGCGAAAGAGGGAAATTTGCTGTGCGACTCCGTCAGACATCTTTGAGCGGGATTTGGCGGTTGCAGTTTCAAATTGACCGGGTTTTTATTGGTTCAGTTTGATATTTTATTATTTTTGATCTTCATTTTATTGGGCTCCCCTAAGAAAATGCCAACTGATCCTTTTGGGCCTTGAAATTCACTAGCTGCGTTTTAAAAAGAAATAAGAATTTTATTTTGTCGCAGAAAGTCGAATTATGGAACATATTTTTCCATTCTTAGATAGATCAGGATCGCTCATTCAACCAATTAATAAAATATTATTAAATTAATGACATCATATGAGATTAATATTATTAATAAAACTTTTAAAAAGAAATTGATAAATTAATATATACTTCCTCCGTTCTGGTTGACTTTTTACCCATATTAAAAAAGAGAATAAAATTATAAAATTGTCCAATGTTATTAAAAATATTTAATCTTATCATCAAAAAAAATTGATACCAAAATAAGAGTACTATTTTAAAGTTGGTTCATAAGGAATTTTACAATTAAGCCACTAATCCATCTAATAGTCAACTATTAAGACTAATCCGATTCAATTTTCAAAACATTGTTATGGGAGTCTTAAATAAAAATTGATGTAATTTCATTTAAATTTTATTAAAAAATTAAAAGATGTACATATGTTGGTTTAATTTATGCATAATCAAAAAGAGATAAACATTCATATCATCCTATATATTCCCTCCGTCCCAAATTAATTGTATTTCTAGGACTTTTTAAAGTCAAATTGACTATTTTTAAAACTAATCTTTTTACTATTTTTGCTAACATATAGGTGAAGATATTATAACCAAAAGAAAGTATATACAATTTATTACTAATTTCAATTTTTATAATTTTAGAAATATATTTATATATGCTTAATTATTAATTTTAAAAATAGTCAATTTGACTTAAAAAAGTCTTAGAAAAGCAATTAATTTGGAACGGAGGGAGTACCTCTTTAAACTTTTTTACAAACTAAATTAGCAAACAAAACAAAACAAAACAAAACAAAACTTTTTTACTAATGTATTTTGGTATAACATAAGTGAGACTTTCATAATTTTTATACTTTTACTCTCTGTTTACATGTAAAATTATATTTTAAAGAATTTTTTATGTCTTAATTTAAGTTCTTTGCTCTTTATTTTTCATCCAAATCTCATCAAAATTATGTTTTGTGATTCTTTTTAAAGGATGAAAGGAAAAGAAAAGAAAATTTAGTCATTTGTAAATGTCAAAGTTTTCATTGAAGATTTTTTTTTTTTAAAAAAAAAAAACTGGAACGAAAAACAAAATAATAGAAATTAATATTTTATAATCACTATATTACCTCTTATTTACAAACGCAACAACACAAAATAAAAAAAATAAAGGTGTAATATTGCTCCAAAATGTTTTTTATATAAATTTAAAAAAGATTAGTATTTTTTAAATTTTAAAAAAAACACTTATATTATTTTCTATTGTGTTTTCCGTCCAAAGACTCGCAAACAAGGCGATAAAAGACGTCGGCACATCGAAAATTCTTAAACCTTGCTGCGGTGAGCAGCCGCCAAGGCAGAGAAATCAGAGACAGTAATGGCCGGAAGAAACCACATACCGGCACATGCATTACCTCGCCATCTCCACCGGCCCCACCCAGCCTTACTCGAAGAGCATGTCGCTCTCCAGCACCGTGAGATCCAAACCCTCCTCCTCGACAATCAACGCCTCGCCGCCACCCACGTGGCGCTCAAGCAAGAGCTCTCCGCCGCTCAGCAGGAGCTCCGCCACCTATCCTCCACCGCCGCTGCCGTTAAGGCCGAGAGCGACGCTCAGGTCCGGGAGGTCTACGACAAATCGTTGAAGTTGGAAGCGGAGCTCCGGTTGATTGACGGCCTCAATTCGGAGCTGGCTCAGGTGAGGGATGATGTAAAGAAATTGAGTTCCGATAAGAAAGAGCTCGAGTCGAAATTGGAGGCGGTGGAAAGTGATGTCGTCAGGACTCGGTCGGAGTTGCTACAATTTCCGGAGATTAAAGCTGAAATTGAGGCCATGCACCATGAAATTCAGAGAGGAAGGTGAGATACAATCAAAATGACATCTTTTTCTTTCTCTATACATAATTTCCATGAAAATTAGTTGAATTTCTCATTGTAAATGTCAACAATGTAATTTCATTTAATGATTTGATGGTAATCGAAGATAAAAGTCCATATGATTGTTGTATAACTAAACCCTAATAAGGACGGGGGAAACAGAAGAAGAGGTTCGCAGAAATTACGGAAAGGTTGTTGATATGTTTGATGATGTTTAATTCTGGAAGAAACGTGTTAAGGAAAACTTATGGGGGGAAAAGAAATGCTTAGGAAAATAACGAGTGGATAAAAGGATGCTTGTTCATTATGCAGATTCTGGCAGTTTTTTGGTTACTGAATTTAGACAAATATAACAATGTGACAAATTGTATACCCCTTTAGAATGATATGCATCTGACCTCATATCTAATTAAAATGTTTGAGATTCCATTTTTCACCTTTTTTTCTGGTCTACTTTAATGACAAAACATTACATATTTCCTTCTTGTAGTTTTTACTTCCATTCTTCTGCTTATAATATGAACAGGGCTGCCGTTGAATATGAAAAAAAGATGCATGCTAATAACCTTGAGCTAGGTCAGGTAATGGAGGAAAACATGGTTTCTATGGCTCGTGAGATTGAAAAACTACATGCTGAACTTGCTAATGCTGAGAAGAGGGCACGGGCAGCCGCTGCGGCTGCTGCTGCAGCAAGTCCTGGTAATTTATCTGCTAAGCTTGTTTTTTGTTGTCTGGTGATGCTTATGATTGTTGCAAATCTTTACCATGAGTAGGATTCGAGTGTTCAATTCATCAAAACCCTAAATGTGTGATTCATTTAGGCCCTGGATATGCTGCTGGATATGGAATTCCTGAGATGGGATATGGTGCTAATTCTTATGCTGGTCCCTATGCAGCGCATCAGGTATGTGGTAACCAACTTCCTCCTAATATATTCCAACTGCAGGAAGTCATTATATTTTAGCTTTGATGATGCAGTAGTTCACATACAACCATAATGACTTACTGTGCTTTGGGATCAATATTTAAACCCACCACATCACACCAAAAAGAGTTTATATTTTATCCACAGTCAAATATTAAAGCATTGCTCTTAAGATGCCATGTGGTTGTAAACATCAAGGCAACCGGGTGTTCAAATTCTGCCAGATTACTGGTTTCATAAATGTTAATCATCTTTAATGAAGGATAATATATAAATTATTAAATTTTAACTTTGTTTCCATCAGTTCAACCTTTTACATCCTTCTCTCTTTCATCAAAACCTAAAAATTCACCAAGTCTATCGAACCTATCACTAGCTGAGGCATGTTAGTACAATAGTACTTATTTTGATTGCTGGGAACACCCTCCTCTCCTTCCTGCTAATGTCTTAGTGCTCGTATACTTTACTAATAGGCTACAAAACCCCAGGCATACTGTGATCCAGTCACATGCGAAAAGATACAACTACAACAGTTAGGTGGTTTAGCAACATCTGTGTCTGTTGACGAAGTAGTCCTCTTAACAATGACCTTAGTCAACTAGTATATGGTAGAGAAAAGGAAACATATTGTACATGTGACAACTGGACTAGCCACATCGTAAGTGCTAGGCTACCACATGGAACAGGTAACCATACCGATTAATATTTTCCCATACATAGACCTCGCTCCTGGTAACCAAGCCCTGCTAAATTATCCATCACGATTGTTGGGCCATTCAATAATCTTGGTATGACTTGGGAAGTCGGGATGTAGGACCATTTATTAAGATTCTATCAACCAAATTGAAAAGGTAATAAAAAGGAGGCATATTGTAGACAACTACACATAATACTTAACAAAAAAACAACACAAAGAAATGTTGTAGAAATGATAAAAAGGCTGGCCATGTATTTTATGTTTAGCTCCCGCACAGAAGAGGTGACCTCCAATTGTAGATCCTGTTTTTGCGAGTACAACCTTCTCTCTAGAATATAGCAGCTCCAGCCAAACTCTATTGACTCAAAGAATGCCAAAAGATCAGCCAATCTACATTCCGTAACTCATGTTTGGTATTGGAGCTTTGGTTATTCTATCTTAATTGTCACTGCTTTTCTTTTCTCTCTTTCAGTCTTATTCTGTCTTAATTGTCACTGCTTTCTTCTCTATTTCAGTCAATCTCTCTCAACCAACCCCAGTTTCTATACTGGCACAGAGAATGCCAAAAGATAAGCCAATCCACATTCCTTGACTCAATTTTGGAATAGGAACCTTGCTTATTCTCTGTTAAATCCCTGAAACAGTTTCTCTTGCAGTCCATCTCTCAAGGTTTTTCTTACATAAAATCTCAAATATATTCAGTTTCTATGCATGATTCCTTGTCATAAGAAGCTAATTGCTAATACACTTAGCTGCTTCCTGGAGGTGTACTGCGTACTTGCATATGATCTGTATGCTGCATTTGAATTAACCTTCCAAAACCTGATTATGTTGGGAATTGAGACTTTTTATCATGAATTCTCAGATATATTAAATTTCTAGATTTTTTTTTTTTTTTACTAAAACAGCTAAACTATGTTCTACTTAGCAGCTTCCCAGAGGCCTGTTGAACAAAACCTGTGAACATTACTCATCAGGATTACATGAGACCTCCTTGATAATTGACCTTCAAAGAATTCTGGATTTCAACTCTATTCAATTCTCATCCTTCACCATTCACTTTCAGAGTCCCTAGCCAAACTTCAGGCATTTTTTTTGTGCACCCACCCTTGTGGGGTTGGTGGTATATTAATATTCCTTAGCAGTTTATTTATTTTAAAAGATTAAATATCCCTTAGCATGTTTTATTTAAAGAAACAAACATTTCCAGGCATTACATATGCTGTCTGTTCTAAGAAGGTAGAAGCTATTATTATATGGGTTGTTTGCACTAAAGTTGTGTTGCAACTTGCATTGGGGAATATCCTCTGTTTGTTCATAGCTCTACTTTCTATATGAACTTTCAGCTATAAAAATCTTTTCTTGTTTCCTTGACTGGTGTCCAGATTGGCATTCCCCTTGATCTTGTGACACTATGATCAGATCCCTCGGTCATTAATTAACTCCCAAGTTTGATATTATAAGTTCAGAGTCTACAATTTTGCCAAATATTTATAGACTTCCAGACAAGACCAGAAAATTTATACCATTTCTCTTTGTTGTCTCTTTTCCTTATTCTTACTTTATGGCCCTGCTGTTGGAAAGTCATTGTTGTCGTTAAATGGATGACTTTGTAGAAGCACTGCACATGCAGTTTTAAATTTTCACTAGTAAAAGTAGAGTAGAAGTGTATGTACAGAATCACTATTTGCTAAGTTCTGAGTTACTAGTAAATGAAGTACTGGTTGGACAGTCTTTCAAATTCCCAACTTCTTAATTAGAGATGAGGGTCTACGATAATTATCTTATTATTGCATTATATTTTCTGGTTCAGGGTACTGCTGACGTTGGTGCCCAATATGTTTCTGGAGCAGGACCTCATGGTCATTATGACATGCAACAGCACCATGTACATAGATGAGCTCGCATCAAGGACATGGAATCAGTTAACATCTTTAGAGTTAGACATCCTTAGTTTAGAAAGATCTCTTAAAAAGGCAAAAACGTAGACATTGTTTTGAAATGCATAGTTTATGTCACCTTCTCTACATGTGTGGGCAACAGCTTAGTTGGGTACACTGAGTTGGGTATGGTCACAACTAAGCTGTTGTGAGGCCTTAATTTAACTCCATAAATGCTTAGTTCAGTTGCAGTGTTTTTCTTCTTTCACAGCTTGCATTTTCACCTCAAACATTAGATGTTCGTGTTATAGATGGATTATAAGTTATGCTTTTTGCCTCATATTCGAGTTGCCTTCGAAGAGTCATTTTTCCTGTTTGTGAGCATTTGCGTTCTTATATCTGTTGTGCGTGGTGAATCCCACAGCCACATTAAATTATGGGTGATGTTAGGGGTCTCAAAAAGTGTCTCAAATGATGCGTCACCAGTTAGGTAGATCTTATGTGATTGGTTATGCCATAAATTATGGTAATGTCATGTCATTTGAGACCAAAAATTTGAAACCCCTAGCATTACTCTTAAATTATTACATCTTGTTGCCCTCTTTGCAAATTCGGTACTGTTGACTTATTCTGGGCACTTGTTCTGGGACCTGAACTGCGTATACCAACTTTCACTTGGTGACACCCCTGAAAACCGTCAAATGTATTCATTTAAGAGTAAGGAAAGCTGCAATCATGAAGGTGCTAATGACACGCTCAATCGCTTAATTAATAAAATGCCAAATGTGTTGCTCAATCACAGATCCTAAAGGGGAAAAAAGTGAATCATCACATCCTCAATTTTCTTTGGTCTAACATTTTCTCAAAATTAACAATGAATAATTGAATATTTTCCCAAAATAATTGGTCTAACATTGAACAATTAAAATCCAAGCAGTAGGAGAGGTGTTTGAGAAATATATAATCAAACACCCCCTTCTGCTGCTTGGATGTTTACTTACAAAACAAACCTTGAAAGTAACAGGTTTTTTTATAAAAAAATTTGCCCCAAAGTTTAAATATTTATAATCATGTTCTTGGCTTCCAAAATTTGCAATCACATTTTGTTCAATATGTAATTATTTACATTTCTGAAAAGAAAACACAAATTCATTACCCATTTACCCATAAAATCTATATGTAATTATATACGTTTCAAAAAAAATAAAAATCTTCGAAGATAAATTTGTCCACTTTTGAAGTTCTTACATGATAACTTCAGCCAAAAAAGAGATTGATCAGCATTGACTATCTTTACACGTCTAACCTTGGTGTCAAACTTTATTATAGCTTGATAAAAATTAATTTTACCATTGGTTATATCAATTTAGGCTTAGCACCTAGTAATAAAAAATAATTTTACCATTGGTTGTATCACTTCGGGCTTGGCATCTAGAATAGAGATTTGGCTGGGACAATAATGCTCCTTGTATGTTAATTCTTTGGACCTTGCATCAAACATCTTAAAAGACTTGAGAAATTACTTCCATCATTTCTCACTCTTTTTTCCCATGCTGCCAAAATGATTATGGGAATTATCTTAATTAAGGCACCCAAACAAACCCTACCAGTTGGTTATTTTCTTTCCAAGCTCCATCAATTCGAAGATTTAGGCAATCCGTTTGATAGAAGCATCCAAATTTTAAGGCTGCTGATTTGGACGAAATGTTATACCCACCCTCCTTTCAATCTCCTCGAAACAGAGCTTTGTTAGTACAATATTTGAACGGCTTTTTTCAAACAAATGTTCAACTCTAAAGAGAATTGCAGATTAATCACCAGTTGTTGAATTTTTCTTGATCCTTTTGAACTGGTGCTGGATTGAAACCTGAACTGGTGCTGGATTGAAACCTCCCAAGTCCCAAATAGCCCTTTACCAATTATAATTGTAGCTAGTTCTCTGTTCTTCTATATTCATACAAAGTAGTTTACAGACTATAATCTCAATTATAATTTGTTTATCTTTGGCATCAATTTTGAATTTCTTAGTTTCTTGGATAGATTAAATGCTGTGGAAAGTTGAGTAACAATCTCTGATTCTGTAACATGGCCGGGGATAATGGCCTGTATGATGGTAGTAAAGAAATGTGTGGCCTCCATATCAAGATCGCTTGTCCTGTAAAAAGATGGGGAGAGTAGTTCCAGCACGAATGGGAATCAAAATGACTCTTGATAAGGCTAAGGAAAAGAAGATTAACAATTTAGTCCCATTTCACAAATCTCTCTCGAAGGACGCCAGTAATATGACTAGTTATAATGCCGACTTACAGGCTAACAGCCTCGTCATTCAAGTGCCACCATTCAGGGGACACAATTTACAAACACAAGAAGAAAGAATACCAATAAACCAGGTGAAATATAGGCAGCATCAGTTGATTCAAAATAAAGTTGTTCACATTAATATAAATATTACCAAAATACAGTAATAATAGTTATAATACAGATTTTCTTTGGATATATAGGATTTTAATAAACCACACTATAGGTAATAAATAAATCACCCTATTGGAACCTAATAATGGCACCACCATAAAATAAAATCTCTAGTCATAAAGGGCAACCTGGTGCTCAGAGCCTTCTGTAACGGCCTTCAAATACTTTAGCCCACAGATTCCCAGAAAGCCAAATTAATTGAAAACGGGCGTGTTTAGGACTACTTAACCAAACCCAACATGTGCAGCTAAGAAGCATACATACAAACTTCAAATTGTGATTGGCTGAAAACACAATAATGCACAAAAACCATGCAATAACCCATCCAAGAGACTGCTAGACTCAAAATCTTCATCCATCATACAACTATGCAACCCTAATATGTCTTGTCAAACAGCTCTAATCATTTGCTTTCTAACCATTAATTTATTAGGTCCGCTATCAGCATCATCCCATTTCTCCATTTTCCATTCCTTGAGTTGGAACACAGTTGCCAATTAGTCATCCAGGTGTACAGCCCGAGTTAAAATTCAACATAGTTAACTGAGGTGGCAACTTCAAAACTAAGAAACACTGAAAATAAAATTGCTGAAGGAGCTCACACCTAGGTGCAGATTACTAACACGGTTGGCAATAAATAGTAGTTAGAATAGCATTGATTTCCTCAGTTATGCATGCTCAGTGCCAATGAAAAAGAATAAATAAAGTGATTCAGAAACCGTCATCATTACTGTGCCACGCGTCTTGTCCTATTTTCAGATTCTCTTTATGTTGAAAAAATGTCCAATTGCGTGAAGGAAAAGGGAATAACATGCGCTACTCCAACAACCAAGCCATTTCAATGTGTCTGCATCTTCTTCAAAAAAATAAATAATAATCTAGAATAGAAAAGTGGTGTTTTCAGATCCTCTTTTATGTCGAAAATATGTCCAATTACGTGAAGCAAAAGGGAATAACAAGCTACTACTCCAACAACCAAGCCACTTCAATGTCTCTGCATTTTCATCAAAAACATAAATAACAATCTAAAATAGAAATAGGAAAGGGGCTAGAAAGATATTTTTTTGGACAATAAGACATTTTTTTAACAGAAACAATTCATAAAATTATGAAATGTCAAGGGTGAAAAAGAAATACGTGATCCATAACCACAAGGTGGGGCCAATAAATACAGTAGGGCTTCTAATCATGAAAACTAGTGGATATAATCCAAAATTATTATTACATGAACTAGTGACCTTGACAGAATGAAGTGATCATATAATGCATTCTTTTCATCAATAACCACGTAAAGATGCAAAGCTTGTATTAACAAGCAAGCAAATCCACAGGAGTCCCTCGCCATATCACAAACTAGCATATATAAGCGATTTTGTAAAGGCAACACTCACCTGAAAATTTCAACCTACCTTAGCAGCAATTTGGAGAAAATCCACTTGCCTCTATAAAAACATTGACACGGTTCATATCAATCCCAAACTCTACTTTAACTGGCCACAGAAGATAAAAGATGGGAGAAACTAGGTACAACCTACCTCTTAGTCTCATGTAACAGAACATCTTCGCGAATGGAATATAACAAAAATCCTCCAATGATAATTTTTAGTACATAAATTTGCTCAAGCTGATGTTCAGTATGGACGCGAACGGTTTCCGCCGCCATGATAGTTCCTATCTGGACCAGAAGATCCACCATCTCTATAGTTATCTCTGCGTCTATCTCCACCGCCCCCATAGCCACCTCTTCCACCACCTCTGTTGCAAAAAGTGAATAATAAAGTTAATATAAGACATTAGAACTCCCGACGCAAAAATGTTTTAACTATATTTGAGAATCAAAAACAAGTTTGACAGCAGAAACTACAATGTTGGCAAATGTATTAATCAGATATGAATAAACATACATATATACAGACACTGCAATATTTATTTATTTTAAATCACACACTGCAATATCAAGAGTGACAGTCAAAAACACAAGTACATAAGAAATTTCCAGGTATAAAATCGGAAAACACCTCTTCCACCACCCCCTGTTGCACAAGCGGTCACTAATAAATTATGACAAGTCAATGATACAGGCATTAAACCACCAAGGCAAAATGTTAAATAATTTGGATTAAAATTTCATTTGGCAAGAAATATTCATAATGTTAGCAAAGGTATTTAATAAGATGCACAACGCGAGCATATATACAAACACTGCAATTTTAGGTTTGATACTAAAACTACAATTACGTACACAAATTTCACATTCCAAACCGGAACAGCTCGCTATATAGTATTTTATTTGGTAAACTAATATTTTATTTAGGCATACAGATGAAGTACATCAGAAATCGCTAAAACAAACCACAACCCCAGGCTTCTAGAGTCACAAAATCAAACAGATGATAGACACTGATTATCTGTTTGAACTTGTTGCTTCTTAAACAGATAGAAATCAAATTGTAGTAACAGTAATAGCAGCAACAACCACCAAAAAAATAAAAATAAAATAGAATAAAAAAATAAAAACTTGCTAATGTAATCCATAAGATATCACAGACACCAACTTCCTGAAGAATATATGTATAGTGACGGAAGGCAGCCAATTACATAATAGGATACTAGTAAAAAGGAAAATATACTGCTTCTCCAGAACAAACAAGAAAACAGAGCAAAAGGTCCACACAACACAGGTATAAGCAAAACTGTTCCAAGGAAAGAACTTGGGTAAACACTTAAAATAAAAAAGTTGCCTACTATGAAGATAATTATGAAAGATCTCTTCATCGTGAGACACCTACTTGCAAGCCAAAGTAATCTAATGAGGATTAGTTTGACTATAGGTCACACCCAATGCTTCCGTCTAGGAAAAGAAGATAACCTTCTGAGGCGCCTCATACTCCAGATAGACCTCCAAGGCAAAAGATAAACCTCTAAAGGCAGAAGATCTTGGATTGTCACCTTGCAACAACCTTAATAAGAATGCCATGTCCTGAGAATACCCCACTTCTATGCTACTTCCACCATACTATACCCTCACGATCTACCACAAAGACACTTCCTTAAGATAATAAGCAGATCTGCAACCTCCTCTAATTCCAAAACACGAACCTGGCTAAACAATTGTTTCTACAGGTAACTCCCTTCTATCTCCGAGTGATAGTATGCAATTGTGGCTCCCAAATCATAACAATACTTGCAAAGTTGGGGAAATTCTCCCACAATGATCCTCATCAAACCAACCTTCCATCCAAAAGTTGATCTTCCAACCATAACCAAAGCTTTTTACCAAGAGGGTTTCCTAACTTGTAACGGTTTCTAAAACACATCCTCCCCGAAAAAGAAAAAAATGGAAAAGAATTGAGTACAGAACATGATCAGAATCAATGGATCCTGATAGCCATCTTGTAGATGATATGCATTGGAGAATTTATAACAGAACCTAAGACTCCTCAAAACTTCAAACATAACAAAAATACTGGAATAAAAACATCTAGTCTGATACGTTTGCCATCTGAGACAACAAACCTCAAAATGCTAACATTTCCCTTAGACAACGTTCCTCAGGTACCATAACACAACTTCCTCTTTTGGTCCGTAGCAGAAATAGATAAAAATTCAAGTAAAGGACTTTGAAATAGCAAATGCAAATTGTCATGTAAAAGAAGGTTTAAGTCAAGTCCGACAAGCACAAAAAAATTGTCTTTACTTGTCAAGAATAGTAACTTTGTCAGATTTACATCAATTTTTATCAGTTAAATATGATCCTTGCAAGACTAAATTCATAATAGCCATATGCATGAAACTGGAATGTCTCATTTCTACGCCTTCAACAAACACAACGGTTTACAGTATGCCAGATACACAGAATTATCACTAGCCATGCTTGACATGTCACAAATCACAATGCGAATTAGTTTTAAGCTCACAAACAAGAAACAATTATATGAGAGTTTAACAGACTAAAGCAAGCTAACAATGGATATGACTTGCAGAAGAAGTACTATATGAGCATTGACATTTAGAATTAGAAATAGCTTAGCATAAGTATTTGATCACATCTCCTTAATGTACAAAATGTTGAAGGAATAAACTCACCCTTGGCCAAATGAAGGAGTGGCTCTCGGTGCAGATTTCTCGGCCATCCCCACACTGATTTTATAACCTCTCATGTCATAGTCTGACAAAACAGTAATGAGAAGAATTTAACAATAAGATGATAGTCTTAAACTTGAAAACAAAATCTCTGTTTATAACCTCTGATAAGTCATAATATGATATAACAGAATATTTATTAGAATTTAACACTAAGATAATAGGTTTAAACTTGAAAAAATGAACTCTGCTCGGAAAGTACTGTTATAGAAACCGCCAGCAGAATGAGCTGCAGATGGATCTTCATAGACAACACAAGCATCGCCTTTGTAGTTTCCCTGGTCATCTGTGTATATTTTAATATTCCAGGGCCATTGATCCTTGTAACCTCTCTTTTGCTTGATTCTTCCAACCTAAATAACATAAGTGGCATTCAGTTTCCAACATTACCACCAATAAGGTAATAACCAAACTGTATGCTTCCCACTAGCCAGTAAATTATTAATGTGAGAATGACCATGCAATTGGATTTTCAGTACATAAAGCAAATTTAAGCAGGGTGTAAATTCACAACGTAATGACGTAATCCAATTCATAAACTATATGAATATACTGAAACAAACCTGTCCAAATGATAACCTCCAAATGAGAAAAAGATATCACAGAGAAGTTCCCTCCATTTGGACTAACAAAAAATGAAGTACGATACATTCAATTTACTACATCAAAAGAAGGGAAGTGTGAATTACTTGTCCGATGCCTCCAAAAAGATCTCTCAATTCATCAATAGTCACATCCGGTGGCAAATTTGAGATGTAAATTCTTGAGTTGTCGCATGTTTCATCACAGTTCTCATCACATTGCTTCACCTTCTCTGGAGTCTCGGCAGGAGCCCCACCATAAGCACCACCAGCATTTCGCTGACCACCACCATAACCACCAGGTGCTGGTCCACCTCGACCACCACCTCGAGACTCAGGTAGAGCATCACCACCATAACTAGTGGGAGCACCATATGATGGAGGATATGAGGTAGGTCCGCCAGTGTAGCTTGTAGGAGGAGGAACAGCATTATCAGTTCCATAATTTGGGTTTGCACCAAAAGAGTTCGCTGGTGGTGGGTAATTGTTAACAGATCCCCCATAAGATGGAGGTCCAACAGGAGGGCTCTGACCATAACCACCATCGTCTCTTCCTTGATTACCACCATACCCACCACCTCTACTACCTCCACCTCTTCCACTATCATAATTACTGCCTCTTCCTCCTCTGCTATCGCCATATCCCCCTCCACTACCACCTCTATTATAACTTCCACCTTCGCTGCTGCGATTATCACCAGTACCAGCCGGAGCAGGCGCTTTACACTTGTTACACTCTGTTCTTCTTGCAAAGTTCAGATTCCCACAGCTACGCACACATATAACAGTTTCAGTAACAATTAACAGTCATAAAAAGTGAAACTGACAAATTCTCTTCTCTTTTTTCTGAAGCTTTAAACAATTAAGGAGGAAAACTTACACCATCAGTAGTACATATTTGAGCTGAAATACGTAGATTTCATGATTCTACGTTGCAGTACATCAACACTTACAAAATATTTTATACAGCCAGTTTTAGAGATGACAGAAGTGGGCAAGTTCAAATTTTTACCATTAAATAGTTGGCAGAAATTGACAAGAATAAACCCCAGAAGAACAAAAGATCCACTAAAGAAAAGGATTACCTTGGATTAGGACATCGCCAATCGCCATCCCTGCCACTTCCACCACCACCGCCACGACCACCTCCTCCTCCCTGGTATCCTCCTCCTCCACCTCCTCTACCACCACGATCCCCTCCTTGATATCCACCACCTCCTGCAAGCACGGACAATCACAAAATAAGATATAGTTTCAAATACATAGGAAAGTAGATACATACCTATACACATATATGAACATGTAACGATGTAAGAGCTGCGGATTAAATAAGGAAATTATAGCTTCAATTACATGGATAAATAACAAATTAGCTATACACTATACACAGACACAGATTCCCTTACACCTATATTTCGCTATTAATTAACTTAAAGAAGAAAAGGAGCAGAATATTAATTACCTCGACTTTGTGAATTACCACCATATCCTCCCCCATCTCGTCCTCCTCTGCCGCCACCTCCACTTCGATTTCCATAGCCTCCACCATCACGACCACCATCACGACCACCATCACGGCCGCCGCTTCCACCATATCCTCCTCCACTGCCACCATAACCCCCTCCTCCTCCACTACCACCATAACCCCCTCCCCCACTGCCACCGTAACCTCCTCCACCACCGCCACCGTATCCACCGTCACTTCCTCCATAGCTTCCACCGCTGGCACCGTATCCTCCGCCTCCTCCACTTCCGCCATATCCACCACCGTAACTACCTCCGCCTCCACCTCCGTAACCTCCGCCGCTTGGCGGTGGAGCAGATCCGTTGCCTTCGTGACCGTACGAACCAGACATGATCTAGGGTTTTTTCTGTCTCGTAAAAAAGGAGTGAGAAATAGAACGATTCAGTTTATTAGGGTTTTAATATATGGTTGACCCGACGGAGTTTAGTCCCCAGATGAAAACCGAATCATTCTAGAGAATGTTACGCTACTCTAGCGTCTACTACTCGTAATCTTCTCACATGATCTAGGCCGTTCATTTAAAGGAATGGATTAAGTTGAGGGTGGTGATTACTGATTAGAGTACCTATGACTACGTAACTTTTTTTTTTTTTTTTGGGGGACATGAGGAAAAACACTTTATATTGATTTTCAAGTGGCGAACTGTAATAAAACTTTACCAAAAAAAATGAATTTTAAGCAAAATTATTTGCATTTGGATAAGAATTAAGCTTAAGAAAATAATGAAGTTTGCATGAAAAGTATGAAAAAAAAATAATAATTGAGCAATGATATTTGTAATGCATAATTATTTAAAATATTACTAATTATAAGATTTATTATTTTAAAATTTAAATAAATCAAATCATTTTAAATATAAATATGTTTTGAATTTATTTCAAAAATCTAAAATTTGCTCTTATATTTTTAACTAAGGGGGTATTTTTTTTTTTTGAGACTGAGGTGTAGATGTGAGGTGTAGTTGAGTTTACTGCTTGTATTTACCATTGTCCTGCTATGAGATCAAAGGTACATTGATCTCATAGCAGGACAATGGCAAATACTTTTGAATGTATTAAAGATGAGTAGATGACATACTAAATTGCTACCAAAAATGTAGACATTCTATTTATGAGTTGCACAACAAAAGAAGATATACCAATGATCACAGGCATCTGGACTGACCATAATGTCTAAAGCAAAAACATTGCAGATGGCACCAGGAGAAACAGAAAAAAAAAATCAGCGCAAAATTTTCATAAAACAATCCGGGAAAAGTTGTTCACAGTCAGTGAAGGATTGTTATACTACAGCAAACATTGGCATCGAAAGAGCAGCAAAAATGCTCTGAAGGAATCTAGCTCTAACAAGAGTTTTCTTTTACAATCTTACGGTAAGTAAGCAAAACAATGTAGTTACAACCAGTGGGATCATCCCTTGGACAAAATATGAAGCACAATGAGAAACAGAAATGGAAGTAGCAATTTCAACAGAGAACCTGCAATGCTCCATTGATGGATCAACTGTAGTGATGAGTCCCAGCCCACCAAAATCACAACTGTCTGATCTCTGGTCATGCTGCTGATAATAGCTGTTAAACGCGTAAGATATATTCCCAGGCCAACTAATGTTAAAACAAGATCCACCAGGAGATAGTGCGCTGCAGTCAGCAACAGAACATGCCTGTGAAGCACTTGCAGTTGCATTGGACAAGTCTTTGTTATTATTCACAACACACCATTTGGAAGAAAGGTACTTGACATTCTCTGCATTCACCATCTTTCTTGAGCCCTGGCCAAAATCGACATGGTACTTCGCTTGACCATCAAAAGTAAATATACCCCAGTGTCTCTCAAAATTTCCAGCAGCTAAGCTTCTCTGGTCTTCATCCAAAAGGCTTAATATGTAAGTTTCCGTTGGCGGATTTCGAGGTCTGAGTGGGGTCCCAGACTTGCTGTGGACGTGGTCTATCAGGGCCTTCATGAATACTTCTGCAATGGATGAAGTCGCATTTGCAGCTCCATCAGTCGGCCAACCAATCTGCCCAATGACAATATCAATTTGGGGAGACCGAGCAGCCGATAATGCAGAAACAAGAGTATCATAACTCAAGTCAAAGCTGTTTTTGTATATTTTGTGGCTGTCATTGCGAGGGCGTGCAGTTTCTTTAAAGAGCGCAGAGTCAAGGGAAATGTTCTTATTTTGGTAATAGCTTAGAAATGGGGAAATGGTCACAAAAAAAGGAGAGTGATGCTTGTTGAGAAATGTGAGGAGTTCAATCATGGTTTTGTTGATGTCAGGCCTAAAGTGTCCTCTGGAGGGCAGACCAGCTTCTGACTGGAATGTGTCGAAACTGCATGGAACCACAACCTGTACCTTGTTTGCCAATTTTGCTCTGACCAGTGCTGCCTGAATGTTGGTGGCTGCTCCAACAACAAAGGGGTGGAACTGATCACCATAACTTCGAAGAAATGCTTCATCTCCAACAGCAACGTACCTGCAAATGCTCTATAGCAGTAAGTAGAGAACTAAGAAGCAACAGCACTGCACGATATATAAGTGGAAGTTATTTGAAAATAAAGCTGGTGTAATCAATAATCATTACGGTGCCTTGAGAAGATCACATCCAGATGATCTACTGAAAAATTCATTCTTTGAACCTTAACTGGGATTTGATTCCTGAAAGGAAATGGGGACATCCTTAGCTGTTCATAAGTTACTGATCTACAACTACTTTATTTATGGCCTTATCGCTATGTCAGTGGATGATATTCCTTGGGTTGTTTTTCCAATGTAGTCAGCTATATGCCTGTCAAAGGGAAGGTCAGCACGACAAAAGAGAAAGAGATGCATGATCCACAGAGTATCAACTTACGTCAACAAGTAAAAAGGGGACACTTGGAAGGGTGTAATGGTGGTCAAGATTTTAACTAGAGGTGGGGCCACTAAAATAAAAGCCCCGCATATGGCCTGTCTATGTCCAACATATGTGAGTACCATATTATTAACTACAAAGGCAAGAGATCCAATACTTTGTGTGATCAATATTACTTTCATTGGTATTATGAAGGAGTACCAAAGAATTATTCTATTGAGGACCTGAGGCACATGTTAAGATATTCTGTCATCAATATTTCTTCCATGAATGCTCTAATGTCAATTTTTCTGTGGAACAGTATGAAAAACTGAAAAGCAGGTTCAAACTTTAAAATGGTAGCAAGTAGCAACCATATGCCTTCTTTATATATCCAATCATTATTCAAGGTAATCTTAGCAAGGCACTGACGCAGAATTACTCTCTAGTACATATTAGCTTATTGAACTCATATAATGAATTAATTTATAAACCTGCTGTAAATATCATTGGAAACCATACCGCAATGCAAAGGAAGGTCTGATTTTCTATTACAAGCAGGCTTACATGCCCATCAGCTATAAGTGTCTATAATTCTATAGAAGTCGGTACATAGCTCAGTTAGCAAAATGTCCTTTGCTTTCAACATATTAAGTTATAATGGAAGTCATCAGGAACATTTCTTTTGCACATGCATATATTAACATTCTCAGAAAAAGTTCAGCTATATTGAAAGTAGAATATATGCTTCAGCTCATGCATATGCTTAGTATTTTTAAACCATTGGTAACTACAAACAAATGTGCAGCATAGCATCATATCCTCCCATTCTAGTGATACAAAATTTGGCTGACAAGGCCATTGAGAGCGAATGATAATTACTTAAAGCTAGTCCAGAGTTTGCTTCTCCAACATAGAAATGTATTGCTGTTTTGGATAAAAACTGAACACTTCACCATTCATCCATTTTGGAGACAGACTCTAAGGGGTTTTTTTTATGATAGATAAGTTTGGCAACAAGTATGGGAATTGGAAGCAGAGTCTCCCTCCAAGTTCAATAATGTGTTAATTGATAGGTTACCGTTACACCAAGACTTTATAAAGGGTAATTCAAAAACAAAAGGTGAATGGAAAAACGGGACTATATATTGGCCTATTTATTTTCAATGGATTAGTATTAATAATAATCTTCCCTCAATAGCATAGTAAATATCTATTTTTGCAATGACAGTCTGGCTATTTGCTACTGTGGTATTACATATTACATTACACCATTGCTTGAACTCTATTAGTAATGCTTTTGTTTACTGTTCATTTAGTATTCCATCAGGTAGAGCATCAGAGATAGGGTATTCTCAAACAAACATGCATCTGCCAGTATTGCAGGCTCAATAGCCAACAAAAAAGTTTGCCTTGATTCCAAGAGGTAATGGATCCAAGAAATAAGGTGAAAATTCAGTAATTAACATCATAACCAAAAGGGCGTCACAATGAAAATAGAATGTAGAACCCCATAAATCAACAATGTAATTTGAACCCCAATATAATTTACAGAAGAAAAAAAATTATAATAAGTGAAGCAAAATGTAAGAATTAACCACATTAAGAAAATAACACCCAAACCAGTATCCAGTGAACCTTAACAAACCTAAAGACATGTAAATCTTATCAATAAAATTGTAGTAAATCAATAGAAACCCAAAACTCCTCTGTTCTAATGCACACTCCACCTGAAGAACAATAATCATACAAAATAAATATAGGTTTTCAACAATGTACACATAAAAAGAGGCCAAGATTAACATACTCTATTCGGACTCTACCGGTTCCTTCAGAAACATATCGG
The DNA here is from genome assembly GCA_034770075.1 of Aralia elata. NCBI lineage: Eukaryota > Viridiplantae > Streptophyta > Magnoliopsida > Apiales > Araliaceae > Aralia > Aralia elata. The sequence continues at coordinate 6,178,308 of CM068382.1, forward strand.
GTGAGATTATCATGGACCCAATTCTGGGCGGCCTTGAAGGAAGAGTTCAAGCTATGGAGCATCGAATTGGGAATGCCAACGGTTACATCAATATTGGAACCGGAGAGAGATTGGAGGACTTGAGGGTCGGCATCGAATAGCTTGACTTTGGTGATGCTGTTGGACTTCAAGAGCTCCACCACTTTTTCCGGCGGCAGTGGGTGGGAGGCGGCGGTTCCCCAGTTCACACCTATAGCTCCAGCCCTAGACAAAACCAGGCTAGAAATGGCTAATAATAGTGGCAGTAAGGAATTGAGATTTGAAAGCATTGCGGAAGAGAGAGAAAGGTCATTTGAGTTCTCGTGCTTTTTGATTTTTGAAGTATGGAGCTTCACATTTTCCACTGTTCTGTGGGAATAAAGCTAATGCCAGAGTTTAATTAGCTAAGCAGTTGGTCGGATTTTTGTACTACACTAGTTAATTTCCTTATTTAACTACTACAAGCCTATTATTCTTTGCTCAATTGTTTGATTTCGAAGAGCGCAAAAACACCTAAACTTCACTCATATTCATGACTATCTTTGATTTTTTTCCTTTCCAAAATAAGTATCATAACATTTTTATCAAAATAATAATAATAATAGTGATAATAATATGTACAAACTATTACTTAAATCGTGGATTTTTATTTTAAAAATATTGATATCATAATGTTGTTATAAACTTTAGAATAATGTCAGAGTTTTCAAATTTTTAATCTTAAATGACATATATTGAATATTTTATTCAATTAATATTATGATGACACGTACACAATATTTAAGACCCCTAACACCACCTTAAACTTTAGTCAAACCGATAATTATACAAGAGGTGGTTTTGAGTGTGAATAAATCTAATGGCATATTTATTTTTTATATTTGTTAATTGGGCACCCAAAATAAATGGGAAAAATCTAAAATGTGACATAAAGTTTAAATTTCCCATTAAAAAGGACACGTAAGAAAGAAAGGTTCTTTAAATTATAAACATGAGAAATCTCAAATCAAACTAATGACATTGAAACCACATTTTTTTCTTCTCTAATTTTTGTTTGTAGAGATAATACTGAACGAGACCCGGATAGAATTGCTCGAGTCAGCTTAATCTATAAAAGTACTTTTGTTTGGGAAATAATTTAAAATGTTGTGTAAATTATTTGTAGACCAAAACTTAAAAATACCAATGAGACCAAAATCTTCAATCCCATAAATATAAGTGTGGCAATTAGCATTCAAAGAGCTCACAACGCAAACAGACGATGCTCAAGACGCATTTAACAATTTAAGTAATTATAAACCAATTGGTTGTACAGTGATATTCACAGCTACATCCTCTTGGTTTTTGGCCTCTTATTCTCAGCAAAACCAACCAACCAGACAAATAGTCAGAGGGGTGAAGCCAGGGAGGGGAAGGCTACTAACAACCCAAGTTACGACATCATATATAGGAATAGGACATATACTGGTACCTGAGATTAAGAATCGTCCGATCTACTTTATATCACAACACTGGTAAAAGAAAATGACAATATTGCAAATTCATAATGTCAAAAGACCAGACTGACAGCCAAGCCATAAACTTAAAACAAAACTAATGCCAAAGGACAGTACATATAAAAGCAAAAATTAAACCGTTAAATCAAAGTAATCACAAGGATCACCCTGCAAGTTTAAGTTCCACTGGAGTAATCCCTATAAACTTAATACCTATTACCTAGGATAAGGAGAAGCTACAATAGGGCAATAGCAACTGCCTAGGCTGCTGCAAGTCTCTCCCTCACCTCATCCATAAAGAAAAACTTGATACGATTCATGACAAGCTACACTAGGCAGTGGTGGCTGCCTGGTTTGTTAGTCTCTTCCGTGCCTCCTCGATAATGGTCAACTTGATACCTTTCCCCTTAGGTAGGGACACCCAAGGCTTTGTGCCTTTACCAATTGTGAACACGTTGCCCAGACGAGTAGCAAACTCATGACCAAGGTTATCCTGGATGTGGACAGTTTCAAAGCTTCCCTTGTGCTTCTCCCTGTTCTTAATGATTCCGACACGTCCAGTGTTCCTTCCACCTGTCACCATGACAACATTACCAACATCAAATTTGATGAAGTCAGCGATCTTGTTGTTCTCCAGATCCAGCTTGATTGTGTCATTAGCCTTTATGAGGGGATCCGGGTATCGGATGGTTCGTCCATCATATGTGTTGATGTATGGAATCCCTTTCTGCCCAAATTGCACGGAGCGGACCTTGCAAAGCTTAAACTGAAAGAAGGCAACACACGTATATAAATTAGAACTTAGAAATATCAAATAAAGCATAATCTGCATCCATGCTACTAATATAAATAGGAATTAAAGCCAACCAATAAATAGAAATCAGGACTTTGCATATATTGGTTAAGAGCTAAAAATAATAATAATTTGCCAAGTTCAGGGGGGAAATATCCAAAATATTTGCAAAAGAAGTAAACCACTAAACTTCCATCAAAGTTTACTGCCTTCCCTAATTAAATTTCATCTCAGCTATAAAAAATTAGTCATAAAAGCATGTGACTACCAACTATAACAGCTGTTCAACAATGAAAATCTGATCAAAGCTACCGTCGGGTTCAGTTTGCAGATTTTGAGTTCCTAAAAATTTTAAAAGATTCAACATCCACAAAAATAGAAGGTAACAATAGTACTCGCGTGTATTAGTTTCTAAAAGCTAATAAATTATCAAAACATTGTTGAATATAGAATGCAACCAACCTTTGCCTCTTCATCTCTAACTGAGTGCAGACGGAATCGGCCCTTTGTATCATAAAGAAGACGGAAATTCTCATTGGTTTTTGGAATTGACACGACATCTGGTATGAAGATTAGCATACAGTTACTAAGTTGTTCGTAACTCAACCAAATTAACATTATTGAAACCAAAAGGTTTGAAATCTAAATCTCCATGATCTATTAGTTCAAGCATTTTCACAAGCAAAGCATATAAATGCTAATTAACAACACCTAAAAAGGAAATACGGCAGTGTGCATACCCATGAAGCCTGCAGGGTAGGTCTTATCTGTCCTAACCTTTCCATCAACCAAAACATGACGCTGCATCAGAATGGATTGGACCTCACGGTATGTCAGTGCATACTTTAGCCTGTTTCGTAGGATAAGAATCAAGGGCAAGCACTCCCTTGATTTATGTGGCCCAGATGATGGCTTGGGAGCCTAGAAAAGAAAATATTAAAAGGATAAGTAAAAACAGTCACAGCTAATCTACAAATTTCATATCATTCATGCACCAAAGCTCACTTACAAATGCACCACCAAGCTTGTCAAGCATCCAATGCTTTGGGGCATTGAGCCTCTTCAAATGTTTCTTCAAACCTCTAGCCTGTTAAACACCAAAACATCAGAAAGCGAAGCAGTGCAGTAACAGTACTGAACTTGAAAGATGATCGTGTTAGGAATATCTCAAGAAGGATTAAGCCATACATAGAAAATTAATGATAATAACAAGCTATCGCCAAAACTTCTCTACAAAAGGAACTTCAATCCAAACCACTTTCCTCCAAAGGATCCATTACTCGATGACATAAAAACCGTATATCATTCATAGTTCTCATTCAAATCTAAGTAGCCACAAGTGACTTTAGGTTTAAGGCCTTTAGGCATTATGCTGATATCATGTGGCAAGTATGCGGGGTACTAAACTAGGAACTAAAATCCGATAATCAAACTCTGACATTCTGTCTCACTCCTACTATAGCTCCAATTTCTGGTATTAGGACTTTTTCGAATTGTCAGTTTCTATCAGTATATGCCAAATTGCCAAGTAAACTCAAATTTTCACCTTTATTATAACGAAACTGTTCTAGAATTCATGCAATTATATCAAAATGTATCTCCCAGAAACATAAACATTAAAACAAAAATGTCACAAGAGGGGCACTATTTTAAGATCCTATGATATTAGTTACTACCTTAGTTCCACAGAAAAAAAAGGTCCCATTTTGATGAGTTTTGAAAACAATAAAATTATAATTTGCACTACTATATAGACAGTTTAAAATAATTATGATTGTACCAACTAAAATCAAATGAATTTGTACCCATTTTGAATTTTAGGATTTCACAAATTGATTTTAAAAGGTTCAAAATGGTACCCTTTTTCTGGAAGAGAGAGACTGAGAGTATACCACTCTCTCTTTTGCCCAAAATGAGAGACCAATTATTTACCTCATTAAGCTTTTCTAAGAGTCACTTGCAGAAGAGTTTTCATACAATATATCCCCCATTTTACAGTACTAATCTTATAAATTAATATATCTATATATGTACTGTAAAAAGGGAATATGTGGCTTGCGGCACCCAAGCTTGGCTATAAAATTATTGAAATAAAAGTATTCGAATTATGACTAAAATAGTTAAATTGAACATCATTTCCGAACATCCAATAATATCTCTATAAGGTGAACTCTCTCACAAAATTTATACATATATATGGAAAGAAGGAGAAACATTTCTTAAATAAGTTTATAAATTACTAGGTAGATCTAAAATCCATACATTAGCTCATAATCAATGATGTGTAATCAAACACGAAATCAACGCCCTAGAGGACTAATGCAAACAATTTCAGGTCAGACATTAAGAATGAAATCATACACAGAAAATATAAATCACATAGTTCAGTTCAGTTATTAAATTTGAGAGTAGTAGGAACGAACCATGTTGTTGTATTTTGGTTTAACTGATCGGCCTAAGTTTTTAGGCCGCCACCGACGGCTGAACTGTGTTGGTCTCCTCTAGGCTCTAGCTGCTTCTGCAATGAAGTTAGATGGATGAAAATGAGACCGACAATAAACCCTAGGCATGCTTTTTTATATGGTTTCCTGGGCCAACTTCTGAACCCAAACTAACAAAGTGTAGTCCGGTCTACTATACAACTTGGCCCATTTGCTAATGAGATTATTTTTCGAGAACGGAAAAAGTTACAGCCAATTGGTTGTGTTAGGGGTTGTTTGTTTAGAGCAGAATGAAACTGAATGGCTGAATCGGTAAGTGTGTTTGTTTTGGTCTGAATGGCTGAATCGGTCAGATGGTTGAGCTGAATGGTTAAGTCATATTTTTTTGGCTGAATGAGTAAAAAAAAAATTTAAATTAAAAATTTTTAAAAAAATATTAACTATTATATTAAGTAATATTAAATAATTTTATAACAATTTTAAATTTTTTTTAGAGGGGTAAAATAATAAAATTCTGTCATTCAGATATTTCAGACAAGTCAATTATCAAACAACTTTTTTCATTCAGATTCAGCTCATTCAGATTCAGATTTAGATTCATTCAGTTTTTATCAAACACCCCCTTAAACTAATCAAAATAATATAATTTTGATAAATAAAATGTGAAAATGGTCATCCTATCCTGCTATAATGATTACCGTTAGCATTTATCCTCAAATAGAAACACTAAAAGTACTCCCTCAACCCACAAAAATATAGGATGTATTCTGAATTTTATACTTATACTTTTGATTAAGATAATTATTCTAATCTTTTTTACTTAAAGTCCTTAATTTACTTGTCATGGCTCAATCAAATTATAACAGACAGTTATAGCATCACAATTCTCATAAAACTTATAGACTTCACACGCACTATGCCACGATGTGTTACTATTGTGATACCATTTGTAACGATCTAACTTACCATAAATCCAAATCGAGACTTGATTTGCTATCTTTAATTTGGGTCATACTGTTACTCCAAATGCCTAAACGATCAAGACTTACTGGAATCTTTAACTTATAATAATTATGTAATATTCACATATTTTGATTTGTGGGATAGAGTATTATATGAGTATTCCCTCTATCCCCAAGTTATAAGAACAAAATTATGTGCAAGTTATTATTAAAAGTTGCTCTTATTTTTTGAAATAGAGTCGTTTTGTTCTAAAAAAGAGTTAGATATGTAATCAGCATGATATTTATTATGATATAAATTTAACAATATTTTGTCAAACAAAAGTAATAAGTAAAAAAAAAAAAGAGTTTTTTTTTTCTATATAATAAACACAATAGCCAACGAGGCTGTTTTTGAATGAAGGGGAGTACTTTGTAGCTACTGTCCAAAAACAAAAATTATAAAAAGCGAAGCCCAAACTTTATGTATATTAGTTCTTGGACAAGAGCCCATACTTAACAGTTGTCATCATTTGTAAAGCCCAAAATATTAGCTACTGCACAACACGACGATACCGACACCAAATTGCTTGCAGGTGACAATTCTTGCAGCCCAAGACTTTCCGATCCAACTCCTTTCCTTTGATCTCTCGCTGCTTCAAATGAAGAATCTCCAAACATACCTCCCATGGCGGCTAAATAATCCGTTTTCATCCCAATCCCACAGTTATATGCTTTTCTAGTACACAGTCTACATCACAAAGCCAAAATGAGTAATTCCAGTCCAGAAAAGGAAACCAACAATTCACCGAGCTCAAGTGAAGCTGCAGAACAGAGGCCTCCGGTGGAGCCGATGCGATTGCCCACAATCGAAGAAGTACGGGGACAAGACATTTGGAACAATTGTGCTGTTCGTAGTGTCGTCAGTGGAGTTATGGGTTTGTGCTAAACTTTTTGATTCCATTTCTCCTTTTCTTTTCTTTTTCTTTTGAATTTTTCATGGTAGTTTTGTTTGATTTCTGATAAATGAAGAGAAAGAAAACTGGGGAGACCGCTGTGTGGTGTGGTGCGGTTATAAGCACTAACTGCAACCAAATATATGCGGTTACTTGTTGTTGCAGTTATACACGGTAATTATGTGGTTACTTACTCTTGCGGTTACATACGGTTGTAGTGTGGTGGTGTAGCAGTTGTAGTTGCATAAGCACTTTCATATATATTTTAAAATTTTATTATATATAATTTTTATGCTACTAATTTACGTTATGAAAATTATTTTCAGTTTAACACATACCTATTTAAAAATCTTATGTATAATACGAATAACAAAGAATTCAATTTATAAATTGCAACTATACATATGATAAGGAACTACTATCACATATATTAAACGAAAAATAAATAAAATCATGCACTTAATTATATTAATTAAAGACATTTTAATAACTCACCACAAATAAACAAATAAAGTTCTAACATGTCATTTATATTTTTTGTAGTGATTATCATAGATTATTTTGTTTTTCATATTAATTTGCATAAAGTTGAAGAGAACTAATGAATTTTTAAAAAGATATACACTAAATGTCATAAGAAATATTATATGCACTACAACTTGATATTTAGCATATATAAAACCTATATAGTTTATTATAAAGTGCGGCGCGGTGCGGTTTGTGGTACAGTTTTAGGGGTGTATCTGCAAACGCAACCACAATGTGCGGTTAGTAAAATATAAAAACCGCACAGCATAACCGTATCCACAAATTGTGCAGTTTCATGCGGTTGTGGTTACAAATGCAGTTTCATGCGGTTGTGGTTACAAATGCAGTTTCTTGCTCTCCCTTTGAAGCTTCATGGACATTTTTTTAAGTGAAAGCTAAGTGCCAGTATTAGGATAGGAGTGTTTTTTTATAATTGAATAAAAGGATTTGAAGTTTTTAACTCTTCGGCAGTGGCTCCATTTTTTATGGTGGGTGGTTTTGTTATGGTTGCTAAATAGTGTAAGCGTAAATTATGGCATAAATGGCTGGTCTATCTGGGTGGAGGGATATTCTTTGTAGGCCTAACTAATGGCAGTATAAAGTTTAATTCAAATAGGAGTATTTTATGTTCTTGTGAATTTGTTGGCAAGCTAATGATATGTCTTTAATGAACTTAACTAGTTTGGGGGGTTTGGAGTGAATTAATAGTTATATGACAATGAATTTGTTTATTGTTGAGCTGTTTAATTTTTGTAGGAGGTGGGCTTGGGTTATTTATGGGATTGTTTCTAGGGGCACTGGACAATCCCATAATGCAGGATGAAATGACGGGTAGGCAGCAATTTATGTATACTGCTAAGCAGATGGGTAGGAGGAGCTGGGGTTCCTGCAAGGCTTTTGCTGTGATGGGTTTCATTTTCTCTGCTACTGAATGTGTTGTTGAAAAGGTATTATATTCAGTTATTTTCGAATTATTATTTGGGGAAAGAGGGGGTAGGGCTTGAGCACCCAATCTAAGTGGAGTTTTGTATGTCTGTGATTATAAAAAAATTTACTAGTTTATGCTTTGTTTTATCCTTCTCTGAAGATTTAGGGATAGTAAATATTGGAAAATTCCAATCCAGTTGTTTAATATTATATCGGGATTAATGCTTTAATTTTCTTTTGGTTGGAAGGCTCGGGCAAAACATGACATGACAAACACGGTTGTTGCAGGATGTGTAACTGGAGGAACAATATCAGCAAAGGGTAACATCTTGTTTAATTATCTCTGCCATTTTTGACTCATTATCTTTCTTAAAATGCAAATTAGCATGGAAAACATAATCAGTTAAAACTGTTACTTATATTGTTGCAATATGCCATGCTATCTTTCATCAGTTCATGATGCTTTGAAGTTATTATTTTTGCTTGTGCCTACAGAGGATGGTTCAAAGAATATCTTTACTTTTCTAGGACCATGAGATGTTTTAAGTATGACATGGAGCATTCTGCTAAAGTTTCTTCTAAATTAAACTATTCAACTATGAAGCATTATTTTGAAGATCAGTTCAGATTGGCACTAGTTTGTTGTTATGTCCACTAGGGTTGATATACTAAGTTCAAAAAAACAAGCATGTGCTTTCAAGTACCACCTGAACAAGCATAAGGAAATGGTTTCGCGAATGTCAGCTGTGTTTAAGAATCGTGGAATATAAAGTATAAATTTGAAGAAAATAGAGAAAAAATTGAGGCATACGAATGGAAGATAATTTGAGTTTTAAAAACTATAAAGCTCAATGTCAACTATCATGGAAGAAAATACCTATAGGTGATGGCTGTTTTCTGGGAATCATGCTTCAACGTCGCGGTAGCGGCCTGTGTTTCGAAAGGTCATTTTTTGACTCGATATCGGTTTCAGTATCGGTTTTTGGACAATACGCACTGTTAGCTAGTTAGGAGTTTAAAAAAAATTAAAAAAATTATGATTTTTTTTTAAATAATAAGAATAACTAGATGAATCAATTAAGTTCACAAAAAACACTGTATAGTGCACATAAGATTGTCCAAATGATAAAATAGACATCTCGCAGATATATTTAATCAATTTTACGTTTAAATAAAATTGATATTGATGTTGTTTTAGCTCTAATGGTCGGGCACACATGTTCTGTATATTTAAGTACAATTTAACTTAACTAAGTTTATTTTAAGTGCAATTTTTTCAAGTTGTACTTAACTAGGTACTATATAGGTACACTTTAATGATAATTGAAGTACAATTTAGCTTACCTAATTATATATTAAATACATTTTTTAAAGTTATACTTAATTATGTGCTATATAGATACGCCGTGATTTATCCTTTACTTGTCTGAAATCGCTACGCCATGATGTCTCCTTTAGGTCGTGATTTCTTTTTTATTTTGTCTGAAACTGCTACGTTACGCCAAGTTGCCGAAATTTCGCCGAAAATTACCATAATTCCTAATTTTGCGATTCGTGTCAGGGTTGCGGTTCGGCACCGACCAATACCTAACCATATTTCGGCGTATCGGCCGATACTTTGAACCATGCTGGGAATAGTTAATAAATTAGTTAGTCTTTATGTTTGTATGGGTTTAGCTCCGTTGGCGATATGTAAGGTGGATGAGAGAATGTGGACCACATTCTCATCAATTGTCCCTAGCCTTTGACCTGTGAAACTCCATTTTTGTGTTCTTTGGTGTGTGCTGAATCATGCGACTTGTGAAAGACTTGCTGACCTGCTGGAATGGAGTCAAATTCAGTAAAACTGCAAGGAAGAGATGGGATTTAGCTCCTAATTGTGTTGTGGTTTTTTTGGAGGAGCACAATCTTAGACGCTTTGAAGGAGTTGAGAATTTTTACGTTAAATTTGCCTTTGTATTGGGTGCTTGAGGTGTATCCATAAGGTTTACTTCCCTTCTAAGAGTTCTCGCAGGAACCTGCGCTTGAGATATTTTATTTCTTCAGTGAATCTGGCCAGTATAGGATTATTTAATTTATTTTTGCAGGGACATCACCTGCAGGAGGGATTTTTAGGTTTTATACTGGGTATAACCTTCTGCCACCCGACTGGGTTTACTGCTAATAATCTGATACTTTGTAAAGCAACAACTGACTCCATTCCAAATCTCTCCTTTTTTCCGATAAGCATGTTAAGAAATTTGCTGAAATATGTAAAATTTAATTGAAGTTAATCTAGCCACCGCAATTGGCCCATGGCCCCCATCCCACATTAAGAGTATCCTAAGATCAAAAGGGTAGATGTGTTAAATTGATATAAGATAAAAATTAGGGAGCTTAGTTTTTTGACAGCCAAAAAAGGCCAGGGAAGTGAATAAAGTGGGACGGACGAAGTATCGACTGAGTGCTTGGAAAAAAGTGAAGATAATTTAAAACTTACTTATATGCATTAACTTGCTAGCTTACCTGTACACATTATACACACACAATTTGTCCATGCTGTCCGCATTTATATAGAATAGAGATTATGTTGTGTTCCCTGTAACATTAATGCTAAAGACATCTTTTTGTGTATTTCAGGTGGGCCAAAGGCGGCATGTGTTGGTTGTGCAGGCTTTGCTGCATTTTCAGTTCTAATAGAGAAGTTTTTGGAAAGACATGATTGAGAAGGCATGTATTTTGCTCAGTTTTGCAGACAAATTAGATTTAAGAATCAGCCCCGAGAAAGAGTAGTAGTAGTGTATTTCCAACTTATTATATATCCTACATTTCAAGCCTTTTTATCTAATCCCCTTTTATGACGGGATGGAGGATACAAACCATTTGATTTGTACTTTTAACATTTCCTTTCACTATAATTTCATCGGATCTTCCCTTTTAGCTCAATTTTGAGTTCATTATATGGAAAAGTATAACCCATTTATGATTTGTGTTACTTATACAATATGTAATCAGGTTTTCAAACTACTTGGTTAGCTTATTAATTTATGTGTTGAATGGTTAACTGCATTCTTGATTTGAAAGAATTTCTCACATCATCTTTCTGGATTCTTAGCTAATAGTATCACATAAGCCATATCCCTGGTGGCACTAATCATATACCAGGCTTTTGGCTGTTGGCACTACTGCACTAGTAGCCACGAGGCTTGTGAACCAGTGATTGCATTGTTGCTTGTACAATATTTATGACAAGTTATATCTCCACATCTCTCTTGTTCTTGACCAAAGTATTTTACCGCTTGCTTATTAAACCCCAGTAGGGAAGCAAAAATTGCGTCGGATCAAGGGTTAAACTGAGTTTGCAGAAAGTTCAGTGCTTTACGAAAGCAAGCTCTTGTACTCGAGAGTATGTATTTGCATCAAATGGAATTGAAACATTTCAATTTGGCAATGCATTTTTGTGGTAGTTCTTTTTCCAGAAAACAACCGGTTACAAAAGGAATGAGACTTCTTTTCGTTGTCATAAATTTATAAAATGAAACGCTTGCGTGCCAGCTCTAAAGGTAGACTTGGATGAGGAGCATCAAGTTTTAAGTTAATACTGATGGGGGTGGTTTTCATTGTAGATTTTGTTGGTCACCATAAAAACTTTGAATTTTAGGAAAACTAGGAACCAAAATAAAAAAAAACCCTGCACAATAATTGTACGGACGGGCTATTTTTCAAACGGGGGACATTTATGTCAATTTTTTTATGGGTTCACCGTCCGTATAATCGTTTGTGATCGTCCTTATAACAATTATGCAGGCAGGATATTTCTTGACCTTTTGATCAAACTTTGGATGACTAGAGCTGGATGTGCTTTGAAAGGTTAGATCCTCACATCCAATGTTGGAGGTGGATTACTATATATATATATATATATATATATACTACACAATATTCGTCATTATATAAATATTGACTAAAATTAAATGAGTCATAGTCAATTTTAAAATTGAAATATTGCAAGTTGAGTTTAAAAAATTAATAATAATTTTATGTTTTAGATCAAAAAAATATAATAATTACCTACCATTTACGTATATGACGGTTGTTAATAAATCAATTCCTCTATAGTCTATTGTATCAGAAACAATGATAATTTTAAATTGTTTTTCTCCATTTATTATTTTCTTCACCACAATTTTTTTCCATCATGTCTTTTTCAAACAACAGTTTTCATACATCCACAATTTTTCTGCACCACAATTTTTTTTACACCTTATCATGATATCATTGTAGGATAAATATTCCGAATTTTTATGGTTTTATGCCAACCAACAAATATATATATATATATATATATCATGTATTTAGAGTTCAAATTTATTACCTAGTGTTTAGTTAGATTAACACGTTTTGAAAATTCGTACAGTCTCTAGTATTCTGAAGATTTTTCATCCTATGAAACATGAAATGTGATCTTCAAAATACCATCTTGAAAAAAAACCCTACATATGAAAAAGTATCAAATACGTTTCTGATCAACGATATATATATATATATATATATATATATATATATATATATATATTAACATTGATCCTTATTCTCTCTTATGAATTTTGTCCATATTAGATTAGGAAGGAGATCCTAAGGATTCCTCTTCGGACTCAAATAATTATCTAAATATTATTATCTAATAATAATATTCAAAATAAATATCAATTACAATTAATTCCACTAAATAATTATAATTGCACTTCAGTCCATAAATTAATTAAATATGATACATTTAAACTAATTTCACAAGTCCATAATTTATCTCTATTTGATCATAAATTGATTTAACAATTAAATCAATTCTTTTAATAATAAATACTAAAATACTCGGCCAAGATTTTATGATCAATGATAAATTATTTTATAAAAAAATTTATAGATGTTTTGACAATAATAATGTTCATAATATTAATTAAATATATTAATCGACATTTCGAGGTATTAATTAACACAATGTAATCTCACTCATTGAAACATCAAATTAATATATATATATATATATATATATATATATATATATATATACACACACACACACACAGACACACACACACACATACATACATAACAATATTAAGTCCATTATTATTTCAAAATTAAGAAATTTTGCAAATTAGTATTTTATGTAAAAATATTTTATAAATAAAATATTATCACGTAGTCCGTTTAATGCACACCGTTAATGCACTAATACTTCAATTAGAAGTCCAATTTTTATGATCAAGATAAATCATATATGTTAAAGTACTATAACCTAGAGGATAATATCTCTAAATTATCATAGGTTATAAACCATTATTTTTATTTATTTATATATTACATATAGTTTATATCTTCTGTGTATAAATCATAATATATATATAATATAGAGATTTATATAAACAAACTAAACGATTATTTAATGAATAATAAATAATATATTTTTATTAATAAATAAATGTCCAACATAAATAAATAGATAAACAAAAATCCGACAACCATCCACTACCTAAGTACCAAAAATCATTTTTTTTCGTCACTTCCACCTACTAAGTATTTGCCCCTCCTTTTTCATCTCTGCTCGTTCCTTTTCTTCGTCTTCATCATCTTCCATCTCTGTAATAGCGAATTGAAATATTAAAAATTTTGATTTTTGACCAAGATGGGTGGAGGATTTGAAGCTACGCAGTAAGATTTGAAGCCACGAAGAAGATAAATTTTACTCAATTGTTAGGTACCCAAGTGAAGAATACCTTCAAATCATGCAAAAACAAACAAAACAAGGTATGTAATTGTAAATTTTAATTGGGTATGTGGAGGTCATTTGTTGTTTTTTTAGTAGTTAGGAATTAATTTATTAGTTGTTTTTTAATTATTTATGTGTCGTATGTAATTTAATTTTAATTTATATATTATTGACTTATAAATTATTTTTGAAAAGTATTCATTTCTTAAAGATTATTTTTAATTCATAAATTTTAAATATTTACAATTGATATAATTTAAATTCATTATTTTAAAAGCACAAAAAATGAAGACGTGAATGATTTTATTTTTTTTATTATTTTTTAAGACACAGGGGTGTAAATGTAACAGTGATTTTCACTCAATTTTGTCTTTTGGACAGAAACAAACGTGAACAGTACCGATTTGGCACAAATATGAATATAGAGTAGAAGAGAAGAGAAGTGAAAAAAGTGATAAGGCAAAAAGATAAAATGGAGAAGAAAGGAGAAGTAGTGTGCGTAACCGGAGGTAGCGGCTACATTGGTTCCTGGTTGGTCCATCTCCTACTCGACCGCGGCTACGCCGTGCACGCCACCGTCAAAGATCTCAGTACTCTCTTTTCCCCACTCTTTCTTTTTGAGACACGGTGGACAACAACTTCTTTTAAAATGATTTAAAGTTAAAATTTAAGTACATTTAGGTAGTATTTGATTGTATCTTAACGACTTACCTTTTAATACATCTTAATGGTTAAAATTGAGTTAATTTTTTTTTTCTAAATGCTTCTAAATCATTATACAAATATGAGTTTAAATTATTTACAAAATTTTTTAATACAAAAATATAAATTGTTAAGATATATTAAGAGGTAAGCAGTTAAGATGCATTAAGATGCAATTAAACAATACCTTAATCTGTTATTGAGTTTTAAAAAATACGGAAAAAAGAGGATTGGATGAAAAAATTAAATTTTTTATTCAATTTATTTGTTATTGAGTTTTTTAATAAATAAATAAATAACTCTTTTGTTTTTTTGGTCAAACTTTTACATTCAAAGTAAATAAATTTGGATAAAAAATAAAATAACATAAGATTATCTATTATACCTATTAAGTTACAAATATAACAAAATTAATATAAATATAAAACTTAAATTTTCTTTTTCTATATAAACTCAATAACCATATTAAACAAAAATAAATGAAACATGCGAATTTCATTATTCTTTTTTCTTTTCCGTCCCAAACTCAGAAGCAGAGTGAAATTCGTCTTCAATTTCATTTTCTGAGGAGTAATCGAGAGCTTGTTTTGTGCAAGAGAAGACGATGAGAGAGAAACAAAGCATCTCCAAGCCCTAGAAGAACCAACGGACGGACAATCACGTCTCCGTCTCTTCCAAATCGATCTCCTCGATTACGACTCCATTGTCGCCGCCATTAATGGCACTACCGGTGTATTTCACCTCGCTTCTCCCTGCATTGTAGACAAAGTTCCCGATCCCGAGGTCCTTCGTCCTTCTCTCTGCTCCGCATATACGTATATACACATAGTAACTCCTTCCGTTCCAAAAAAAAGAGTGTCATTTGATTTTTTTTAATCAATTTGCCAAATCCTAAAATTGATGTGAATTTGGATTAATCATATTTAGTGTTATACACATAGTACAAAAAGTGTTATTCAAAATTTAGTTTTTTTTCCACATCAGTTTGAATTTTAGGATTTAGCATATTAACTATGATCAAAGTCAAATGGGATTCTTATTGTGGAATGGAGTGAGTATTGTATAGATATATATGCTCTATGTTTAACACACTGTGTGGCAGAAGGAGCTATTAGCACCGGCAATTAAGGGCACAATCAATGTGCTTACCGCAGCGAAGGAGCTTAGCATTCGGCGTGTGGTTCTCACCTCATCCAATACGGCCATTGTTCCCAGCCGTTACTGGCCAGCGGATGTTGTTAAGAATGAGGATTGCTGGACAGATGTCGAATACTGCAAGCAGAATGAGGTGAGGCACTGTCTCTTTTTTATTAAGTTTAGACAATGCTGCCTATTTTAAGGAATAACGAATGTGATTAACAGTACCAGACATCTAATTAACTAGGTAAAATATAAAAAGTTCCCTGGTATAGTCACAGTATTGTAACGCGAAGAAATATACTGGTTGGATTTTTTTGGGTAAACAAATGCTGTACATGTGATTAAGCTTCTTGTTTACTGTACATGTGCTTATGGACTTTATTTAGCGTAGAGTGTGCATGCCTTAACATTTCAATGTTGGGTATTTGATGATTAATTATGACAGTAATCAGATGCTTAGGTTTAATCGACTTCTGTTCTTATCGAGAAGCCATTGGTATTTGATTACGGAATGGTTTATGATGAAATCTAATTCTATAGTAGTATTATCAGTGATCTTGCGTAGTAAGTAATGAAAAGAAAAGACAAAAGAAAAACAATGATATTTCTAGTTGTGCAGATGTTTGATCTATGGAAATAGTTAGGTGCATTTTGGAATTGTCATGAAACAAATTAAACAATACATTCTAGTCAATTCTTAATTTTTATTATTGCCAATTTCAACTTTTTCTGAAAGCAGACTTAGTTCAGTTTCTATTTTTTCCTAAAAGAGCAAGCTGTAATTTAATTCAACTGATTAGTTGTATGTGGTGTTTGGTAGCTGTCCCGTACAAATTCGGATACATATAATATTTTCTGAAAACTAAAATAAAAAGAAAAAAGAAAAGGAATAAGAAGGAAAAGAAGTCAATGTAGTATCCAACTTCTACCTCAAAAATCTTTTTTACTATTTGATTTCCTTGTACTTTTCTTTGTTCCTTCTTGGTAGTACAAGAATCACTTCAATTTTGAGCTCTAGTAATTTGTAGTTCTATTTTTGTTTATATGCTAGTTATGGTATTCAGCTTCTAAGACACTAGCTGAGAAAGCTGCCTGGGAATTTGCCAAGGAAAAAGGTTTGGATGTGGTTGTGGTGAATCCTGGAACCGTGTTGGGTCCTGTTCTTCCCCCAACTATTAATGCAAGCATGTTAATGTTCCTTCGACTTCTCCAGGGTAAGCTCTAGAATCCAGAAAAGCTTGCATAATTTTTACTGATGTACATTCATATGAAAGGCCTTGTTGAGTTGACTACATTCATATTAGCATCAAAGAGACTACAGGTAGCATAACAATATACATGAAGCACTCTTTTTTCTACAGTTGCTGCTTGGTACCCACTAAAAAACCATATGAGTAGTAAGAGGTGAGTGGGGAGGGGAAGCGGGTACAGAACCTAAAAAGTTACAACAGATATGCTAGTAGCTCAACTAATGGCTGTGAGTGTTTCTAACATTATATTTAATTCTACATGTTGACAGAAGATAGATCTAACTGTCTAACTGATATAAAACGAGTGACAGGGTTATGCCATGCAAACCTCTTTAATGGGAAGTTGTCTTAACAGTTTTCTGTCTTTATTTTTAACATAATCAGAAAGTTCATTTATTCTTCTATCAAACTGGTCTCCGTGTAAAGACTATCCATAGGCCAATTTCCCATTACTAAGCTTCTTCTGTGAAAGCTTATACAAGCAACAAAGACACTACATGCATAATTAGTTATAAGTAGAGGTATATCCCATGTCTTGGAATAGATCCCTTCTTCTGTGTTGCTGATCCTCTTGACCAACTGGTCATGCATCTGTTGTTAGAAACAACACTGCTTCCTTGTACTTCAGTTCTTTCGTAGATCCTGTGGTTTATTAATTTCCTCTATCCAAACTTCATATTGCCTATACCAATTAATTCCAAGTGTTTATTTCAAAACTAACTATACCTAAGGAGTAAGGATGGCATTTTGCAGTTTCAGTTCTCAGGCATTTACATGACGGATATTCTTGCCTTCTTGGAGCTGTTATACTAACTTTTCACCCATGTCCTTGGTCATGTTTCTAACTACAGAAATTTCATGTTTAACAACAGAAACAGCACGGCTTCCTTGTATTCACTTTATTGTCTAACCCGTTTCCTTGGTCAATCATGTTTAATTCTCATTTTCTCAACTTTTATTCCTAGAAGTTCATTATGAATCTTACAGGAGCATTTTGTCCTGCATGCAGGCTGTACAGAAATTTATGAGGATATCTTTTTGGGATCAGTTCATGTCAAAGACGTGGCTCTAGCACACATATTGGTTTATGAAAACACCTCTGCGACTGGAAGGCACTTGTGTGTTGAAGCCATCTCTCATTATGGTGACTTTGCTGCCAAGGTTGCAGAACTGTACCCTGAATATCAGTTACCCAGGTAGTGTGTTTAACTCTATATTTGAAACTATTATGCGTGGGACTAGAAAACTGATCAGAGAACCATGTAGCAGCATCGGAAGCTTATGAATTTGCTTTGTGGTCTCTTAGGGCATTCACCTTTTTTATTTTCTCCTTGGAGAATATTTAAGGAAGGGAAGGGATTGGGGTGGGGGTGAGGGAGATAAAGGGGTGAAATCTAATTAAAGAAAATAAAGCCATCTTTTGGATTGGAATAAAAAAATTCTTGTTGAAAAGTAGTCAATTTTATCAGTGATGCTATTTTTAGTAGTTCTACTTTTATTTTTGATGTGGACTTGCTGTGCATTCTGATTATTCGCTACATATTGTTCCAATGGTTTTTATTTATATTTTCTTATGATGGTGGAACCCGCAACTACTATTGGAACACCCCAGTCCCACATCGTAACATGTGACATATTTGGATGTGTATATTAGGACTCTAGCTGCTATCATTAATATGTTCAGTCATGATTTTTTGGGTAAGCTAGTGGTTGGCTAAGATGAACCAAGAAAATATTATTGAGACAACGCATTGGGCCTTATTATGATTTGATTTGGACTCAGGATTGACCTGGGTTGTTACAACTATCCTTAGGGTGTGCACTGGATAAACCATCAAGTGCACACAATATACCCACCAACCATGCACACATAGTGATTCCACAGTATACTATGTGTGGATGGCCCCAAGATCATTTCCTTTGCGGATTATTGAATTGACGTATGCCTTGAAAGACACTTATAATTAGGCTTACTACCAGTTGAGCTAACACCTTTATGATGACAGATGGATATATGAGAACTGAGGGTTAATTTATATCAATGCTCATTTATTGTAGGTTACCGACGGATACCCAGCCTGGGTTGCTGAGGTCCAAGGATGCATCTAAGAAACTGATGGACTTGGGTCTACAATTTACTTCCATGGAGCAGATTATCAGGGACTCTGTTGAGAGTTTAAAGAGCAAAGGACTTATTAAATGAGTAAAAATCTTTATCTTGTGGAAGTAGTGTGTTGACAGTGATGTCATAATATAGATACATATAGCAAATGAAGTTACTTATTTATTGTACTATATTAATCATATGCAATATGTTCAGTAAGTATTACTAGAGCAAAGTAAAACCTTTTAGTTTTGTTTTGAGCGGTCGGTGCTGGAGTCATGTATTCAGAATAATTGTATAAACCTCTAATAATTGTATTCAGAATCATGTAGAAAATGACATCAAATATTTTGAAAATCAGGACTACTACTATTTTGTTACGTGATTGCCGCAAAGTGAACCACATCATGTGGAATGAAACTTGCTGTGTGCATATCATCTAAAGTTCGTTTTTTTACTGCTTGCTTATTAAACCCCAGTAGGAAAGCAAAAATGGCAGAGAATAAAGGGTTAAACTAAGTTTGTAGAAAGTTCAGTGCTTTACTAGAGCTCTTATACTCGAGAGTATGTATTTGCATCAAATGGAATTGAAACATTTCAATTTGGCAATGCATTTTTGTGGTAGTTCTTTTTCCAGAAAACAACCGGTTGCAAAAGGAATGAGACTTCTTTTCGCTGTCATTATTTTATTAGATGAAATGCTTGTGTGCTAGCTCTAAAGGTAGGCTTGGACGAGGAGCTTCAAGATTTAAGTCATACTGACGGGGGGTGGTTTTCATTGTAGATTTTGGTACCACTTGAAGCAGGTTTTGGTAGCTTAGTTCTTCTCTCTGGAAAGAATACGAGTAGCAGATACGATAGTTCCTTCATGTGGCTTGTTGCTCATGGCAGATTTGCTACTGATAAGAGGCTCAAATCTAAAGGAATGGTCGAGCTAATCTTTTTTAAAAAGCACGTACAGTACTTTTGTGTTACTGGTGAGAGGTTCAAATCTAAAAAAATGGTCAGGCCAATCTTTTCAAAAAAGCACGTACAGTACTTTTGTGTTTACGAGCCAAAGTTCTAGCACAAGAAAGTTGAAGTATATACTTTATTCGATACAAACTCTTTTTTTGTGAGGATCCACTATGATAATGAGAAAGATTTTTGCATGTACGCCCAGATACGATAGTATTTGACCAAAATTTACCTTGTAAACAGTAATATTATTAACTTACATAGAGATTATTAGATTTTTCTTTTTCTTATCTTTTTGCTTTAACTTGACCATTTGACAGGATAACGTAACAACTTATAGAATTTGTTTGTTTACATGGCATTGATAGCATGTAGCAGTAGCAATGTTTTGCAAACGTAGCTGAAAGTGCATTTGCAATTGAAGTAGTGTTTGAAAAATTAGAATCTTGTCCGGTTACCATCAATTTATGCAATTAAAAATGTAAATATTGTTCGATTAGAA
Organism: Aralia elata; assembly: GCA_034770075.1. Taxonomy (NCBI): domain Eukaryota; kingdom Viridiplantae; phylum Streptophyta; class Magnoliopsida; order Apiales; family Araliaceae; genus Aralia; species Aralia elata. The sequence goes on from CM068382.1 coordinate 6,198,812, forward strand.
TTACAACGTTTTCAGTTGAAATATTATTAAATGACTAAAAAGGACACGAATACATATTGTTTTAAATTTTTATTAGACAAAAACTATATATATATAGTAAGTAATCTATCTCCAATGTTGGATTGGTGGGTCTAGTCTTTCGATACACATCAAACTGTCCAAAGTTTGATCAAAAGGCCAAGAAATAGCTCGTCCGCATAATTGTTATTAAGACGAGTACAAATAGATATGCAGACGGTGGACCCATAAAGAAATTGACATAAATGTCGCCTATTTGAAAAATAGTCCGCCAGCATAATTATTATGTTAGACTTATTTTCATTTTGTCTTTTTTCCTTCCTAGCTTTCCCTCCCTCATCCGCACAATTATTTGGCGGACGGAGAACCATCTCCAATCATTTTTATTTTTTCGATGGATTCAATTATTCTATTCTTCCTCTCCATATTTTTTCTATTCCAACTGATCGGTATGTATTGGTTAGGGAATCACATATTTTCCCTATTCCCACTAACGCATGTATTCTTTAGGGAAGATGATGAACTGTAGTAGAGTTTTTTTTTTTTTTTTTTTTTTTTTTTTGTGGTTGGCTTCTAAGATTGGAATTAATTGGTGGTGGTTGACTGGTTGTTGCTTATAGTTTTCTTCTCGGCTGGATCTATGGTTGTGGACTTGTGGGTATGATGTTCTTCCATGGAAACAAGAAAACTATTTGAAAATCAAATCTTTAGGAAAATTTTACTACCAATTTGAGGCAGTGGCAGAGGAATTTATCATTACCTGGGGAAAAAAATCATACCCAAAAAAAGAGAGAAAAGATTTGAAAACTTAAAAAGTAAATTTGATTTTAACACAAGGAGATTTGATTACTTGATTTTGTTACTAAAATCTTATTTTGGGATGTCACAGATGATGAATTATCCCAAACGGAGAAAATTTTAGTTCAAGAACATAAGAATGACCTTAGGTGGGATTTGGTTGGCCGGATAGAAATTTGATGTATTGTGTAGTCTACCTAATGTAATAGAGTTGTAATATAATGGTAATAAGTTACTACAATATATTTGTTTGGTTAGTTTTTGGTAGGATTGTCAATTGGGCCAAATGAGTCGGGTCTAAGATTGTTCAAGCTTAGACCATTCAAATATTGACGAGCTTGAGCTCGGCTCAACCTATTCAAGTTTATAATAAGTTGTTCAAGCTCAGCCTATGTGTGATCACGAGTTTCGGACTTATTTTCGGACAAACTCAAATAAAAAAGATCAAAAATTAATAAACTAAAAATGAATAACAAAAAACTAATGCAACTCATTATTAAAACGATATTAACTCATTTTGACAACCTATTGATAAAAATATTAAAAAATTTACATTTCATAGGATCAAATATCATCAAAAAATAAGAAGTTTAAAATTAAAACTAATCATGTAATAATACATCTCTAGATTATTTAGATTATTAGTTAAAATAACAACACACACACACACACACATATATACACACACATATATATGTATAAATTGAGTGTAAATATGTAATAATTAATAAAAATAGTCTATATATATTTTTATGTTTTTAAGAGTATAATTCGACCGGGCCTATAATGGGTCGAATGATTTATTGACCAAACTCGGTTCGAATTTTATTTTGGGCTTGAATTTTTGTTCAAGCTCCGCTGGACTCACTCTTAAATTAAATTGAAGCGAGCTTTTAACGGGCTGAACGATCGGACTTCGGGTTTGACCGACTCAATTGGCAGTCCTAGTTCTTGGTATTTGTATAGTAATTTTGTAATTGTAATGTTATTACATCATGTTTAAAATTGTGTCTGGTTAACTAATTATAGGATTGTATCTAATGAATAAAGTAAATTATAAATCAAACTATCAAATCATTTGTAATTATTATTATTTTGTTTTTTATGACATATTGCATTACGAACGTAATGTGTCAATACATCAATTGAATGATGTAATGAAAAGTTTAAAATTGATGTAATAGTATTACGTCCGTAATGGACTAATACATAGGTGGACCACACATAATAAATATCACATCAATGTAATAATTCCAATAATTTATTGTATTATGGAGCTATTATATTGATTTAAAGCGAACCAAACGCCACCTTAGTAATGCGACCAAAATGTAAGCTTCAAGTAACTTCAAAGAAATTCCAATATAATCTTTACCTTCATTATGCGGTGTTAACCCTGACTTCAGTATGTCTTTGTTCGCAAATAATTGTGCGGATGGGAGAGAGAAAACTAGAAAAAAAAATACATTTTAAATAAGGGACATTTTTGTCCATTTCTTTGTGGGTCCACTGTCCACATAATGATTTGTGCTCGTCCTAATAACAATTATGCGTATTTCTTGACCTTGTCTTCAAACTTTGAAAGGTTGGATGTGCGCTTAAATGCTAGACCCTCCTATTCAACGTTGGATTACTTCCTTATATATATATATATATAATATCTGAGAGTATTTTGGTAATAAGTCTGGCCGCAAGAAAGGAGTTGCACTGGCCGCATGTAAGAGGTGCGGTCGGACTCCGGCCAAATTTAATCTGAGCGTTCAATTCATTGAATGGAAGGCTACAAATTCGTTAGCTGGAATAGTGCCCCCAGCTAACGTGTGTTATTCAATAGGAAATTATATATATATATATATATATATATATATATATATATTACACAAGTATATACTGATTTAAATGTAGATAATGTTTAAATATTTTCATTCAAAAGCAAAAGAAAATTATTGACTTTGAACATTAATTAAAAATAATATTAAACTCAAAATTGGAGAAATTTATTTATAAGATAACTGGTTCAGTCAGTTTTAAATTTGATATATCTCAAGTTACTTTAAAAGATTGATAATAATTTCATCAATAGAAATATAATAATTACCTAACCAATTACGTATATGACGGTTGTTAAAACATCAATTCCTTCTATTCTATAAGAATGATAAATTTTAATTACTTTTTATAACATTAGTATTTTCTTCACCACAAATTTTCTCCACCATATCTTTTTTCACACCACATTTTTTTTTTTTTTACATCCACAATCTTTCTGCACCACAGTTTTTGTTTTTTTTTGTTTTTCATACAACTTATAATGATACCATCCACTACCTAAGTACCAAAAATCAATTTTTTGGTCTCTTCCTCCTATTCAGTATTTGCCCCCTTCTCTCTTGTCTCTGCTCGTTCCTTTTCTTCTTCTTCATCATCTTCCATCTCATTCCATCTCTGTAACAGCGAATTGAAATATTAAAAATTTTGATTTTTATCCAAGATGGGTGGAGGATTTGAAGCTACGCAGTAAGATTTGAAGCCACGAAGAAGATAAATTTTACTCAATTGTTAGGTACCCAAGTGAAGAATACCTTCAAATCATGCAAAAACAAACAAAATAAGGTATGCTAATTGAAGTATAATTTCAATTTTACCCGGGTATGTGGAGGTCAATTGTTGTGGCTTTATGATGAGGGAGTGATTTTAGCATAGTGTTTCATCAATTGAGAGGCAAAATAGGGGCAATTGAGAACCTACGTTTTGGTTGTTTAAACCCAATGGCAAATAAGTTGGTCTTATTTGATCAACTTATTAGTTGTGTTCTTAGTATTTAGGAATCAACTTATTAGTTGTTTTTTTTAACAATTTGGGTGTCATATGTAATTTAGATTTAATTTATAAGTTATTTTTGAAAAATATTAATTTTTTAAAAGTTAATTTTAATTCATAAATTTTAAATATTTAGAATAGATATAATTTAAATTCATTATTTTAAAAACACAAAAAATGAAGATGTAAATGATTTTTTTTTTTTTTAAAGACAGGGGGGTGTAAATGTAACAGTGATTTTCATTCAATTTTGTGTTTTGGACAGAAACAAACGTGAACAGTACCGATTTGGCACAAATATGAATGTAGAGTAGAAGAGAAGAGAAGTGAAAAAAGTGACAAGGCAAAAAGATAAAATGGAGAAGAAAGGAGAAGTAGTGTGCGTAACCGGAGGTAGCGGCTACATTGGTTCCTGGTTGGTCCATCTCCTACTCGACCGCGGCTACGCCGTGCACGCCACCGTCAAAGATCTCAGTACTCTCTCTTCCCCACTCTTTCTTTCACTATGTTAGTAAGTTTTAAAATAGACGGATAAAAAAAGGACGAAAATCTTAAGTTTTCTTTCCAAATTTTTCCGTTCAAAAATAAGCAAATTTGGACGGAAAACTAAATAACAAAGAGTAATGGTAATGGAAGATCTCAAATGACGTAACATTATATATTTTAATAGTAATTTATTGCATAACTAATTACATTAGATCTATCCGACCAATATTATGGTATTATGGTGACACATGATGTTTTTTTGAAATAAAAAATTTAAGACCCCTAACTTCACCCAATAACATATGACCATCTCTTATAATCACTATTATGCCCACTTGATTATAAACATAATAAAATTGATATAAGGACAATTTAATAATTTAAATGTGAAACTTAAATTATTTTTTCTTTTATTTTATAAACTCAATAACAAGTAACAACACAAAAAGAAAACATACCAAGTTTTCTACACTACTAGCTTTCAAACCCGTGCGAGGCACGGGTTTATCTAGTTAATTGTATGTAATACAGGTGATTTACTTACTTTATGTGGCATATTATTAAGAATAAAATGCAGTGACACCTCTTCTAGACAATCATAATACTCACTTCCTCTCGAATTTTTTAAGTAACAGTTAGTACCCTGTAAATTTTTAGGGTTGACTAAATAGATAAAGTTACATATTTACTCTTGTATGTTATCAAATTTTAATTCATGAAAATATTATATATTTATAATTATATTTTTTTAATACAATATATTTTAATTGTAGTTTTCTTTGTAATTAAGATTATCTAATTCAAATTGTTGGTAACTTATAAAAAAAACTAATTTAGTTTAATGTGTTAATTTAGTTTAATTAACACATTGTTGGATAAGTGATACAAATAATAAGAATTTTAAATTAAATTACTAATGAAGCTGTTATAATTAGAGTTATTGAGTATGTTGATAGTTTAGTTTTAGGTGCTTAACAACAAAAATTATTATTTGAATTCTTAGTTTCATATTATGATTTTTATATGTTAAATTTTTCTTGAGTATATGTCAAAATTTGGGATGTTTATGATTTTGATTACATTTTTTAATATACAGTTGGTGTTGTTTTTGTGCAATGTTAAATAAAAGAAAACCTAATAATATTTATTACTACCTCTATCTTGTAAAAAGATTTGAATTTTTTTATGTACTTTTTGTTACCGTTCTTCTATAAATAAAAACTCGAACTCGAAGGAAAGATCAAAGAGCTTTCCATTCCCGATGAGACGAAACCAAAACTCTTATTTTTTGTTGAGTAATTGTTCGAGTAAGTCTTGAATGAGCCCCTCGAAAGCTCTTTTAATATATTTTTCTTTTTTAGAGTAACAATATTTGTCATTTTTACTGTAAATAATTATGCCCAAGTATGACTTGTGTTTAATTTAATATTTGAGAAGAATAATTAACATAATTTTTAATATTCGGTCTATAATAATAAGTATGTTTTATGTAAATTTTAATATTTGGAAAAAATAATTATAATTTGTTTTTTGCATTAATTTGTACTTTTTATGGGTATTAATTCTTTCTTTTTAATTAAAAAAATATATTTGAATATATATTACGTAAATTTTAATCTTTGATTAGCAAAAAGTGTATGACTTTATTTTCTCGATAAAATGAATATTTGTTATTTTTTGACATTTATGTTATTTATTGCACAAATTCATAATTTAATTAATTAGATCAAGTTAAGTGAAAATTATAATATACAAATTTATATTTAGTAGATATATTAAATATTATAATTTGAAGGGTGTATTGGGCAGTATATTAAAATATTTTTGAATATTAGTTGGGCAACCACAGTAGGGGTAGTAAATGTTATATATTGTAGAGTAGAGGGGTACTGACTGTTACTTGAAAAACTAAAGGGGTGGTGACTGTTATTATAATTATCTCCACGGGTAGTATTTTACTCTATTATTAAACATTTGAGTTGTTTCAAACTTACTTATCACCTTAAGTTAAATTTAAAATATATGTGAAATATATACCCAATTCTTAAATATATGAGCATAAAATAATCATTGTATCAATAAAATAAAATAAAGTTGATCCAACCTATTATATTATAAGAAAAATAACAGCTCTTTCAATGCAAAACCTGAAAACATCTCATTCAAACCAAAAGAAATAAGAATAATTTAGAATCCCTTAATAGTAATTACTAATAAAAAAAAGAAAGCAAATATTTTCCACCAAAGTTGAGTAAAATTCAATATTCTTAAACAATTAATCAAACAATTAGGGGAAGAAGAAGAATAAGAGGCAAATAGGAAAATAAGACATTTAATGTGTCCATCAGTTATCAAATGTATTAGAATTAAATGCTAAGTTGAGACCAAAATTAGTATCAAAACAATCAGGGATAAAATCAAGTGTGCTTTTATATACTTTAGTAAGTAGATTGTTAGGAAAATAAGACCTTTATGCTATATTTAGATTGAGGGAATGAAATAGAGAAATGAATGACATAAAAATAGTGTATTTGATGATCGTTTTGGAGGATAAACCATTCCAATAAAATGAAAATTTCTTTCATCTTTTTTTTTTTATTCCATGTGGAGAACGTATAATAAAATTCATTCCAATAGAATGAATATATATATGATAATTTTGTCATTATATCACAATACCCATTACAGCTAACAACCAAACATACACTTAAAATATTTTAAAATTATTCTATTTCATATTAATGACAATCCAGTATTAATGACAATCTAGTATTAATGTCTTCATCAATTATCAAATTTATTAAAATTAAATGTCAAGTTGAGACCAAAATTAGTATCAAAACAACGGGGACCAAAATCAAGTTTAGTATATTATAGGGGTGTTCAAAAAATTTGGTACAACCGGTTTTTTACCGGTACTGACCAGTTCGGTACGAGCAATTCGGTAAAATTTTAAACCGGTCCGGTAACGGTACAAAAAACTAGTATATACCGGTTAACTGGTATCGATATCGGTATCTATTTTTTTCAAACGGTATATACCGTACCGGATCGGTATGTACCAGTTAGTTTGTTGCTATTCTGATTTGCCTGTTGCTTGAGGCGATGTTCACACTTTTGGCATGACTGAAAACTTAACCACTGAAACAAAGCAATGATCTCACAGAGAAAAGTGAAATAGCACAAAGATAACTTTGCTGCTGCTGCTATTATCATATTACAAGCCCAGTTGACGTCAACGAGTTATGCTGACCAACCAGAAGAGATGAGCGAGATATCTCCCGTAGCTTTCCAGCATCTAGAATTAATACTCTTTCTGCCATTAAAACTGTTTCCAAACGGTGGGCAATGACTAGTACCTACATGATGAGCAACAATACATGAGTTCACCATTTAATCAATGGGTCACCAAGGAAACGAAAAGCATCGAGTAACAAAACCAAAGATCCTTACAGTATGGTTTTTCATTACAAGTTGCACAACTTGTCTGACCAATAACTCAGACCGGCTATCTAAAGCAGAAGTTGCTTCATCCAAAATCAGAATAGAGGTTTAAAAAGTATACTGCACATTTGTTTTTAAAAATAACAACGGTATAGTTTTGGGTAAAAATTGGTAGCCGGTTCGGGATACCGGTCAACCGGTACCAGTATCGGTACATAGTTTTGGCTACTTTCAGTAACTGGTTCGGTACGGTAAATTACCGATGAACACCCCTAGACTATATTAGTAGATTATTTTCTTGCTAAAGTCAGAAACAAAGTGTTTATTCGCCTTCAATTTCATTTTCTGAGGAGTAATGAAGAGCTTGTTTTGTGCAAGAGAAGACGATGCGAGAGAAACAAGGCATCTCCAAGCCCTAGAAGAACCAACAGACGGACAATCGCGTCTCCGTCTCTTCCAAATTGATCTCCTCGATTATGACTCCATTGTCGCCGCCATTAATGGCACTATCGGTGTCTTTCACCTCGCTTCTCCCAACATTATCGACAAAGTTCTCGATCCCGAGGTCCTCCGTCCTTCTCTCTCCTCCACATATATGTATGTATATACACATTGTACTCCTTTCGTTCCAAAAAAAAGAAAGAGTCTCATTTGATTTTTTTGTAATCAATTTGCCAAATCCTAAAATTGATGTGAATTTAGATAATAATATTTAGTGTTATTAAGTACAAAAAGTGTCATTCAAAATTTATTTTTTCTTTTCCACACCAACTTGAATTTTAGGATTTAGCATATTAACTATGATCAAAGTCGAATGGGATTCTTACTGTGGAATGGAGTGAGTATTGTATAGATATATATGCTCTATGTTTAACACTATATGTTCCTGAAGGTGCTATTAGCACCAGCAATTAAGGGCACAATCAATGTGCTCACGGCAGCGAAAGAGCTTGGCGTTCGGCGTGTGGTTCTCACCTCATCCACTTCGGCCATTGTTCCCAGCCGTTACTGGCCAGCAGATGTTGTCAAGAGTGAGGATTGCTGGACAGATATCGAATACTGCAAGCAGAACGAGGTGAGGCACCGTCAATTCTTTATTGAGTTTAGATAATGCTGCCTATTTTAAGGAATAATGAATGTGATTAACAGTACCAGGCATCTAATTAACTAGGTAAAATATAAAAAGTTCCCTGGTGTACTCACAGTATTATAATGCGAAGAAATATACTGGTTATATTTTTTGGATAAACAAATGCTGTACACATGTTTATAAGCTTCTTGTTTAGTGTACATCAGTACATGTGCTAGCGCATGCCTTAACATTTGAATGTTGGGTATTTGAGATTAATTATGACAGTCAGATGCTTAGGTTTAATCGACTTCTGTTCTTATCGAGAAGCCATTGTTATTTGATTCCTGAATGGTTTATGATGAAATCTTATTCTAGAGTAGTATTATCAGTGATCTTGCGTAGGAAGGAAGTAATGAAAAGAAAAACAAAGATATTTCTAGTTGTGCAGATGTTTGATCTATGGAAATAGTTAGGTGCATTTTGGAATTGTCATGAAACAAATTAAACAATACATTCTAGTCAATTCTTAATTTTTATTATTGCCATTTTCAACTTTTTCTGAAAACAGACTTCGTTCAGTTTCTATGTTTTCCTAAAAGAGCAAGCTGTAATTTAATTCAACTGATAAGTTGGATGTGGTGTTTGGTAGCTGTCCCGTACAACCTTGTTAGCTGTTAGAAGTCATCCCCTCCATTCAACTTTAATTATTCTTTTCACTCTCACACATTTTAAGAAAACATTAAGACTGTTGAAAAAGTTATTTACAATCCCCAAAACAAGCCTTAACTAATATTTATAATTTTCTTTTATTTCAGAAAAAAAGAAAAAGAGGTAAAGTGGTTCTATTTGAATTAATAAAAAGTTAGGATGACAAGGTTTTGGGACTTCCTGAAAAGGAAAGGGGGAACAAAAGTAAGGTTGGGTAGAGGGAGTATACCTTTATCAGTTTATCTATTATACTCATAATATAATCATGTTAAATATATAAAAACTTTGGCAAAGCACCAAAAGGGTGCAATACCAAATGTACAATCGATGATTGTACACATATTATGTGCTTATGAGACAGACGGAAATTTTTCTGAAGTGTCTTTTAGTAAAACAGTTTTTTGTGTCTATGATCTATCCTGTGACATACTGACAGTTGAAACCATTGGTTTTAGAAGTGTGTTATTTACACCAAAAGAGCTATACAGTCATCTCCACTCACGATACTCTTGATTTCTATTCATATCTTTATGTTCTATGAAAACTCTAAAAAAAAAAGGAGGATAGGAAGAAGAGAAAGAAGTCAATGTAGTATCCAACTTCTACCTCAAAAATATTTTTTGCTATTTGATTTCCTTGTACTTTTCTTTATTTTCTACTATACCTTTCTTGGTACTACAAGAAGCACTTCAATTTTGAGCTCTAGTAATTCGTAGCTCTATTTTTCTTTATATGCTAGTTATGGTATTCAGCTTCCAAGACACTAGCTGAGAAAGCTGCCTGGGAATTTGCCAAAGAAAAAGGTTTGGATGTGGTTGTGGTGAATCCCGGAGTCGTGCTGGGCCCTATTCTTCCTCCAACTATTAATGCAAGCATGTTAATATTCTGTCGACTTCTCCAGGGTAAGTTCTAGAATCCAGAAAAATTTGCATAATTTTTACTGACATATATTCATATGAAAGGCCTTGTTGAGTCGACTACATTCATATTAGCATTACAGAGACCACAGGTAGCATAACAATATACGTGTAGCATTCTTTTCTCTACAGTTGCTGCTTGGTGCCCACTAAAAAACCATATGAGTAGTAAGAGGTGAGTGGGGAGGGGAAGTGTATACAGTACCTAACAAGTTACAACAGATATACTAGTAGCTCAACTAATGGCTGCGAATGTTTCTAACATTTTATTTATTTCTACATGTTCACAGAGGATCCAATAGATCTAACTGTCTAACTGATAATGTGAGTGACAGGGTTATGCCATGCAAACCTCTTTAATGGGAAGTCGTCTTAATAGTTTTCTGTCATTATTTTTAACATAATCAGAAAGTTCATTTATTCTTCAATCAAACTGTTCTCTATGTAATGACTATCCATAGGCTAATTTTCCATTACTAAAGCTTCTTCTGTTAAAGCTTATACAAGCAACAAAGACACTACATGCATAATTAGTTATAAGTAGAGGTATATCCCATGTCTTGGAATAGATCCCTTCTTCTGTGATGCTGATCCTCTTGACCAACTGGTCATACATCTGTTGTTAGATACAACACTGCTTCCTTGTACTTCAGTTCTTACGTAGATCCTGTGGTTTATTGATTTCCTCTATCCAAACTTCATATTGCTTATACCTATTAATTCCAAGTGTTTATTTCAAAACTAACTATAACTAAGGAGTAAGGATGGCATTTTGCAATTTCAGTTCTCAAGCATTTACATGACGTATATTCTTGGAGCTGTTATACTTGCATAACTTTTCACCCATGTCCTTGGTCATGTTTCGAACAACTGAAATTTCATGTTTAATAACAGAAACAACACTGCTTCCTTGTATTCACTTTCTTGTCTAACCCGTTTCCTTGGTCAATCATGTTTTATTCTCATTTTCTCAACTTTTATTCCTAGAAGTTTGTTATGAATCTTACAGGAGCATTCTGTCCTGCATGCAGGCTGTACAGAAATTTATGAGGACATCTTTATGGGATTAGTTCATGTCAAAGACGTAGCTCTAGCGCACATATTAGTTTATGAAAACACCTCTGCGACTGGAAGGCACTTGTGTGTTGAAGCCATCTCTCATTATGGTGACTTTGCAGCCAGGGTTGCTGATCTGTACCCTGAATATCAGTTACCCAGGTAGTGTGTTTAACTCTAGATTTGAAACTATTATGCGTGGGACTAGAAAACTGATCAGAGAACCATGTAGCAGCATCGGAAGTTTACGACTTGCTTTGTGGTCTCTTATGGCATTCACCTTCTTTATATTCTCCTTGGAGAATAGTTAAGGAAGGGAAGGGATTTGGGGGGGGGGGGGGGTGAGGGAGCAAATGGGGTGGAATCTAATTAAAGAAATTAAAGCCATCTTGTGGATTGGAATATAAATTTCTAGTTGAAAAGCGGTCAATTTTATTGGTGATGCTATTTTTAGTGGTTCTACTTTTATTTTTATTTTTGACGTGGACTTGCCGTGCATTCTGATTATTCGCTACCTATTGTTCCAATGGTTTTTATTTATATTTTCTTACAATGGTGGAGCTCACAACTATTATTGTAACACCCCAGTCTCATACTGTAACATGTGAAATATTTGGATGTTTATATAAGGTTTCAAACTGTTATCATTAATATCTTTAGTCATGATTTTTTGGGTGAGCTTATTGTATACTAAGATGACCTAAGAAGATATTATTGAGACAATGTATTGAGCTTTGTTATGATTTGATTTGGATAAACCACCATGTGCACACAATATACCAACCAACCATGTACCCATAGTGATCCCACAATATACTATGTGTGGATGGCCCTAGGAGATCATTTCCTTCGCGGATTATTGAACTTATTATGACGTATGCCTTGAAAGGCACTTATCCCTAGGCGTACTACCAGTTGAGCTAACCCCTTTATGATGACAGATGGATATATGAGAAATGAGGGTTACTTAATTTATATCAATGCTCATTTATTGTAGGTTACCGATGGATACCCAGCCTGGGTTGCTGAGGTCCAAGGATGCATCTAAGAAATTGATGGATTTGGGTCTACAATTTACTTCCATGGAACAGATTATCAGGGACTCTGTTGAGAGTTTGAAGAGCAAAGGATTTATTTAATGAATAAAAATCTTTATCTTGTGGAAGCAGTGTGCTGGCAGTGATGTTGTAATATAGATACATATGGCAAATGAAGTTACTTATTTATTGTACTATATTAATCATATGCAGTATGTTCAAGAAGTATTACTAGAGCAAAATAAAACCTTTTGAGTGTTGTTTTGAGCAGTCGGTGCTGGTGTCATGTATAAAGTATAAACCTCTAATAATTGTATTCAGAATTATGTAGAAAATGACATCAAATATTTTGAAAATCAGGACTACTACTATTTTGTTACGTGGTTGGCGCAAGGTGAACCACATCATTTGGAATGTTAATTACTTTAATTTTCTTTTTATTTGAAGGCTCGCGGAAAACATGACACGACAAACGCAGTTGTTGCAGGATGTGCAAGTGGCTTTTTTGGGGGGGAGGGGGAATAGTTAGTAAATTAGTTAGTCTTCTGTTTGTATTATATAGAAGTTTGGCCCCTTTGGCAGTTTGTGCATAAGGTGTATCTACTTCAATATAAAAATATAAGATTTTCGCCTGATTTCACTTGGTCGGTTCCTCTACCGAGTTTTGGTCGCGAGTTGAGATTTCAATTCCTATCGTATCAGTTTTTGGCATTCAATTGTATCTATTCCACACGAAGCCATCCAAAAGAATGAAGACGGTGTGAAAAATACTATCCCAGATTCAATTTCACCCCTTATTTATATAGTCAGTGTGCTAAATAGGTTACACTGTCACTTTACTGACAATTAGAACTCTCCACATCTAAGGTTACCGAGTCTCAGTCCACTCAAAAGCCACCACCACTTACAAAAATTAAGGATGAAAGCTGAGCTGATTTGGCTTGTTCACCATTGGTGTCTACTCGTGACTCATGGGTGATCCTACAACCCACCAAGGACCACCTAACATCTGATGCCACATCTAATAGAATCATACACTCTTTCCAAAATGTGAGCGTCGAGAAGGTCTCATATGAGTGCTCTTTCTTTCTTTTTATTTCTCATTTTTTTTTTCGTTTTAAAATAAAATATCATATTATCTTCTAGAATTGTTCAAGCAGAAAAGTTCCAACTCTTTCCTAAAATACATAATTTATAAAATAAAACTCTTATTTTAAGACAAAACGGATTTATTAACATTTTACTATCCACCACAGTTCCACATTAACAATAGCAAATGTACACAGTTAACAGTTTGTTCCTACACATTAACAATAGCAGACATAGTTAACAGTTTGTTCCTACTTCCTATGAAGTTGTGAGATGGACAATCGACATCTTGGCTCCTCTTGTATCGTGCATAGTAGGCTGTTGAATTGGCCCTCTACCATATCCCAATAATCTTGGAATATTTGTAAATTATGAATTATTAAATTATTAGACATTATTCTTTGACTAATTATCTACACACTAACACTACGTGTGTGATTTAATATAAAAAAAATAAAAGAGTGAAAAAGAGTGAGAGAATTAAAAGGGATAAGAGAGTGGGAGGGAGAAAGTAAGAATGAAAAAAATAACTATTTATATAAGAAAATTAATAAAGCGGGTAAAATTAGAAACAAAAAAGCACCGTCAATTCTCCTTTCTACTTTATAATATAGAAATATATTATAAGAAATTAATAAATTTTCCTTAGTCCATCCATAACCATCTTAATTTGATTTTTAAAAGGTAATTCAAAAAATTTTAAAATACAGTATTTATATCATTTAAATTCCTTATTTTAAAACCACAAACAAAAAAGGTATAAATTTAAATTTTTTTTTATTTTGACTAAATTTTAATTCTAAATGTACTCTAAATTTTAAGTTTTAAAACAATCGCACCATCTGTTTTAAAGTTTAAGGTGCTAATTATTTTGATATAAAAGGTGTGGAGAATGTAGTTGATTTTCTTGCTAAAATTATAGGTACAATTAATTCAAAATAAAATTTAGGTTGCAAATTAATTTTAAGGGTAAAGTTTAGGGTTGAATTGGAATTTACTCTTCTTTTTTCCCCTGTTGGACAGACTACAGGTGTAATGCATTATCTACCAACTTTTTGGACAGAGACAAATGTACAATAGGTCACTCGGTCAGTGGTACATAACTACTCAAGTGATGAGAAGTGATAAGGGGCAAGGACGGATAAAATGGAGAAGAAAGGAGGAGGAGAAGTAGTGTGCGTAACAGGAGGTAGCGGCTTCATTGGTTCGTGGCTGGTTCGTCTCCTACTCGATCGTGGCTACACCGTCCACGCCACCGTCAAAGATCTCAGTACTCTTTTCCCACTCTCTCTCTATATATATATATATTCGTCTTCAATTTCATTTTCTGAAGATTAATCGAGAGCTTGTTTTGTGCAAGAGAAGATGACGAGAGAGAAACAAAGCATCTCCAAGCCCTAGAGCAAGGAACAGACGAACAATCGCGTCTTCGTCTCTTCCAAATCGATCTCCTCGAGTACGACTCCATTGTCGCCGCGGTTAATGGCACCACCGGTGTCTTTCATCTCGCTTCTCCCTGTATTGTCGACAAAGTCCTTGATCCCGAGGTCCTCCGTCCTTTTCTCTCCTCTACATATATGTATATAGTTTATACACATAACACAAAAAGTGTATTTTTAGTTGTCAATTTGTGAAATTCTCAAATTTCAAATTGGCTTGAATTTATTTGATTTTGATGAATCCAATAGTTAGTATTATTAACTACTTATTTAATTAGAAGTATTACTTAAACAAGAAGTATTATTTCAAAAATTTAAATAAATTTCTCAAAGTTACTTTGATCAAACTCAAAGGTGACTCTTTTATTGGAATGGAAAGAGTATTATATAGATATATATGCTCTATAATTACACTTATATATTAACTATGATCAAAGTCGAATGGGATTCTTACTGTGGAATGGAGTGAATATTGTATAGATATATATGCTCTATGTTTAACACTATATGTTCCTGAAGGTGCTATTAGCACCGGCAATTAAGGGCACAATCAATGTGCTCACGGCAGCGAAAGAGCTTGGCGTTCGGCGTGTGGTTCTCACCTCATCCACTTCGGCCATTTTTCCCAGCCGTTACTGGCCAGCAGATGTTGTCAAGAGTGAGGATTGCTGGACAGATATCGAATACTGCAAGCAGAACGAGGTGAGGCACCGTCAATTCTTTATTGAGTTTAGATAATGCTGCCTATTTTAAGGAATAATGAATGTGATTAACAGTATCAAGCATCTAATTAACTAGGTAAAATATAAAAAGTTCCCTGGTGTACTCACAGTATTATAATGCGAAGAAATATACTGGTTATATTTTTTGGATAAACAAATGCTGTACACATGTTTATAAGCTTCTTGTTTAGTGTACATCAGTACATGTGCTAGCGTAGGGTGTGCATGCCTTAACATTTGAATGTTGGGTATTTGAGATTTATTATGACAGTCAGATGCTTAGGTTTAATCGACTTCTGTTCTTATCGAGAAGCCATTGTTATTTGATTCCTGAATGGTTTATGATGAAATCTTATTCTAGAGTAGTATTATCAGTGATCTTGCGTAGGAAGGAAGTAATGAAAAGAAAAACAAAGATATTTCTAGTTGTGCAGATGTTTGATCTATGGAAATAGTTTGGTGCATTTCGGAATTGTCATGAAACAAATTAAACAATACATTCTAGTCAATTCTTAATTTTTATTATTGCCATTTTCAACTTTTTCTGAAAACAGACTTCGTTCAGTTTCTATGTTTTCCTAAAAGAGCAAGCTGTAATTTAATTCAACTGATAAGTTGGATGTGGTGTTTGGTAGCTGTCCCGTACAACCTTGTTAGCTGTTAGCAGTCATCCCCTCCATTCAACTTTAATTATTCTTTTCACTCTCACACATTTTAAGAAAACATTAAGACTGTTGAAAAAGTTATTTACAATCCCCAAAACAAGCCTTAACTAATATTTATAATTTTCTTTTATTTCAGAAAAAAAGAAAAAGAGGTAAAGTGGTTCTATTTGAATTAATAAAAAGTTAGGATGGCAAGGTTTTGGGACTTCCTGAAAAGGAAAGGGGGAACAAAAGTAAGGTTGGGTAGAGGGAGTATACCTTTATCAGTTTATCTATTATACTCATAATATAATCATGTTAAATATATAAAAACTTTGGCAAAGCACCAAAAAGGTGCAATACCAAATGTACAATCGATGATTGTACACATATTATGTGCTTATGAGACAGGCGGAAATTTTTCTGAAGTGTCTTTTAGTAAAACAGTTTTTTGTGTCTATGATCTATCCTGTGACATACTGACAGTCGAAACCATTGGTTTTAGAAGTGTGTTATTTACACCAAAAGAGCTATACAGTCATCTCCACTCACGATACTCTTGATTTCTATTCATATCTTTATGTTCTCTGAAAACTCTAAAAAAAAAGAGGAGGATAGGAAGAAGGGAAAGAAGTCAATGTAGTATCCAACTTCTACCTCAAAAATATTTTTTACTATTTGATTTCCTTGTACTTTTCTTTATTTTCTACTATACCTTTCTTGGTACTACAAGAAGCACTTCAATTTTGAGCTCTAGTAATTCGTAGCTCTATTTTTCTTTATATGCTAGTTATGGTATTCAGCTTCCAAGACACTAGCTGAGAAAGCTGCCTGGGAATTTGCCAAAGAAAAAGGTTTGGATGTGGTTGTGGTGAATCCCGGAGTCGTGCTGGGCCCTATTCTTCCTCCAACTATTAATGCAAGCATGTTAATATTCTGTCGACTTCTCCAGGGTAAGTTCTAGAATCCAGAAAAACTTGCATAATTTTTACTGACATATATTCATATGAAAGGCCTTGTTGAGTTGACTACATTCATATTAGCATTAAAGAGACCACAGGTAGCATAACAATATACGTGTAGCGTTCTTTTCTCTACAGTTGCTGCTTGGTGCCCACTAAAAATCCATGAGTAGTAAGAGGTGAGCGGGGAGGGGAAGTGTATACAGTACCTAACAAGTTACAACAGATATACTAGTAGCTCAACTAATGGCTGCAAGTGTTTCTAACATTTTATTTATTCCTACATGTTCACAGAGGATCCAATATATCTAACTGTCTAACTGATAATATGAGTGACAGGGTTATGCCATGCAAACCTCTTTAATGGGAAGTCGTCTTAATAGTTTTCTGTCATTATTTTTAACATAATCAGAAAGTTCATTTATTCTTCAATCAAACTGTTCTCTATGTAATGACTATCCATAGGCTAATTTTCCATTATTTTCCATTACTAAGCTTCTTCTGTTAAAGCTTATACAAGCAACGAAGACACTACATGCATAATTAGTTATAAGTAGAGGTATATCCCATGTCTTGGAATAGATCCCTTCTTCTGTGATGCTGATCCTCTTGACCAACTGGTCATACATCTGTTGTTAGATACAACACTGCTTCCTTGTACTTCAGTTCTTACGTAGATCCTGTGGTTTATTGATTTCCTCTATCCAAACTTCATAGTGCTTATACCTATTAATTCCAAGTGTTTATTTCAAAACTAACTATAACTAAGGAGTAAGGATGGCATTTTGCAATTTCAGTTCTCAAGCATTTACATGACATATATTCTTGGAGCTGTTATACTTGCATAACTTTTCACCCATGTCCTTGGTCATGTTTCGAACAATAGAAATTTCATGTTTAATAACAGAAACAACACTGCTTCCTTGTATTCACTTTCTTGTCTAACCTGTTTCCTTGGTCAATCATGTTTTATTCTCATTTTCTCAACTTCTATTCCTAGAAGTTTGTTATGAATCTTACAGGAGCATTCTGTCCTGCATGCAGGCTGTACAGAAATTTATGAGGACATCTTTATGGGATTAGTTCATGTCAAAGACGTAGCTCTAGCGCACATATTGGTTTATGAAAACACCTCTGCGACTGGAAGGCACTTGTGTGTTGAAGCCATCTCTCATTATGGTGACTTTGCAGCCAGGGTTGCTGAACTGTACCCTGAATATCAGTTACCCAGGTAGTGTGTTTAACTCTATATTTGAAACTATTATGCGTGGGACTAGAAAACTGATCAGAGAACCATGTAGCAGCATCGGAAGTTTACGACTTTGCTTTGTGGTCTCTTATGGCATTCACCTTCTTTATATTCTCCTTGGTAAATAGTTAAGGAAGGGAAGGGATGGGGGGGGGGGGAGGGTGGGTGTGGTGAGGGAGCAAATGAGGTGGAATCTAATTAAAGAAATTAAAGCCATCTTGTGGATTGGAATATAAATTTCTAGTTGAAAAGTGGTCAATTTTATTGGTGATGCTATTTTTAGTGGTTCTACTTTTATTTTTGACTTGGACTTGCTGTGCATTCTAATTATTCGCTACCTATTGTTCCAATGGTTTTTATTTATATTTTCTTACAATGGTGAAACTCACAACTATTATTGTAACACCCCAGTCTCATACCGTAACATGTGAAATATTTAGATGTTTATATAAGGATTTAAACTGTTATCATTAATACCTTTAGTCATGATTTTTTGGGTGAGCTTATGGTAGACTAAGATGACCTAAGAAGATATTATTGAGACAATGCATTGAGCCTTGTTATGATTTGATTCGGATAAACCACCATGTACACACAATATACCAACCAACCATGCACCCGTAGTGATCCCACAATATACTATGTGTGGATGGCCCCAGGAGATCATTTCCTTCGCGGATTATTGAACTTATGACGTATGCCTTGAAAGGCACTTATCCCTAGACGTACTACCAGTTGAGCTAACCCCTTTATGATGACAAATGGATATATGAGAAATGAGGGTTACTTAATTTATATCAATGCTCATTTATTGTAGGTTACCGATGGATACCCAGCCTGGGTTGCTGAGGTCCAAGGATGCATCTAAGAAATTGATGGATTTGGGTCTACAATTTACTTCCATGGAGCAGATTATCAGGGACTCTGTTGAGAGTTTGAAGAGCAAAGGATTTATTTAATGAATAAAAATATTTATCTTGTGGAAGTAGTGTGTTGGCAGTGATGTTGTAATATAGATGCATATAGCAAATGAAGTTACTTATTTATTGTACTATATTAATCATATGCAGTATGTTCAAGAAGTATTACTAGAGCAAAATAAAACCCTTGTTGTTTTGAGCAGTCGGTGCTGGTGTCATGTATAAAGTATAAACCTCTAATAATTGTATTCAGAATTATGTAGAAAATGACATTAAATATTTTGAAATTCAGGACTACTACTATTTTGTTACGTGGTTGGCGCAAGGTGAACCACATCATTTGGAATGTTAATTACTTTAATTTTCTTTTGGTTTGAAGGCTCGCGCAAAACATGACACGACAAACGCAGTTGTTGCAGGATGTGCAAGCGGAGGAACAATATCAGCAAAGGGTAACTTCTTCTTTAATTATCTCTGCCATTTTTGACTCGTGATCTTTCTTAAAAATGTAATTAGGATGAAAAACATAATCAGCTAAAACTAAAAGTGTTACTTAATTTCGTTTCAAGATGCCAAGCTATGTTTCTTGATGCTTTTAAGTTATTATTTTTGCTTGTGCCTACAGAGGATGGTTCAAAACAATATCTGTACTTTTCTAGGAGCATTCTGCTAAGGTTCCTTCTAAATTAAAATATTAAGCTATGTAGCATTATTGTGAAAATTAGGTTGGATTGGCACTAGTTTGTTGTTGTATTTGATATACTCACTTTAAAAACAAGCATTTGGCTCCAAGTGCCACCTGAACAATCATAAGGAAAGGCTTCAACTTGCAAATGTCAACTGTGTTAAGAGTCGTCGAATTAATGTAAAATATAAATCCAAAGAAAATATCAAAAAGAAATTAAAATTGAGGCGTATAAAGTGAAGCAAATCTGTGTGGTATAAAACTCAATGTCAGTTGTCATGTAAAAAAGAAGATGGCTTTATTTTTTTTTGGGAATAGTTAGTAAATTAGTTAGTCTTCTGTTTGTATTATATAGGTTTGGCCCCTTTGGCAGTTTGTGCATAAGATGTACTTCAATATAAAAATATAAGATTTTGGCCTGATTTCACTTGGTCGGTTCCTCTACCGAGTTTTGGTCTGGTCGACTAAAGTTAGTCGTATTGTCTAACCTGTTTTGAACTTTCAATTTCCACCCCTTCATCTCCTCTTTATACCCATTCTTTGTCCTTTATTTTTTGTAAATAATTTGAATGAATTTTATATTAGGCGACTGATAAACGAATTTGAATACGCGAATATTCGAATAAAATAAATAGAAACAAATATAATCTGTATTCAGATATTATTTCGAATACTAGATACGGATAACATTTTAAAATCCGTCGAATATCAAATACAAATATAAATACCACTGTATTCGTATCCGTATATATCCGTTTAGATATGATATTGATCTTTTTGTTGTTCCCTACATACACACATACATATTACTTCTTTTGTTCCGCGAAAATAGTTTCATTTGTTAAATATTTTGGTTCAATAAAGTGTTACTTTTTACTTATAATAGTATAAAATGACACAATATTTTAAAGTTTGTCATTATGGTTTATTTATTTATTTTTTTATTTTTTTACCACACTATTAAACTAACAACTAAGTAATTTTTGAGTTACACGGAACAAAAAGTATATACTTAATATTCGTAAATTTTGAAATTTTATAAATGAGACTTTTTTTATAAAATGGATATATTAATTCCATGACATGTTTTTATGAATATTGACAGGTTATAGATTGTACGTGTAGTGGGTATCAGTTATTTGGTGATTATGTTTTATTTAAATGTAGCCCGTGCGAAGGCATCCAAGCTAGTTAAAAAAGAAATGGAAGAACAAATTAATCAAATTTTGTGGGCAAGTTTTGTTTAGAGTTGATAGCTGAATATCTAACATTTATATGGTTTTGACTGGCAAAAGAAGTTCTAGCTTTGGAATTAGGTTTTTCTTGAAGGTCTTTTTTATTAGGTTTCACAATTTTATTCCTATTTATTGTGTTACTAAATTTGTAGTTGCTGAAAAATTAAAAAGGATATATCTAGAACAGAAATTATTTTGACATCTTTTTGGTGTATTTTAGTTATAATAGAGAAGTTTTTGGAAAGACAAGATTGAGAAGGCATGTATTTTACTCAGTTTTGCAGACAAATTAGATTAAGAGAGAGAGTAGTAGACTAGTAGTAGTGTGTATTTCCAACTTATTTTATATATATATATATATATATATATGTATGTATGTATGTCCTAAACTTCAAGCCTTGATATCTAATCAATCCCCTTTGATGGCGGGAGGGAGTATACAAACCATTTGATTTGATTTGTACTTTTAACATTTGCTTTCACTATAATCTCATCGGCTCTTCCCTTTTAGCTCAATTTTGAGTTCATTATATATATGGAAAATTATAACCCTTTTATGATTTGTGTTATTTTTACAATATGTAATCAGGTTTCAAATCGCTTGGTTAGCTTATTAATTTATGTGTTGAATTGAATGGTTAACTGCATGCATGCATTCTTGATTTGTTAGGCAATGAGGGTTTCTTAAGCAAGTTTACAAAAAGACGACTATGTATTGGCATCAACTGGAATTGAAACGCCATTTGAGTTAGGCAATGCATTTTTGTGGAAGTTCTTTTTCCAGAAAACAACAAAATACACTTCTTTTTGTTGTTATATTTTTATAAGATGAAACGGCAAAGGCTCAAATTAAAACGAATGCTCTCTTTATAAAATGATATATACTCGTGTGTTTAGATTTCGGAAGATCACATGATAATACCTTTGCATGTTGAGCCTATCCATTTCAACTCAACTAGGAGTATGTTAGGATTGGATCTGTTCTAAGTGAAAATTAAGCGGTGAGCCTACCCATTTCAACTAGGAGTATGTTAGGATTCCTATCGTAACAATTTTTGGCAATCAATTGTATCTATTCCACACGAAGCCATCTAGGTGAAAAATACTATCCAAGATTCAATTTCACCCCTTATTTATATGGTCAGTGTGCTAAATAGGTTACACTGTCACTTTACTGACAATTAGAACTCTCCACATCTAAGGTTACCGAGTCTCAGTCCACTCAAAAGCCACCACCACTTACAAAAATTAAGGATGAAGGCTGAGTTGATTTGGCTTGTTCACCATTGGTGTCTACTCATGACTCATGGGTGATCCTACAACCCACCAAGGACCACCTAACATCTGATGCCACATCTAATAGAATCATACACTCCTATCAAAATGTGAGCGTCGAGAAGGTCTCATATGAGTGCTCTTTCTTTCTTTTTTATTTCTCAATTTTTTTTTCGTTTTAAAATAAAATATCATATTATCTTCTAGAATTGTTCAAGCAGAAAAGTTCCAACTCTTATTAAATGTCAATAATTTTATTACATTTTGAGTTGGGGTCAATAATATGTAATCTTTCCTAAAATACATAATTTATAAAATAACACTCTTATTTTAAGACAAAACGGATTTATTAACATTTTACTATCCACCACAGTTCCACATTAACAATAGCAAACACAGTTAACAGTTTGTTCCTACACATTAACAATAGCAAACATAGTTAACAGTTTGTTCCTACTTCCTATGAAGTTGTGAGATGGACAATCGACATCTTGGCTCCTCTTGTATCGTGCATAGTAGGCTGTTGAATTGGCCCTTTACCATATCCCAATAATCTTGGAATAATTGTAAATTATGAATTATTAAATTATTAGACATTATTCTTTGACTAGTTATATGCACATACATTACGTGTGTGATTTAATATAAAAAGGATAAGGGAGTGAAAAAGAGTGAGAAAATTAAAAGGGACAAGAGAGTGGGAGAGAGAAAGTAAGAATGAAAAAAATAACTATTTATATAAGAAAATTAATAAAGAGGGTAAAAATAGAAACAAAAAAGTCCCGTCAACTTTCCTTCGTGCTTTATAATATAGAAATATATTATAAGGAACTAATAAATTTTCCTTAGTCCATCCATAAGGACCATAACCATCTTTATTTGATTTTTAAAAAGTAAATCAGAAAATTTTAAAATACAGTATTTATATTATTTAAATTCCTTATTTTAAAACCACAAACAAAAAAGGTATGAATTAAACTTTTTTTTTTATTTTGACTAAATTTTAAATTATACCCTAATTTTTAATCTTAAATGTACCCTAAATTTTGAGTTTTAAAACAATCGCACCTTCTGCTTTAAAATTTAAGGTGCTAATTGTTTTCTAAAATTATAGGTACATTTAGTTTAAAATAAAATTTAGGTTGTAAATTAATTATAAGGCTAAAGTTTAGGGTTAAATTGGAATTTACTCTTATTTTTTCCCCTGTTGGACAGACTACAGAGGAGGGTGTAATGCATTATCTATCAACTTTTTGGACAGAGACAAATGTATAATAGTGTCGGTCACTCGGTCAGTGGTACATAACTACTCAAGTGATGAGAAGTGATAAGGGGCAAGGACGGATAACATGGAGAAGAAAGGAGGAGGAGAAGTAGTGTGCGTAACAGGAGGTAGCGGCTTCATTGGTTCGTGGCTGGTTCGTCTCCTACTCGATCGTGGCTACACCGTCCACGCCACCGTCAAAGATCTCAGTACTCTCTTCCCCACTCTCTCTCTCTCTATATATATATATATATTCGTCTTCAATTTCATTTTCTGAAGATTAATCGAGAGCTTGTTTTGTGCAAGAGAAGATGACGAGAGAGAAACAAAGCATCTCCAAGCCCTAGAGCAAGGAACAGACGAACAATCGCGTCTTCGTCTCTTCCAAATCGATCTCCTCGAGTACGACTCCATTGTCGCCGCGGTTAATGGCACCACCGGTGTCTTTCATCTCGCTTCTCCCTGTATTGTCGACAAAGTCCTTGATCCCGAGGTCCTCCGTCCTTTTCTCTCCTCGACATATATGTATATAGTTTATACATAACACAAAAAGAGTATTTTTAGTTGTCAATTTGCGAAATCCTAAAATTTCAAATTGGCTTGAATTTATTTGATTTTGATGAATCCAATAGTTAGTATTATAAACTACTTATTTAATTAGAAGTATTACTTAAACAAGAAGTATTATTTCAAAAATTTAAATAAATTTCTCAAAGTTACTTTGATCAAACTCAAAGGTGACTCTTTTATTGGAATGGAAAGAGTATTATATAGATATATATGCTCTATGTTTAATACTCAGTGTTTCAGAAGGAGCTATTAGCACCAGCAATTAAGGGCACAATCAATGTGCTCACTGCGGCAAAGGAGCTTGGTGTTCAGCGCGTGGTTCTCACCTCATCCGTTTCGGCCATTGTTCCCAGCCGTTACTGGCCAGCGGACGTTGTTAAGAGTGAGGATTGCTGGACAGATGTGGAATACTGCAAGCAGAATGAGGTGAGGCACCGTCTCTTCTTTATTGAGTTCAGATAATGCTGCCTATTTTATTGTGTTTTTAAGGAATAATGAATGTAATTAACAGTACCAGACATCTAATTAACTAGTTAAAAAATAAACAGTTCCCTGGCATACTCTCAATATTGTAATGTGAAGAAATATATTGATTGGTAATACAAGAATCACTTCAATTTTGAGCTCTAATACTTCGTAGCTCTATTTTTCATTATATGTTAGTTATGGTATCCAGCTTCTAAGACACTAGCTGAGAATGCTGCCTGGGAATTTGCTAAGGAAAAAGGTTTGGATGTGGTTGTGGTGAATCCTGGAACTGTGATGGGTCCTGTTCTTCCCCCAACTATTAATGCAAGCATGTTAATGATCCTTCGACTTCTCCAGGGTAACTTCTAGAATCCAGAAAAACTTACTTGCATAATTTTTACTGAATTACATTCATATGTAAAGCCTTGTTGATTTGAGTACATTTATATTAGCATCAAAGAAACCACAGGTAGCATAGCTATATATGTGTAGTGTTATCTTCTCTACAGCTGCTGCCTGGTGCCCACCTATAACCATAGGAGTAGTAAAAGGTCAGTTGGGAGGGGAAGTATGTACAGAACCTATTAAATTACAACATAGATCAAATTAGTTCAACTAATGCCTGTGAGTGTTTCTAATGTTATATTTGTTTTCACAAATCCAATAGATCTGTGTGACTGATATAATTTCAGTGACAGGGTTAGGCATGCAAACCTCTTCATTGGGAAGTTCTCTTAACAGTTTTGTGTCATTATTTGTAACATAATCAGACAGTTTATTTATTCTTCTCTCAAACTGGTCTATAATCCAATAATTCTCGCTATGTAAATGAGGCCCAATAGAATCTGAATCAGACCTAAAGCCTAGGTTCTTTACATTGAATTTGGATATGTTGATTATTTCCATTTTAAATTTACCTCATATTTATCTTTTGTGCTGGTTTCTAGACTCTAGTTAGTGCTGCCAGACTAAATTTCTGAGGGTTCTGATTTCGATGGGTTATTTAAAGACTTTTCATAGGCTGTTTTCCCGGTACTAAGACTTTTTTGTGAAAGCTTATACTAGAGCAAAGATAGTACATGCATTATTAATTATAGGTAGGGGTATATCCCATGTCTTGGATAGATCCCTTCTTCTGTAATACATCACTCTCTCGATGCCTCTTGACCAACTGGTCATACATGTTGTTAGGAACAACACTGCTTCCTTGTACTTCAGTTGTTACTTAGATCCTGTGATTTATTGATTTCCTCAATACAAATATTATATTGCCTATACTAACTTGTGTTTAGCTCAAAGCTAACTATAACTAAGGATGGCATTTTGCAGTTTTAGTTCTCAAGGATTTCAGGATGGATATTCTTTGAGCTGTTATACTTGCATAACTTTTCACCCGTTTCCTTGGTCTGGATTAGCTGTCTGAATATTGAAGTGTTTTAAGAAGCTGATTGACAACAATCCCTATGAAGTTAAAATTTGGTTGTGTTTCAATAAACAACCCTTTAGGTCTTCCCAATCTCTGTACCACACAGTGTTGCATTTGTGTCTTGAAGCAACCACTAGTTACCTAGTTATTCACATTCATCAAATCTTTTAATTTTTCACTCCCCATCATGAACATATGAATCATGTTTAATAATTCTCAACCACTCAGGAGCACTTTGCCCTGCATTCAGGTTGTACAGAAATTTATGAGGACTTCTTTATGGGATCAGTTCATGTTAAAGATGTGGCTCTAGCGCACATATTGGTTTATGAAAACACTGCTGCTACCGGAAGGCACATGTGTGTTGAAGCCATCTCTCATTATGGTGACTTTGCGGCCAAGGTTGCAGAACTGTACCCTGAATATCAGTTACCCAGGTAGTTGTTCAACTCTATAATTGAAACTATTATGTTTGGTTTGACAGAAAACTGACAGAACCATGTAGCAGCATCTAAAGCTTATGACTCTGCCTTGTGGTTTCTTATGGCATTCACCTTTTTATTTTCTACTTGGGAATATTTCTAGGAAGGGAAGGGATTAGGGTTGGGGTGAGGGAGCAAAAGGGGTGGGATCTAATTAAAGAAAATAAAGCGATCTTGTGGTTTGGAATAAAAGTTTTCCAGTTGAAAAGTGGTCAGTTTTATTGGTGATGCTATTTTTAGTGATTCTATTTTTATTTTTATTTTTGACGTGAACTTGCTGTGCATTCTGAGTATTCGTTACATATCGCACCAATGGTTTTTGCATATTTATTAATTTATATATTTTTTATAATGGTGGAACCGCAATGACTATCCTTATTGTTACGTTTGGATTGAAGGAATGGAATGAAAAGTGAAATGATTCATTCCATTCTAGTTGGAATGAGTTATTCCATATGCTCTCCTTCTCTCAAGGAACCAAACACAATTTTTTTATTCCATAAGAATGAGTTATTCCATTTTCACTTTTATTACTCCAATCCAAACGTAACATTAGGGTGACCCCAAGGAGATCATTTCCTCTGTGGAGTGTTAAACCTATGACCTATTCTTCAGAAGACACGTATCACTAGGCTTATTAGCACTTGAGCTAACCCCTTTATGATGACAGATAGATATATGTAGACCAACGGTTAGTTATCGGTGCTCATTTATTGTAGGTTACCAAGAGATACCCAGCCTGGGTTGCTGAGGGCCCAGAATGCATCTAAGAAACTGATGGACTTGGGTCTACAATTTACTCCCATGGAGCAGATTATCAGGGACTCTGTTGAGAGTTTGAAGAGCAAAGGATTTATTAAATGAGTAAAAATCTTTATCTTGTGGAAAGTGTATTGGCAGTAATTGTATATAGACACTTGTAGTAAATGAAGTTTCTTATTTCTTGTACTATATTAATCATATGCAATATGGTGAAGAAGTATCACTAGAGCAAACTTGGGAAAACTTTTTAGTGTTGTTTTGAGCAGTTGCTGATGTTTTGAATCCTTGTTTTCTTACATGAGACCATGCCGACAACCTTCTGTTTCAAAATTAAAAATATAATTTGACTTTGAAAGTCAAATAATGGAATATTAAACTTCAAATGATAGCATGTTAAATTTCAAATTGATGTGAATTTTAGTTAATACAATAATTATAATTGTATAATATATAACAAAATCTATTAATCGTAAAATTTATTTCATTCTAAATTTTTATGAGTCATACTAATTTTGAAGTTTAATATATCGTTTTTGACTTTAAAAATTAAATTGTATTTTTAATTTTGAAACTGAAAAAGTATTATGTAGCAGACAAAGTTTGATTGCTCTCTGTTTCAACAGCTGGAACTATCTACATTTTGTCTATTATATCTCCACAAGGTAATAGTATTTCTTTTATGCAGTTTGATATGCATAAACACTGCATCATATATAACCTTATACTATCAAATTACTGCTTGCGTTTTAAAATTAAATATATATTTTGATTTTTTAGAGTCAATTTGTAAAATTTTAAAATTCAAAATTGATATAATTTCGTTCAGATTTTTAAAAATAAATATGATAATTAGTAGTACTTTATAGTTAGTTTACGATTGTTATATTTGTTTGTACTAAAATTAAGTAACTTTATATTAATTTAAATTTTAGAATTTCACAAATTAACTCTAAAAGTTTAATATATATTTCTAATTTTAAAATAGAGCGAGTATTTTTTATAAAAATAAATTGTAGTCAGAATTATGTAAAAAATGACATCTAAGTGTTGAAAATCAGGACTACTACTTTGTTACGTAGATGGCGCAAAATGAACCACCTCATTTGGAATGATAATGAATATCAACCACTTCATGTGGCACTTGATGTATTCAGAATTAATTTGTTACGGGAATTAAAATATATAAATATCTTATAAATATTAATATATTTTAAATTGATTTTTGAAAAATCAACCGTTTTTCTTATACGGAAAGAGTATGACATTAATACAAGTATCTAACAAGTTCATCTTATCCAAATTAATTTGATCATTTTAAAAATAATTTAGATATCAACTTAAAATTCTCAAATACAAATTATATAATTATAATAATACATATTCAAGTTTAATAAATATAATTATAATTTGATATATATATATATATACACACACATACATGAATCTCATAAATAAAATAAAAAAAATTATAAAAAATATTAATATTATATATATAATAATAATTTTTTAAAAAATTTATAATTAAAATTTGATATAATATATATATATATATATATATATATATACACACACACACACACACCCCCACAACCCGCGAGTGCAACGAAACTACAAGTCTACAACCCTATTGTCAATTAGTCGGAAGAAATCAAAGTTGGTCGAAGATAGATAAGTAGGTTCATTGAATCTGGTCCATTCAACACAATGATAATGTCACTATCAATTAATGGAGTATTTTATCAGCTAATCAAATATTCATAACCAAATATATATAATAAACCAAGTGATTTGAGTGGTAGCACAAAAATCTCCATTGGAAGTACCAAAAATGGGCACCGATCGGAGAATATCGTATCTCTCTGTTTCTCTTCTGCTCAACCTGTTACTCCTATTCACCACTTCAACAATAATATCTGCAAAATCCACTTCTTCTTCTTCTTCTATAATTTCTGTGGGAGATCAAAAGGAAGTGGAAGGTGCTGAGAAGGTTACGGTCGCTCTGTATTACGAGACTCTGTGCCCATACTGCTCAAATCTGATAGTGAATTATCTGTATAAGATCTTCGATGACGGACTCTACGACATCGTTGACTTCAAGCTCATTCCCTACGGCAACGCCAAGATTCGCAACAACACCATCGTTTGCCAGGTCCTTTTTTTTTCGTTGACTTTCCTTACCTTTTCTAATATTTTGCTCGACTCTGTTAATTTACGTTTCTGATTAGATTTCTCATGTTTGTGGATTAAATTTAGACCCATTTAGTACTTCGTTTGATACTCTGAATCTTATGAAGTAGCATAAAAATGAACTATAATTAATATGAGGGATTAAATTACTAAAAGTATGCTGGGTAACTATAATCAATATTTTAGCATAATGATAGAAGTTACAATAGTACTTCTTAATGTTTTGACTGTTATTGAGAGTATGGGAAAAATAAATGAAATGGAAAACTAAGAGAACTATACTTATTTTCTTTAACAATCCATTGTATTGGGATTATTTTTTTTTCTGAAATACATACAAAAAATTGTATTTTTAAGAGATTTTTTAAACCTTCACGTACCCTTTTCTTCTCTTTTTGTTATGGATTGTAAAAAATTAAGTTGAGGGCACCCTATCTTTGCAGTAAACAAAATACAAAAGTAGTAAAGGACGGGGAAAATAAATCAGTTGGCTCCACTTTGGTCAAGAAGAACTGAAAAACAAAAAAATAGAAAAAGGGAAGAGTAGAAAAAATGATTTGTCCACAACTTGAGGTCACTTACTTTGCCACTAGACTAAAAGCAATAGTCACATACTCAGAGTGTTAGCTCCTGCTCCTCTTCTCTTTCATGCTCCAAGAGCCAGATATGCCAGAACTAACTCCTTCTTATGAACCATTGACTTCCAGCCAGTTCCAATGATGGCTTCCAGTTATTTATTGTTCACATTCCCCCCCTTTATCTTACCTCCTATTCTTCACCTTCTCCCAGTTCTTCAATTCTTCCCCGTTTGCTTAATTTTCTTCCAAGCAAGTTTCAGTTGGGTTGTACACTTGTACTACGAAACCCTTTGCCCCTTCAGTGCCAAAATCATTATCGATGACTTAGACAAGATATCCCACAATGGACAGATTGACTTCGTTGATGCAATCTCACTCCTTGGGGCAGTGACAAACTTAGAAGCAACAGCACCTTCTTGCCAGGTCCCTCTCATCATTATCTTCACTTCCTTTTCCTTCTTTTAGTTACGTATAATTTGTCAGCTACCAATTATTGGTCATATAAAACAATATTTTTTTGGACTTTTTGTAATCTATTTATTTGACTGTATATTATACTCCCCCATTCCAAAATATAAGATCAATTTTGATTTTTTAAATCAATTGGAGACGTTTTCAAATTCAAAATTGATGATTATATAACTTTTCAAAACAATAAATCTTATGAGTAGTAGTCCTTTTTGAATAGTTTACAATATTCATAATTCTATTGACTAAACTTGTTTGACTTCATTTAAATTTGAAATTGAAAATGTCTCAATTGGCTTCAAAAAGTCCAAATTTATCTTATAGTTTGGAACAAAAGGACTAATAATAACTTGGGCTGATAGGTTCTTCTTTGTAATTTTGCAGCATGGTCCAACTGAATGCTTGCTGAACGAAATAGAGTCATGTGCAATCCACGTCTGGCCTGATGTGGTAACTCCACTTTACAATGTTACTGCTTAGAAGTGTTAACATATACTTATTATTGCTTCTACTGAAAATACAGTAAAATGTTATTATTCTTTTCTTTTTTTTCATGTGCTCCATTAGTAATAGTACTAGCATGTGTCTTATTATAGAATTATAATATTGTTTGTAATTTTTATCGTATTTTATACAAATTTCTTATTGGAAAGAATAATTAATTTTATTTTTGACTTAATAATTGAATCATATGGTTGGCCAATGTTCTAATTATTCTTGTATTTTAGTAGTAGTATTAATTTAATATTAGGTACGATGATCCTCATAAGAAAAAATATTTCTTCTAAAATTATATTATCTAAATAATAATAAAATCTCACTTATACTTGAAATTATAGTTATATATTTTAATAAGTAACAAACTAAAATTAGGTAAGACAGTCTTTATAAGAAAATTGTTTCCTCAAACTATATTTATCTAAGTAGTAATAGTATCCTACTTAAACTTGAATTATTTTATGCATATTTTAGTAATACTGTAATAGTAACTGCCGGATTAGTATTCGGTAAGATTGTTTTCTTGTGAAACTATATTATTAAACCTTGTTTTTAACTAGGTTGAACGGACCAAAATTGCGAGTTGACTTGGTTTGAAACTCATTTTTTTGGCGGTTTTAATTATATTATAGATTTGGTGTTTCAGCCGCTCCATTATTAATATAATACCCATATGTTCAAATATACAATTCTTAGAAGATTTTACACAGTATACAGTATTTAACTTTCTTTTTGGATGATACCTAAAAATAATGTTCTTCTCTATGTATTTTTTTTTTTTGCATTTGAATCAATATATAGTAACTCTACTTTAAAAAGTGTACGACCTTGAAATTGCAGAGTTTTCTATTACTCATTGTCGATGTTACATGGAAATGCAACTTTATAATTTCCACTCAATAGTTCTCTTGAACATCTCTGATGCAGAAGGACCACTTTCCTTTTATCTATTGTGTTGAAGATTTTATCTATGAGGATGAGTCTGACCAATGGGAGACTTGCTTTGAGAAATTGAATTTAGATCCTAAACCTGTTATTGACTGTTATAGCAGCGGATATGGGGACAAGGTAAGTTTTTCTCAGTGATTGCTTGCGGGTTTATATTGCTTACTCAACTAATATTTTTACATATGTGATATATGTATGACTCTCTTATCAATAGATGAACATGTGTATTTGTTGCATCTTCTTCTTCCTCTTCCCCAAGCTACCTTCTTGAATTCATAGTTCGGATCCTGCATTTCAATATGTATTTCTTATCTCTTCATTAATCTTTTGGAAATGCTATTCCTGGAATTAATTACAACATTTCAAATGCTTGGTAGTGTGTTTCTAGACACTCTTTATTGGTGGGGCCATTGTCAAAGGTACCAAGTAGAGTAATCATGAAGAAATTTTCTATCTGAATTTGTCCTTAATCAAGCCAAGAATTGGTTTTCTTTTCTTTCTAAATGCATATATGAGCGATAGTGTACAAGTTAATTAGCAAAGAAGAAGGTTAAACAAAAAGATGTAGCGTAAAAATCCGGGTCAAATTCCAAGTCCAAATCAAATCATAACGTAACATGGCCCAATTCACGGTCTCAATAGTACTTCTTGGGTCATGTTAGCCCACCATAAGCTCACCCAAAAGGTCATGACCGAAGGTAGTATTGATAGTAGCTTAAAACTTTATATACGTATCAAAGTATCTCACATTTTTCGATGTGGGATTGGGGGTTTACGTGTAGAATGTAGAGCACTTGCATTAGGAGAAGTGATGTTACATCAATGAAGATTTGTAAGGGCATCTTTATTCTTTGTACCTCCCAGACTCCAGGCCTGAAAAGTTTGCTGGATAGTAAATTGGACTATGTGAAAATAATGAAGGACACCAACATGCAACAATAAAGTTTGTATAAACATTATTTCCTTTGATATGCTTTACGTCGAAATTCCATCACCATAAATTAGCTGGGAGTGGTGCATTGACAGGGTCATATGTTTTTCGATGATTCTGTTAAGAAATGAGTTACATAATCAAATATACTATCTCCACCCAAATTTGGATTCCATTTGGAAGTCAAATTCTCAGAAAGACCGGAGTTTATTTTTTCCTCCACTTGAATGATTACATACTACCATAGTTGCAAGGAGTATAATGTACTGTTAGTAATATAAAGCATTTATTAGAACCCTAAATTAGTGTTTGGTAAGCCCAAGGCCCCTGAGCACCAGTAATCAGGAACTGGAACTAAAGTTACTAAATTATATGACCGAACTCTAGAGCAAAATTACATTGAACAGATTGGTGTACTAGAGAACGTAAAACAAATAAAAATTCAGAATGGTCGAATAAAATTCCCTCACCATTTGACATTGTATGTTTGTGGCGATGAGAGAGATTTTCTGTTTCTGTTATTTAGCAAATCGATGCCATGTTTTTTATGTTCATGATGATGGGTTCAGTCAGTTTTTTTTTTTTAGTTTGAAAGAGAGATTGGATCAGATGTTCTAATCTTCTCATCACATTTTGCTTTTGTTAGGTAAATTTTTTTGTTCTCTTTATCTTTTTGATTGATTGAATTTCAACTTTTATGCAGCTTGAACTAAAATATGCAGATGAAACGAATGCCCTTGAACCTAGTCATACATACGTGCCTTGGTTAGTTGTGGATGGACAACCATTATATGATGTAAGTTCCTTTGATTGCTTTGTCAAAAGATAAACTTATTCAAAATTCCATTGCTTGAAACTTGAGCTATATGAAATGTCATGTCATACTCTTATAATGCAGCTAAGATTTGTGAAAATTTAATCAAACTTTAGCAAATGATGTGTAGTAGTTAATATTCTAGTACATTGGAGTCCATTATATTCATTTTCATGCCAGTGATCTGTAGCTTCAAAAGATGACACTTTTTTTTTATAATAATTTTTATTTCTGTCGCAGGACTATAGGAACTTTATAAGCTATATTTGTAAGGCTTATAAAGGCACTACCTTGCCCAAAGCTTGCACTGAATCATCCCTTAGTAGCTCAACAGTGGAGAGAGCAAACGGTATTCCTAAAGTATGCTACACAGAAAAAACAACCAAGACAACACTATCAAAACTGAGAGCAGCCATAACATCGTGGATTCGCCAGGGTAACGTTGCCGCTGCAATCTAGACTGTCAATGTTTCCATACACTTCAGTGTTAGTTCTGTTGTATAAATTGGTAATGCAATCGGTGGTACTATAGTTGGCTTGTTATTATAGGCATACCACAATAAATGTAGTGCCCAGAAACAATTTGTTTTGTTATTATCAGTGGTTGTATCTATATGGATAATGATTGTAAAATGCCATATGTTACAAAAATATAGTAAGTTATTTGCAGAAAAATACTAGTACACTTTCTGGGGGCACCTGCTCTCAGGTATAAATTTGAGAGAGTTATTATGAGGTGCTCAGTTGGATGATGTAAATCTCGTCATGTATTTTTTTCTTACCCCCCCCCCCCCCCCCAGAAGTTGAGTATTTTCTTATGAAAAAATTGAGTTAAACATAATTAATCACTAAGATCATGACTTATTCAGATATAATAATAGGATGAGTCATGTTATGTATTGCAATAAATTTATAATTGCGAAGCTTATCGATACATAGGATTAGTAGGAATTATAAGAGGATTTCTCTTCAAAAAAATTATTATTAATATTTATTTACGTAATTGGTAATCAAAAAGTCGACGTAAACTTTTACGTTATATATCATTTTGCTGATAGGATTTGGTGAGTTAATATTGAAAGTCGACATGTTCAAGGAAAACTTGTTAAAAGTGGACTCGTATAGAGACATACATATGGAGTACTAACTATTAACCCTGCTAAACAAAATATCATTCAATACCAAACAATCTATTTCACACAATTAGTATGCTCAGTTCATATAAGATCACTTATATTTATATTTAACAAAGATAAGTTGTCTTACATTTTGAACCGAAGGTGTGTATTGTCCCATAAGTTCTCATGACATCCGAGTAATAAAGAAATCCGCGGTCATGTATGATCGAAAATTATGTTGATATTAAATACTGAACGATCATGTATGATCGAAAATTATGTTGATATTAAATATTGACGTACGTAAATATCTGAAATATTCTATCATTTAAAGTAACAAGTTAGTTAATCGCTATACACACTGTAAAATTAGTTCATAAATAAATAGAGAAATCGAGAGTGTTTGATTTGGCAGTATGGAAACTCAATGGAGTAGTAGTGTAGTACTTATTATACTTGAGGGAGAGACATAAGGGTTTTGGGCGGTGGTGGACTGGTTGGTGTGTGGAAGTGAGAGGAGGAGAGTAAATGAGTAGAATAGAAAATGTAGGGTGGACCCATCCATATATGTTGTCGGTGATAGTTGGTCAAATGTTTAGGCCCTACTCCTTCATCATTTCCTTTTAATTGGATGGACGTTGCTCCTCCTCCTCTCTCTTCCGCTCCTTTTTTGTGAGTTTGAAAAGAATTGAAAAGAAATAAATGAAAATTTTAAATTTTTTATCTATTTTTTTATTTGAGAATTTTTTAAAGTGCAAAAAAGAGAGGAGAAAACTAGTCATTTTTCTTACCAAATTTTCTAAAAGAAAAACTAAATAAAAAAATGATCTTATATATGAAATAGTCATTACTCATTTCTATTAACTTATACTCTATCCGTCTTTTTTTGAATAATTAAAAGTATAAATTTTTTTTATTTCCAAAAGAATGAAATAAAGGCCATATTTATTTGCAAAAAATATGTTTAGAATTGGACTATTTCTCTTAATTTAATACTACTATTTTGAACTGTTTAATCCTTTGATCTCATCATGAGATAAAATAGTTCAAAGTAGTATTAAATTAAGATAAATAGTCTAATTCTAATCATACTTTTTACAAACAAACATGACCAAAGTATATAAAATGAAGGGTCAATATGTTATTTACTGAGTCTATTAATATAAAAAAATAAAAATATTCATCACTTTATATAATTTTATAAAATTACTAAGAATAATTTTATTTTTTTTAATATGCACGTAAATTATACTTTGTATATCATGGAGGGAGTATTCAGTAGAATCATTTTATTTAATGCGAATAATTACGCCCCGACAAGGCTACAACTAATAACTACATTGATAATTTTGTCCAAAAACTAAATACGAAAGTACTCCATCTAACAACACCAGCTGTTCCCCATATATAGATAAATATATTAAGATTAAAGTACTTGATTTATTTTTCTTGTTTTATTTTGGTTTTTAAATGGGACAATGATTGTGAAATTTATTTTGATATTAGTTGATCATAGCATATTTTCCATCAGACGTGAAACTGATAATACTTTATTACTTTCAAACTACATTCTAATACAAATAATAAATTATTCGTTCGGTTTTAAATTATAAGATCAATATTAATTTTATAAAATTTAATTTAAAATATTTTTAAATTTAAAATTAATATGATTCATTTAAATTTTTAACATAATAAAACTTATAACTAATAATATTTTTAGGTAATTTATGATATTTATAATTGTATTGATATAAATTCATGTTAATTTTAAGTTTAAATTTATTTAAAATTGACTTTTAACAAATTAATATTAATTTTATAATTTAAAATAGTTAGCATTATTATTGTTGTTGTTATTATTTGTATTATAATTTGTGGAACCGTGGACAAAGACTGCTCGCTGCAGACTGTGAAATGTCACAAGCTTTTACAAATGAGAAGGACGACTACGTAGTAATAATATATATACGCTATTTACGTGAGGACAGACGAGAGAAAATAAAATATTCAGCCTCTTTTGGTTAATTGGAAGTTGGAACTATATGTCTATACGTGTGTATCTCATGACATAGACCTTTTTGGTCTTTACAATAATAATTCAGCTTATATATATATACTTCCTCCACTAACGTATAATACAAACATGTCAGGATACAATTTTGATCATACAAAAGCTATCCAGAGATCTATTATACTAGCCAGTAATAATAATGTTGTTAAAAGT
This sequence comes from Aralia elata, assembly GCA_034770075.1. Classification (NCBI taxonomy): domain Eukaryota; kingdom Viridiplantae; phylum Streptophyta; class Magnoliopsida; order Apiales; family Araliaceae; genus Aralia; species Aralia elata. The sequence goes on from CM068382.1 coordinate 6,236,129, forward strand.
ATTATTTATATCGTTAAATGTGTATTTTAAAAAAAAATAATAAAAATTATAATCACTACAACACAAAGGCTTAATTCCGACGGAATCTTTTGTCAGAAATAAGGCTTTTCCGTCGGGGATAAGCTTATTACCGACGGAATATTCCGTCGGGAATTCCGTCGTCTATAAGCACGTCGAACTTAAGTCCGTCGATGTTTTCGTCGGAATTGCTTTAGATCGACGGAAGTAATTCTGACTGAATATTCCGTCGGAGATAATATATACCCGACTGAAAACGGTCCGTCGAGGATATTCGGTCGGTGTTTACTGTCCCACGTGGCAGCCTAACAAAAATGGGAAAATTTCTTACAATCGACGGAAATCCGTCGAGAATAACTATCTTCCGTCGGGGATAAGGTTCTTACTATCGACGGAATTCCGTCGAGAATAATTATATTCCGTCGAGGATAAGGTTTTTTTTTTTAAATATTTTATTTGTTTTTGTAATGTCCAGGAATTTAACCCACATCTTGTACCTGTACCTGTTTTCCCAACATCACATACACAAGCTAACATTTTACAATTACAATCACCTCATCCAACAATATATTAAAACTAATCTAAACAAAACTATAACAAACATTTACATCCCATTAAGCTAAATTAAACTCTGTTACAAACCGCAAAGTAATGATAAGGTTTAAAATACAATATGTACATCAAAAATTATGTAAACTACAAAAGAATTTAAACTACAAAAGAATGTAAACTAAGTCAAGCTAGTAGAGCCCCCGATGTAAGGAGAATCATCGGGCGGGCGTCGACGCTGCTCTGGAGTATGAAAATCGCCCTCATCATCCTGCCCGTCAGTCCGCTCGTCACCCTGTTGATACAATATAATGTAACGCATTAGTCCATATATATGATTCTGTTAAAGATAACTAAATGAAAATTAAATAACATGCATAATATATATTGGCATTTAAAACGAAGTATACCTGAGCAGCCGAGCGCTGACTCAACATCGGCCCAAACGCGTCCTCGAGTAAGGTAACCACCATCTGAACAATCTCGTCGCGTATCGCGACCCACTGCTCTGAAGGAATACCTGTACTCTCGGCGGCGGCACCGGCTGTAAGGGTGTTCATCGGTAAATAACCGTACCGAACCGGTCCGAACCGTACCGAACCGGTTACCGAAAGGGTCCAAATTTACGTACCGATACCGGTACCGGTTAGACCGGTGTCCCGAACCGGTTAGCCGACACCGGTCTAACCGGTTCGGTACCGGTTTTTACCTATTCTTGTACCGATTTTTGCCTATTCTTAATCTTGGCCATCATCCATGTTCTGCAGTACAACTTAGAATCCCCTTAAGAATGTCTGTACATACCGATCGACTCATTCTTAGCAATTAGAGAGAGCAAACAAAATTAATCAACAACCAGCAAAAATACTAGTATCATATGCTTTAATTAGAGCTAGTAAACTGAATTAGTAGCAATATGGAGTAAATAGATTAGTAATTAGAGACCTGCGATGAAAGATGAAGTACAGAGGCCGGCAAAAAGGGAGAGAGAAAAATAGGATCTTGAAATATGAAGAAGAAAAGAAGCAAATAGAATTGCCCAGATCTGATCTCTTCTTCTTTTTCTTTCTTCTTCATCTACTTGCTATGAAGTACATCAATAATTCTTAATGGCAATAGTGAAAGTTGTTTCTTTCTTTGTTAATGTCTCCAGATCTGATCTCTTCTTCTTATTCTACCTGCTATGAAGTACATCAATATTTTTAGTGGTGAGTTTGAGAGATGGAGAGAGCCCAGATCTATTCGGGAATGAATTGAAAAACTGAAAGTATAATAAAATTAATAAATCAATAATTAAACCGGTACAACCGGTTCGGACCGGTTTATACCGAACGAGCCAAATCCCTTCCCGATACCGGTACCGAATATCAGGTATATACCGGTTCCATATACCGATCCCGAACCGGTAATTATTTGTCCCGAACCGACCGGTTCGAACCGGTTCGGTTAACCAAAAAACCGAAAAAACCGATTGGTTTGCCCACCCCTAACCGGCTGTAACGTCCTGCGCAAGCTGGTGGAGGCGAGAACGGCTGGACGGGTCCTGACGATGGAACAACGGATCAGTGTCAAACCTCTCCGACACCGCAGCCAGAACATGCTGGAACAAAACATCATCTAAGCCAGCGCCCGTATGTGATGGTCCCACGGGGGCTCTCGGACGCAGACGCTGGCTAGAGCCTACAAAAATAAATTTAAGATGAATAATATTACAAGCTTACTTTATTCATAAACACGAAATAAACACAAATATTATATCTCTTGGCAGTGTATAGGCTGGTATCCTCGGTAACCCCAGCACTCGATACCGACCGGTAGTACTAGTGAGAGTATCCTGAGACGCGGCCCACAGAGCCGTCTCCTTGTCCTGAGATAAACTAATCTCGGGCAGAGGAACGATGGAATCTAACGTCTCAGCATCGCCCCTAGCAGCCTCCAACTCTGCTATACGCTGGCTGCGGAGCTTCTCAAACCACTCCTGTAATTTGATATAGAAGTGAGTTATCTTGGTATCATCGTAATTTGAAATATTATCCTAAATCATATTTATTATAGTAAATGTATTACCCGTATAGCTAGTGCTGCTGGAGATATCGTCGACCCCGAAGTAGAGCCCTTCGGCGTATGGACTTTATCCTAGAACTCGATCATAGTAGGAGGTCGGCCCAAGCTACGCCTCATGGCCTAAATAATATACATTAAATAATATCACCTTAATTTACTATAGTTGCAGTATAATATTAAACTCATCTAAAGAGAAATACATACCGCCTTAACCTCCTGAAACGACTGCGAGCCAGAAGTATGTACAACTCGCAGTTTGCCGCGATTCTTCTTCATCTGCTCCGACTTGGTCTTGAACGCAGCATCATCCCAGTATGCACACATCGCAGCCCATGCTGCATCTGATACTATCGGCGGCTGATGATCTCGCAAAGTAGTCTCGGGCGATTCTTCTATCGCCCGGACTGCCCTCTGACGCATCTCGTACAACCAGCCGACATAATTCTTCGAGATGTGGGCAATGATAACGGCATCACCATCCGCCTCAGTGATGTCGGCCTCGTATCTGTAGTATCTCTATCAAACAGACATAACCTACGTATTATTTATTATTTGAACAATATGTAAATAACGTGCATGGACCTTGATTTAATATATGTAATTCGACTTACGTGAAACTCCCGCAATACTGTCACCATGAAGTCGGCATCATAGCGCGCATACTGAGTAAATCTCATGCAGCCAGTAGGTAGATGCACCAGGCAGATGGCGTGTACGGTCGCCTTAGCGACAAGATCCATAATACTAGAATACGAAATTTATTAAGAACATTTTAATTTATTAATCACATGATAATATCATTCTAATTGAACATAAGTGATATATTATAGTTGAAACCTACACAGACGAGCCGACATCAACCGGAACTATGCCAGGCACTGTCGGTGGTCGACCTAATCGACCGAGGTTAGGCCCTCGCGAATGCCGACGTCTAGCATTTGTATGTTTAATATAGTTATGACATTGTCAAAAAATAGTACATGAATGTATAATATAGTTATCAAAATATTGTTATTGAACCAAAAAAGGAATCAACTCACTAGCATCTGAAGACGACCCTCTTTGGGAGCCGTCACCCGATCCAGAGTGGCCGCCACCACGGCCGCCTTCACCGCTATGTCGAGGCATATGTAGCTGTACTACTGAAATAACAGATATAGATACGATGAAATTAATTAAATTTCAAGTCTTTCATTATATATAATGATTGATTTTAGTTGTATAGTATTTACAAAACACCAATTAGTGAAGAAGTATTACGTCGTCAAACCCGTCAGAATCAAAATTATTTTCATCCTCTGATTCTGTCTCTTCCTCTTCTGTATCAATTTCTTCCTCAATATCATCTTCTACCATCACAAACGGACTACCAACCACATCTTCATTGACTTCGTCAACATCGAGTACGTCAACGACATCATCACCCAACACATCGTCATCATTTAACACAACGTGGCTGGGATTGCTAACTTGTTCTTGTAACGGGTCATCCGTTCCAGACAAATTAGTACCATCAAATGACCGAGTCTTCGTTGTCACAACTGTATACCAGGAGGTTCTCGTGCCAACGACATTAGGGGCGTAGTACACTTGAGTTGCTTGGCTGGCTAACACAAATACATCCTCAGACTGTAAAGTTGATTTTATATCTACTGTGACGATTCTGTTACGATCAACTTTAACACCCTTTGCAGTATCAAACCAGCGACACTTAAATGTAACGACCTTTTTAGCCCCTGGATAATTGAGCACAACCACTTCCTTTAATCTTCCATAGTAATTGGATTCTGAATCTCCATAACAACTGCCCAACACAACAACTCCGGAGTTGACTGATGTCAATTCATTCAAGTCATCAACCTTGAATCTATACCCATTCACGATACAACCTGGAAATGAACTAATAAGTTTGTACAGGCCTAAAATGACATCTCTAAAATGCTCATACATGTTCTCTTCTTCGACCCTTCTCTTAAACCACTGGTGAAAATTTGCATTAGTGAATGCTTCCATCTTTGATTCTGTCAACCCCGGGTTAGAAGCATACGCTTCCAATTCGAATGAACTGCGTACAATAATATGGCAATTAATTAATTGTTCATTAAGGATATATAAATTATTTTTAACCTGTAATAATACATACTTGATGTACGATGATACTTCAGGCATATTTAGAAGCACGTATGTAGAGACAATCTTTAAATCTTTATCGGTTAGGTAAGTCTTGGTCTCATGTCCAAATGGTTTAGCTGGATAAGTGAATACAACTAACTCATCATCAGCACGACCAGACATATCCCCGACCTCATTCCGACTTAGACGGTTATGCTTCGTTGCAACTACATCGTCAAAGTACAACGAGCAGAAGTTGACAAGCTCTTCCTCCGTATAGCGTTCAGCAATAGAACTCGCTACGCGCGCTTTGTTTTTATTATATTATCTTATATTATTTAATTGAATTTATTTTAAATAAGTTATTTTATTTTATTTATTTTTATCTCTTTTTATTATGTATTATATAATTTAATTAATTAATTAATTTATTTTATTTATTTTATTTATTTTATTATATTATTTTATATTATTTAATTCAATTTATTTTAAATAAGTTATTTTATTTTATTTCTTTTAATATAATATAATATAATCTATTTATTTTAAATAAGTTACTTTATTTTATTTATTTTATTTTTTATTATGTTTTGATATTTTATTTAATTATATCTATTTTAAATTAGTGAGTTTTTTTTATTTCTTTTTATCTCTTTTTATATACTTTAATTAATTTAGTTTAAATAAGTTATTTTATTTTATTTCTTTTTATTTTGTATTATATAATTTAAGTTAATTTATTTATTTTAAATAAGTTATTTTATTTTCTTTTATTTATTTATTGTATTTTGTATTATATTATGTTATATCATATTATTTCATTAAGTTTAATTTAATTTACTTATAGTAAATTAAATTAATTTATTCTATCTTATTTTATGTTATTTGAATTTATTATTTTATATTATATTATTGAAAATAAGTTTATATTATTATTTTATTTTATTTTATTTAGTAATAAAAAAACTAAGTAAATGCTACTTAGTCATTTCAGTTTATTTTATTAATAGGAAACTAAGTAAATACTACTTAGTTTAATTAAATATTGGAAACTAATTAACTTACATAAATATTATAAAGTAGGGCCCACAGATTTTGCAGTTGAATAATTCTTACAGAAATCCGTCGAGAATTCCGTTAGAAATAACAAATATGACATTCATGATATTAACCCAAAGTGATTCATTTAGTATACATTCAATAATTAAGTAAATATAATGTATAACATATAACCAAAATGGATATAGAACATACTACAATTCAACCTCAAAATCAAAGCCAAACACTTACTGAAATTGTTTAATCAGTACCCATACTCAAAAGCAGTACCCATATACATAAACCAATTTAATACAGTGAACAAATGGAAAAGAAGAGAGAGCAGCATAATTTTATAACACAAATAGAGGAAACAATCTGCTAATCTGGTAATCAAACAACTAGTAATTCAATACCCTTTTGCCATCAAAATAACCATTAATTATCCACTGAATTAGCCACAACATCAACAATTACCCACGGATAACAATCTACCAACACTGATCAACAATTAATCTAAAAATTACTCAGACATTTGAATATGCTCAGATAACCTTAATCTAACAATAATAATCTAACATAGAATAATCTAACCTTAATTACTTTGGAGAACCCAAAGTACACAATGACAAACGGAGGAGGGAGGTGTATCGGTCAGAGGACTGCACGGGAAGACGGCAACGGAACGGCGGGAAGACGGCAACGGAACGGTGGGAAGACGACAATGGACTGGTGTCGATGGGAGAGAAAGAGTAGGAATGAATAAGGAGAGAGAGCGAGAGAGGGGTCTGCAACTGGAGAGGGAATTTTTTTTGGGTAAAACTGATATGTGCGGCGCTTACTGAAAGTAATAGGGTTATAACCTTATTTTCGACGGAATTCCGTCGAAAGTAATTCCACCAGGCATAACATATTACCGACGAAAATTCCGTCGAACATAACCAATATCCGTCGATTTTAAATTTGGCGCGGGCGGGTAGACTGGCGCCAAAAGGGGGTGCCTAATTTCGACGGATTTCCGTCGGATTTATGTTATTTTCGAGGGAATTAATTTCGACCAAATATTCAGTCGATAATAACCTATTTTCGATAGAATGCATTCCGCCGACATTAATTCCGCCGGAAATAAGCTTATTTCTTGTAGTGAATGCAGTTGGAGATCTCAATCCAAAAATTATCAAGTAGGATACCTTAATTAAATAAATCATTCAACATACAATTAACGACACAAATATTTCTCTTAGCTAGCGACAGACCAATGACACACAAGTAATTACAATGAATATAATTGTGTCATTAAATATAGATTAATTGATGTTTTGGTTACTGTATTAGGGGTCGATTTTCATTCTGGTTATTGAATCTTTTTTTTGTTACAAAGATATTACTATACTTAAAAAAATGTTACAAACTAGTCATTACTTAATATTCTGTCTAAAAAAATAACGGAAGTGTTGAATAGGCTAACGTTTAACAACTGTCATATGGGGTACTTGAATATGTAGCAGGCGAGTCCCTCTTACGTGGATGGTTAATTAATGTTTTAGTTACTGTATTAGGGGTCGATTTTCATTTTGTTTATAGAATCTTTTTTTTGTTACAAAGATATTACTATACTCAAAAAAATATTACAAACTAGATATTACTTGACATTATTTATATAATTAACATGTGAGTTAGTTATTGATGATGTGACAGATGATATTGTTGTAGAAATAAGTAAAGGGAAAAAATTAGAAAAATAAAATAAAATTAGGGCACGATTTTGCTGCGATTCTTACTACGATTCATTTTGGCCTCGAATATCTAGTTCGTTTCTTCTTCGCCGGGGACAATACACATGATAAAATATGTCATATTACCAATAACTAACTCTCACATCAGTTTTTTTGGCTCACATGATATGCACGGTTCAGCAATTCCATCAATTTTTTGGACGGAATGTAAATAATGATTAGTTTGTAATATTTTTTAAGTTTAGTAATTTATTTGTAACAACAAAAGATTCAGTAACCAAAATGAAAGCGACCATTAGTACAGTAACCAAAACATCAGTTAATCCTCCACGTAACAGGCTCCCACCTGCCACATATTCAAGTAACCCACATGACAGCTGTTAAACGTTAGTCTATTCAGCACTTCTATCAATTTTTTGGACGGAATGTTAAGTAATAACTAGTTTGTAATATTTTTTGAGTATAATAATGTATTTAAAATAAAAAAATTCAATAACTAAAATAAAAATCGACCCCTAGTACAGTAACTAAAACATTAATTAATTCCATTAAGTATTATATATATATATTTATTTATTTATTTGTTACTAAATGTGTATTGAGCGAATTGAAATGCAAGGTGTATTAGAGGAGAGCTTGGTCTGAAAATTATAAGATTGATATGTATATTTGATACCCTAAAATATTAAGGATGCTAAGAAAAATAAAAGAGAAATGTTGGAGATTTTTAAAGCTACCTTAAAGAGAAGAACTTTGCCAATTAATTTAATTTAATTTAATTTTACTAAGCGCGCAGTTGTAATTTTTCTTTTCTTGCCATTGAATAATATCTACTCATACAATATAAGAACTCCACATAAATATTATAAACATGATTTCGAAAGTTAAATATTCTAACAATTTAATATTAGAATTTGGGTTGGGGGCGGTCCGGTGCATTAACGATCGGTACCGTCCGGTACATTAGTGTTAAGTTTTTTTTTTAAACCACAATTATCAGAAAAAAAATAAAAAATAATAGAGCAAGTTTGAAAAAAAAACTGTAAAAAAAAGTATTTTTTGTATCGAAAAAACACTGCAAACTGTTTACGGTGTTTTTTCAATACAAAAAATACTTTTTTTTACAGGTTTTTTTTCAAACTTGCTCTATTATTTTTTATTTTTTTTTCTAATAATTGTGGTTAAAAAAAAAAAAAAAAAAAAACTTAATACTGTGCACCGGACGGTATAATTTAGAGGATGAAGTTAAATATTTACTTCCCCGTCCATTAATCTTTCACTTTTTTCAAGATTTGAGGCCAAATATAGACGAATGAGATAGAACCATATATCTTGTAAATAGGAATAATAAGCGCTATATATGTAAATGTTGGGAAATCTTGATTTTGCCAGAAAGAGAAAAATTGAAGTGAAAGAAATTTTTTTTATATCTAACTAAAAAATTACCAAAATGTACATATATGAAAATATATATTCATAAAATTCAAAAAGTCAGCTGAGGAAGAACCAAATAGGAGAACAACATGAATTGGACTACATGCGTATATTATTTTAGATGAACACGAGTAGAGCAACGTATGATTTTTTACGAACATAATCGGATATTAAAAAAAAATTGTAGTTCTCAAATGGAATTAGAGGGTTTTGTTGGGAGTGATTGGAAAGGTGGGTCTACTTTATTACAACACTCATTAGAACGATAAAATAATCTAGGCTTAAACACATTTACTTTTTACGATTTAAATTATAATGTTTTTACTTTAAGACATTAAATTTTAATGTCTTTAAATTTTTATAAATTAAACCTTTTGACCATCGAATTTAGTATTTTTTTACCGGAATAAGTCATGTGATTTAAAATGAAAGGACAATTAAATCTTTTAAGCGTATATATAAATCGTTAATATTAGCTGCATTTTTTTCACATTTTTCTTCTTCATCATACAATAATCACGTGCCCACAATTAATATTTTATGTGCTTTTAAAGATATTTAAGTTTGTCTTTAATGTAAAAAATTAAAAAGTGTATATATCGTTTATATTGACTCTAATTTTTTTTACTTATTTTTTTCATCATACACTAACCACATGCTTACAATTTTATGTGCTTCTAAAGATATTTAAGAGTGAAATTACTCAAAATACTTTCATTCAAATCAATTATTACACGTCAGTGATCAAAAGGTTTAATTTATAAAAAATTAAAAATTTTAAAGTTCAATGTCTTAAAGTTAAAATATTTAGGTTTGAAGTGTAAAAAGTAAAAAACTTTAAGATTTAAAGTATATTTAAGCCAATAATCTAAAGTTTTATAATATTACTATAAAATTATGATTATGAAATTGAATTTTTATTTTTATTTTTGAAAAAAAAGAGGAATGGAAGAAAAGGTTTTCTGTTGGCTACTAGTCCTTTTCACACTGAGGTGGTGGCGTGGTTGGTTACCCTAAAACTAATCACCACCACCATTATTATTATTTATCGTATGCATCCTCATTGCTGCTTAAGTGGCTGCTTGTAGTACGTACGTTTATTTTTCCTCTGCTTGTTATTTAATTTAACCCCAAAAGAAACGTTCCTTTCAGACCAGAGAGAAACTAAAAGTGATGGTACTAAATATAATATATATATATAGAGAGAGAGAGAGAATTAATGCAGAATTCCAAATTAATCCCATTCCCAAAAACAGAAACCCAGAAGAACCTGCAGTCCATCATCTAATAATCATGCAGGAGAGAGAGAGAGAGAGAAATTAGGACTGAAGGAGGCACCTGAAACTCAAGTTAGTACTGAGTACTACTTCCGATCCGTCATATTGAAACCCATTGAAATCCACTTGTGTACTCTCCCTCTCCTCCCTCTCTCTCTCTCTCTCTCTATATATATATATGAACTGCTATACGGACCGACCCACTTTTACTCGTTGTAACTGCGCGCGACTCGATCTATAGTATTCGTGACTGAATATGTTGGGATGTAGTTATTTGAGTTTGGTCACGGTATAGTCTAATTTATTTAATAGTTCGGATTGAGGGTTAGCCTATATATATTTATTTTGACAGCTTTTCAAATAATGGGAGAGTCTTTATTAAAATAAGATTGTGTTTTCTTATTTGGGGGTAAATAAGGAGATCTAATTTGGGAAGAATCAATTAGTCATTAATTGCAGTTATAATGTAATTCTAAAAAAGACTCTTACTGCTCATTGAATTCTGGTGAACATGACATTTATAAATACAACAATAAGCAAGGATTTGGGAGTGAAACACAATAACGTACAACAAAGAAAAGTGAAAAAATACGGAGTGTGAGGAGAAGGAAGAGAGGAATAACCAATTTGTACTCTCCGTATTATTTTTATAGTGGATTTCTTATTTCTCCCCGTGATTTTTTTCGAATTGGATTTCTACATAAAATTTTTGTGTTCATATTTTATATCTCTTACAATAATGTGTGTATGTTTATTTGAGTGTATTTCATGAGTTTGACTTCACAACAACACAATCCACTATATATTTCATCAACTATTAGCGCTTTTTTGGCCTGCTGTTTTAGTGATTTCATCAGGCGTACAAAATTTGGCGTTAACATTGGCGTTAGAAGGAGAGCTTGTTTCAGTGTCGAATTAAAATTACCAAGTATCATATCAATTGACGTCGCTTGTATGAGGCAACACATCGTATTAATTATTAGACCAAGCTCTAATTGCAATTATGGTGATAATATATTTGGAAATTGACACAATTAATCTCATCTCTATATCGGATTGACTACGACAAGAAGGCAAAAGCCTACAAATAAAGTTAAGTTACTCTCTTTTATTAAATTAGAAAATATATATGCAACATGTGCTTGAACCTTCTGCTATTAATCCGTTTGTGAGTATTAAAATTGTAGCATCATCATCATTAATATTACTTTATACGTATATATGTGTACAAATTCATGTAGAACATATCTCTTGAGTTAGAGGATTTATGTTAGGAATAACATGATTTAATATTATAAAACTCATGCCTTCTATGCTTATTAATGCCTACTGTTACCTTGTGTGCTCATGCCTAGGATCATGCATATGTAATTGCTTTTCCATAGAAGTGACGACAAGTTACGGTGCATGATGCACGGTCTCGAGTCTTTAACTCAACCAAAATTAAAAAAGAACAGGTCAAGGAATATCAGAGGTGGAGATTGATAAGACAAAACGCTACAATTTGCAACTCACTTCGGACTTTAGTTACCGTCTATCGTCTCTCTCTTTGGCACGACAATAAAATTGGCGGAGGAGAAAATTCTTCGGCGGTTACAAGGTCGGTCATCCACTTTCGGCGATATAAGGTTGGATGGTTCTCCGGAACCTCTATTTAAAGCCTCTCTAGGGGGTCGGGATGACTATTATGGTGATATAAGGTCGGATTGAAGCCTCCTACAGGGGCCGGGGAGTCTATTATGGTGATATAAGGTCGGATCAATGCCTCCCACAAGGGTCGGGATAGCTATTATGGCGATATAAGGTCGGATCAAAGCCTCCCACAGGGGTCGGGAAGACTATTATGGTGATATAAGGTCAGATAACGATATAAGGTTGGATTGAAACCTCCCACAAAGGTCGGGAAAACTATTATGGTGATATAAGGTCGGATCAATGTCTCTCACAAGAGTCGGGACGACTATTATGGCGATATAAGGTCAGATCGAAGCCTTCCACAGGGGTCGGGAAGGCTATTATGGTGATATAAGGTCGGACTAATGCCTCCCACATGGGTCGAGAATGCTATTATGGTGATATAAGGTTGGATAGTGATATAAGGTCGGATTGAAGCCTCTCATAGGGGTCAAGAAGGCTATTATAGTGATATAAGGTCGGATCAATGCCTCCCACAATGGTCGAGACGACGATTATGACGATATAAGGTCGGATGGTGGTATAAGGTCGGATCGAGGCCTCACACAGGAGTCGGGACAACTATTATGACGATATAAGGTCGGATGGTGATATAAGGTCGGATCGAAGTCTTCCACCGGGGTCGGGACGACTATTATGGCGATATAAGGTCGAATAGTGATACGAGGTCGGATCGAAGCCTCCCACATGGGTCGGGACGACTATTATGATGATATAATGTCAGATGGTGATATAAGGTCGGATCGAAGCCTCCCGCAAGAGTCGGGACGACTATTATGGCGATATAAGATTGGATGGTGATATAAGGTCGGATCGAAGCCTCCTAACGGGATCAGAACTACTATTATGACGATATAAGGTCGGATGGTGATATAAGGTCGAATGGTGATATAAGGTCGGATCAATACCTCTATAAGGGTTTGGACAACTATTATGACGATATAAGGTCGGATGGTGATATAAGGTTGGATTAAAGCCTCACTAGCGTTCGGAAACATTCTTTCGGTGTGATAAGGCAGGAACGAACAAAACAGAAAGAAATAAAGCAGACAAACAATGATGATATAAGAAGATGGGAGACAAAAGGCAAGCATCTTATAGAGATCGGACAATAGTTTACTTAAAATTCACTCGACATCAGCAGACTAAATCTTCACTTAGCGAACGGTATAGTAGCATTGGTTGTTCACAAAAGCTTATGAAGGATATCCTGATCAATCCACTAAAAGATTTATCATACACCTATGAGCGGGCAAAAAAATTCATAGCAATTGAGGAGGTTATGACATGTCTAAGTCAAAGTCAGAGGTTTGTGTAGAGGTTCAATAAGGTATTGGTAGGGTAGTGGAGTTGAGTTGGTTCGTCTTAGGTGGTCGGTCGACTGCGAATGGTAATAGAAGGACAGACATTGGCATGCGTTGTGATAGAATGAATATTTTTCGAAGAGGATCCGAAGGGAGGATCGAATTCAGGAGTAGCTGGGGGGCAATAATTGTTATCATCTTGAATTTTGTACCTAGGTGGTTCGGGTAGCTCTTGATAGTTCTAGATATTCGGCAACAGGAAACGCTCTTATATATCGGTGGACTTTGGGTAATTTACTTTAAAGAGGCGTGTTCGGCTTGTAGTTCGAGAGTTGGGGATTTTTCTTTGCAGGTTTGATGTTTAGGAGGTAGTTCGGAGGTGATCATTAAATTATGGGAATGAATTCATAAATTTGGGTTTTGGATGTGACTTTGAAAGATCTTGAGATGCATTTTAGAGGCATCTCTCTTCTTGTTGTTTTAGGGTTCGACATATTCAAGAATGTTAGAGGTTTTTATGTTTGGCAGTAAATGTGATGGATTTGGCAGTAAATATGGTGGGTTCGACAGTTTTACCGACATGACAGTCGGAGGGTATGGTGGACTTTTTGATTACTCTTCTATTATAAATCTTTTATAAAAGGAGAGTGAGGAGTAATGTTAGGATGTAGTTATTTGGGTCTGACCAAGGTATAACCCAATTTATTTAATGGTCCAGATCTGGTGTTAGCCCATATACATTTATTTTGACAGTTTACTCAAATAGTGGGAGAGTCCTTATTAAAGTAAGATTGTGTTTCCTTATTTGGGGTAGATAAAGAGATCTAATTTGGAAATAATCGATCAGTCATTAATTGCAGTTATAAGATGATTCTAAAAAGGACTCCTACTCCTAATTGAATTCGAGTGGACATGACATTTATAAATACAACAATAAACAAGGGTTTAGGAGGGGAATACAATAACGTACAACAGAGAAAAGTGAGAAAATACGGAGTGTGAGGAGAAGGAAGAGAGGAATAAACAATTTGTACTCTCCGTATTATTTTTTCCCAATTGGGTTTGCACGTAAAATTCTTGTGTTCATATTTTGTATCTCTTATAATAATGTATGTATATTTATCTGAGTGTATTTCGTGAGTTTGACTTCACAACAACACAATCCACTATTTCAGCAACTATTAGCGCTTTTTTGGCATGTTGTTTTAGTGATTTTATTAGGCGTACAAAATTTGGCATTAACAAGCCATATTTGTTATAACATGGAGTTATATTTTTAAAATATAAGTTGAAAATAATAGTATTAACATAATTTATTCAAAATACATTACAAATTGAGTTTTAGTCCCCTACTGGTTCACATTGATTATGGCATGCTAGGCGTCAGGCAGTGTGTTAAGATTTAAGCCTTAACACTTAACTCAAGTGACATGGTATTTTATCAAACACTTGGCCGGTAGCATGTCTAGTGGTGGCACTTTAAATATTTTCTTAAGTGTTACTATATAGGGGGTGGTATGGTGAAGTCCACTCAGGTCATGGGCAGACTGACTTCGTCGATTGCTTAGATGTTGGGCTGAATGGGTTAGACATCTGAGTGTATTATATATAGTTGATAATGTTAATTTTTATTACTTAAGAAATTATTTATACAAATATTTTATACATTGAAACTATTTAAATCTAACTAACTAAGGTGGAGATATTTTAGACATTTCTTCTGGCCTCTACTCCCTCCTGTGGCTAGCAAAAAAAAATTATTTTTTATACTGACTGCTAGAGGGAGTAGCGGCTAGTCAAAACGCTGTCGTTTTGACTGACCGCTACTCCCTCTAGCGGCTAGTATAAAATTAAATTTATTGTTGACCACTACTCCTTCTAACGGCCGAGCCCATACCTATCCTTTGGATCTTATCTTGAACGGCTAGATAAGGGTTAGTTGGAATAATGTCCATAATTAACACGAGCTATGGAGCATTCCCATATATATATATATAGAGAGAGAGAGAACTAAAACATGATTAATTCGTGATTAAGGAGATCACTGTATTATAATCACATTTGAAATATATGATTTGTCCTACCTAGTTTCTGGGGATTGATTTAGGTCAAACCTATATACATGTAGTAATAGTAGTGTCTTCAAAAGAGTAGAATATTGTAGTACAATAATTGTTACTAAACTCTGAACCAACTATATAAAGAGACCTACCTATTTATAGGACAAACTAGGATCAATATATAGCTTCATGAGTGCTAGGTGCATAAAACATCATAATGGTTGCCTGATAATTTGAGGACTAATTAGAAGATGAATATGTGTATTGAATACATTAATAAATAGCAGAAATAAGATGGATCATGTGATTTGACACCCAAAAGAAAAAAAGAATAAGAAAAAAGGAGAGATGAGGACAAGGTAGAGAGCCAACCTATTAGATCCTTAGCTCATGAATTAATTCATACGATGGTTGATGACAAAAACTAATTTGATTAGGTCAATCACACATAAATTAAGAATTATATAGATATAAACTCTACTGTAAATTAACTTACCTAGGCCAGTAGAGTGATCACCGAATCTGAATTGCAAAACTACATGACACAAACCCTCAACCTCTATCTAAGATTAATTTGGCTAATCCAATATTATATTGTAGTTGATCCCTAATATTTGAATTGGAAACCAAATGCTCTATCCGAAATTAAAATTAATTAATTTAGCTAGGCCAGCATAACCATCACATAACCTAAATCAGGACACGAACCCTCAATTAACCTCTATATATCCAAGGATTAATTTGGCTAGGCCGGCATAAAAGTTCTCACTACCAATTAAACTATTGGATGTGAACTGTTAATTGAACTACTAGACTACCAAACTACTGAACTTGATGATCTAAATAAGAACCTATATATATAAGAAAGAAAAAGAAGAACCTGATCTAGCTACTTGTTTATATATATAGATCCATTTTCTTTACAAAGGAAAAAATGAAATCAGCTAGCACCCAAGCGATGGAGAATTCTAACAAAATTTCCTTGATCTGGGTTTTGATCAATTTATACCAGGATCGCCAATAATTAATTATATATGGTAGGTACTAATTATAGTTGAAGAGCTAAAATTAAGTGTAATTTATGTTTCTTTCATCAAACAAAGAAAACTACTACGTACTCCTACGCTGTTGAAGTAGGAGCAGCAGCAGCAATGGAAACAGTAATATCCCCACCACCGCCGCTAGTACCACCACCGTCACCCACCTCCACCGCGGTAGCTGTCGTAACTGTTGTCGGCCGTTTCCGCTTCTTTTTCTCATAAGGTATACCCCTAGCCTTAGCTTGACTTTCTCTCACCTCCCTTAAGTAAATCCTAACTGCTCTGGCGCCAAAAGGATTCGAATCGGGGCGACCGCCGTTCTCTTCATAAGCAGCTCTGAGCCGACCAATCAGCGCGTCGAGGCTGCCCCAAGCCTGCTTGAGCTGGCAGGCGCACGGGGCAGGAGGGTTCGGGTGCCCAAAATAGGGGCACCCGGTCACGTGCACTTTTGTCTTCCCGAACTGGTCCAGGTACTTGAGGAACTCGATCACGTGAGCTCCGCTACACCTGGCCAGCGTTAATGGCGGCTTGTGGTTTTTAAGGTACTGTAAGAAGGTGTTCCAGTCTCGCCGCTTTTGTGACTCGTACCGACTCGGTGGTGCAACCGCTGCCGGGGTTGACCCACCACCGTCTGCCGCCACTGCAGCTGATGATGATGATGGACCGTCTCCTCCACCTCCTCCTCCTGATGTAGAATCCATTAATTTTATTTTCTCTCTCTAAAATCTAATCTGTGGCTGTATGTGCATGGGAGTATAATTACTTTGGTAGAGATAGGATTAAGTTAGGGGATGAGGAGGGGAGTAACTGTCACGGGAAATAGACAAGGTTTTATGTTGCTTTCGATTTCGTGACGCTTATTCCATGTGTTGTTTTTCCTTTCTTTTTGTTTCGTATGAAGGAGAGCTAGTGTTTTGGGCAATGAATGTGGAGAGAGAAATTAAGAGAGAGTCACTTGTGACTTGTGAAAGAGAATCCTATAGAGATGGTCCAGATGGAGATTGGAGGAGGAGGAAGAGGTGGGAGACAGGAAAAGAGGAGGAAATAGAAAGTGACATTAAAAAAAAATGTATTGACAAATATGATTAGAATTATGTCATGTCATTAAAAAAAATAATTTAATATAATATAAATAAATATATTTTATCAGTAATGAGTCATAGTTAATTTTAATAGCATTCATGTATATACGGGCAATATATAAAATTATAATTTTTAAAAAAAATTAAAGACCATAAATATTATTAAAGTATAGAATAATATTGTCAAAGCACATGAATATTTACCTACATTTTAACAATTATTCTAGTGATACTTAATATTTTAAGCGACGTCCATTGATAACAATAATTTTAATTTGCTTACAAATTACCTAAAATTTAGCTAAATAATTAAGTTTATTAAATTAATATCAAGTATATGAGTTGCATCTGTACATTTTTTAAATTATTATTAAATAATTTAATATATTATAAATGTATTAAATTAAGATTTAAGATTATATTTATTGAATAATTAAACTTTATCGAGCAAGGTAAGTGAATGAGTTGAATAATGCAAAAAAAAAATTGAAAATTATTATTTTTACAAAGAAAAGCTAATAGTTTTATAAAATTTTATTTATATGAATGTAAATTCTATTTATTTATATAAAAAAATAATTAATTTCACTTAAAAAAATATCATTTTTCAATCTTTTGATAACTATGACGGAAGGAAGGAAGAACGGATGGGAGATTGGTTTCACGTGGTGGACCTCTCTATGTATATAGTACAGTTTTACTATTCAACTTCCGTGGCCCCTCCACTCTTCTCTCATTTTTCTTTTTATTAATAGAGAAATGATATATTGTGTATATTTATATTGATTATTTGATTATTTGATTATTATTTGTTAGTGGTAATTTTTTTAAAATGTGTAATAAACGGATTTTTTATAATTTTTGTTAATTTTATATATTGATAAGTTTTGTAATTATAAATCGGCATAAATTTATCTCAATACATAATAGATAAAAAAAATTTATGACAAACTCAAGTTTAACATATTCCATAGTTTTACGGTCATGCCGCAACAGTTAAATTAATTTTTTTTATTTTATAAACACTTAAAAAAGTATATACTTGTAAAGTTTATAAATTTTATTGAGGAAAATATTTTTATAAAAAGAAGGGGGTATTAATGTATTATATATATATATATATACACACACACACTCTCTTTCAAAATACTTGTTTTTACAAGCGGTGAGACCCATCTTACATGAGTACGTGAAGAGTCCTTATCAAAGTATAAAATTATTCATTATTGATTGGGTTAAATTAAGAGGTGGGGTCAGATATACAAGTGAATGATTTTGCAGTGGGATTCCAAATTGTCAGTATTCACTTGAATGAATAGTAAATACTAGTAGGACCGAGTACTACTCCTCAAAACTCAAAACTCAAAAGCACCTACTCCTACAATCAGTACTGATGAGAGCCCGCCAGCCCCTGTGAATCTCATTAAATCTCTCTCACTTAAAAAGTAAATACGACGACCAATTGACAATCCTAGCTAGGCCTAGCTCCCATTTTTTTAATTGCTGTATTATCTTTTGTTCTCAATTCCATGCATGCATGCATGCACATTTCTACCAAAGCTCGTGTCTTTTTTTCTTTTCTTTTTTTCTTCTTTGAATAAAAAAATAATATATGGGATAAATAGAAAAAAAAAACATTTGAGATTAAGAGTACAACTGACCAAATGCAAAGGAAGCTTGCTCCAACTCCAAGCTAGCCACTGCCAGGCAATCAAGAATGATTAGCTAGACAGCCAAGTTATCCACACTCACACCGTCACACATACATATATATATACATATATAAATAAGATAGCTGGTTGTGACAAATAGTTCACAACCTTGTAATATTAATGAAGTGAAATTGATGAAATGACCAAGTTACTAATAACATTAGCTGGTGGACCTCCGCTCAATATATAATTAAAGAGGTCAACAGATTTATTGAGTTAAAGTCTCGCAACAATTAAATTAGCTTCAAGAATTCACTATATATACTTGAGGGACATTTCTACTTAGTACCAATTAATTTTAAATCAAATGTTTCAATAAGATTGAGTGACAGTTTGGCCAACTTTGCTTGTAATCAGTTTATTATGTTTTTTACTTTTCCTGTTCCTCTCCTTTTTGTTGCTCACTGTTTTAGACCATTTTGGTGGGCAGGTTTACTCCACATTGTGCAGCCCATAATTAATTTCTTTTGAATGCATGGTTGTGGTTTAATTGCTTAAAAAAAATTTACTAATAACAAAACGTCACGCCCAATTGGCTATATATGATTGCTTCACATGTTATTACCAACACACATTATATATATATATATATATATATATATAACAATTGTAGTTTTATTATTTAACTAATTTAATCAAAGATAAGTTTAGGATTTTAGGTCTTCCATTATTATTATTTTGTTGTCGCAACTAAGTAATAATTATGACAACCAACGCATTCATATTTTTATTGCTCAACCCGTCCATAAAATCAATATTGCCGCATACAAGCTTAGATTTAACACATGATTTAAGGGTAACATTTTCCTCAGCATCATTCGGACATTATTAAACCTTTTCTTTAATTTTATTTTAATTTTCTAATTATATGCATTTAAATTTAGTTATACTAAGGCATAAAATTTTCCAGTTATTGTCAAAAGTGTAGTAAAAGGAGATATATAATCTTTTCATCGTACGGCCTATGCAGTCTATTTGTATTATTTAGTGACCTTTTTTTAATGCAAAAGAAAGCGCATCCAATGCCTTCATCCCCCACAACTTCTACTTAAAAACCCCAAAATGAAGACAAAAATATAATGTCAACTTCACAACCCCATAATTTTGATAACAATAATTTAGTTTAAAATTCCATAATATGCTTAATTATTTAATAAATAGTCATCCATGTCCCACCACAATGGATTCCTTTTAATCATTCATCTCCTCAAGCAATCAAATTAAGTTAGCTTTGAAAATGAAATCCCAACATAGAGGGTATCCTGAGGAGTGAGGAGTAGCCTTTAGTTTATGCGTATTTTTCAAGATTATCATAATTTTATAACTTTAGTTACAAGTTTACTTTACAGAATAAAATTTTCCCACTTGGGTTGGCTTTAATTTGGGTATTCTGATTGTTTGAAATTATTAGTACAGAATTAATCATTCTGAGCATATATATATATATATATATATATATATATATATGTATTAGATATATTTTAGTCATTGCATAATAATTAGACCAACGGTTGATTTATTAATTAGTATAGCTGACAATCAGTAATTAATGATTTGTGTCTCACCCAGGAGAATATATCTTCCTGCCCCTAGCGTAAGTGAAAAATAAAAGTTTATGAAGAGAAGAAAATTATATTTTACATTAAGTAGCTAGCTAGTAATGTTTGATAGAATTGTTAAATTTGTTTGTAATGATTTGAAAGAAAATATAGTGTGCAATATATATATATGTTTGTGTGTGTGTGTGTGTTCCGATTAATAAAAAATTAAGTATTACGAAACACAATTAACTTTTTTTTAAATAATGTAGAAATTAAAACACGTAACGTGGATATTTCTTCGTATATATTTTTACTTTACTTGATCACATGTTCGAATTTATCATTCAATCCAACAAAGTCACTGAATTCTATTAGTACCCCCATGTTCAATAAATGTTAAGTTAATTTGTTTTTAAGAGTTAAGTTTTCAAATCCAGCAAATTCTATTAAATCAGTAACTCATTTATATGGTTTGAAATTACTATAACAAATAACTTAAAACTAAACTTCAAAATATACATTTCACTATCTCGTACCGGGAAAAAAATCTGCCATTTAGTAAAGATTATAAGCCACAAATAATGACAATAATTGGAAATATATCCCAAGATTAGGACTCCCAAAGGATGGATGGAATGGACAAAGGATGGCCAGGGTGACTATAAAATCTAGCTGGTGGAGTAGCCTCTCAAGTTGTCTAGCACATGAAATATATCCCAAGATTCCAAGGATGGCTAGGGAGCATGTGGATCGTTAGGTTTCTACATGAATAGTGCTTACTCTAATATCATATTAAAGTATTTAATATAAAATTAATTGACAATGAGTAGAGTAGTCTCTCAAATTATATATTGAATCACCGGATCTTAATTACCCGATGTAAGACTTTATATCTCAAAACGTATAATATATATATATATATATATATATATATATATATATATATATATATATATACATACACACATACGCCAAGGATCCAGTCCGGGATCCCGGACGGTGTTAAAATACGGAATTTTTTTTTTTTTTTGCTTTTTTTTTTTTGAAACAACTAAAAAAAAATAAAATAATAATTATGGAACTGAAATTTTTACATAATACAATGTTTTGGGCGTGATTTGGAAACATAAAACAAAACATGTATGTACCGCCCGCGCCACAAAAAAAAAAACCCAAAAAAAAAAAAAAAAAGTCCGTATTTTTACAAAGTCCGGGATCCCGGACTGGATCCGGACTCTATATATATATATATATATATATATATATATATATATATATATATATGTGTGTGTGTGTGTGTTATTGGCTTATTCACTTGGGCTATGTTTGTTTGCAAGGATTACACTTGGGATAGGACTATTAATCCCAAGTGTCTTGTTTGTTTTTAAATTTGAGCTTGAGACTATTAATCCAAGGATTATAAAATAACTTAAGATGAGGGATTATTTAATACCATGTCTAGCTAGGTATTATAATCCCATCATGAAGGATTAAAACATAACATGAGATTATTTTAAGTTATCCCATGAATAATCCCATGAAAAACAAACATGTGATTAGGACTATTTAATCCTAGGATTAATAGTCTTGGGATTATAATTCATGGGATTATAATCCCGGGATTATAATCCTTGCAAACAAACATGGCCTTAGTGCTTTACCAAATGAACAAATGTAACCAAATCTATGGGGCTCTCATAGTCTCAACCGTCAAGCCAAGACAAAATTGTAGCAAATTATGTATTTATGCACCAAATGTTGGTGCATTATCTTTGTTGAAAGCATTGATATAAAACTGGGCATAGCTCATAGTAATATATATAAAAAAATATATCTTTTAACATATGTCATTGTCCTATTTAATACCCCCTACCCACCATTCAAGGTTTGGCGTTTCCATTCTGATGTTGGGTCTATTTCCTACTGATGTTAGTCCTAAAAGTCATGAAAGCTGAGTATGACTTTAAATTGGATGAAAACCCCACAAGAAGAAAGATATAACTAAACAAAACAAGGAGAATTTGTATTTTAAATTCATGACAGCTACTCCGTAGCATTACAATTCAAAACCATCACTCTTTCTCATAAATACATTGACAGTTTGTAGTCCGAGTAGTTGAGATTGTATTCACATACTCTCTCACAAGATCTTAAGTCGGAATTTGTCCATACCCTCCTAGGCGAACTGATATTTTTAGCCCAAATTTTTCTTTTTCAATGCAAATATATTGTAAGTAGTATGCAGTTGTAATATGATATGTTACACATTTGTGGTAAAAAATATACTAATTCTAGGTTTGTTATCCAACTTGAAATATAGACAAAAGAAACTCACCATATAGCCGACTAGATATATAATACAAAATTCAAGATATATTTACGGTCAAAATGATCGTGCGTATACATATATATCAAAATAAAAAGATTTAAATAGGACTATCATTTTAAGACGGGAGAGGGATCCAAAGTACATCTTATATACACAAAGTACAACCTGGAAGACTGCAAGACTGTTAACCGTTTTCTTGGCCAAGACTGCCGACATCCAGCTTACCCTTGTTAAAACAGTTATCTAGTGAAAGTTTATGATGAAAAACTTTGTAGGTTTCTAAGGCAATAGATCTAAAATAACAGCAGTCCTTATTTTGCACCTTAACTGAAATACTTCCAAGATCCTTTGTGTAATACAGAGAAAAATGGGTAGGGGAAAACAGAAACTAATGGCCTGTTTGGTTTGGGGGAATGGAATGGGCATTCCAAAAGAAATGCTCATTCTTTTGTCTGGTTACTTAAAAAAAGAGGGAATGAGCATTCTAATGGAATGCCTATTCATATGTTTAAAGGAATGCTTATTCCATCAGAATGGGTAAAAATTGACCATTCCATTCCAATCACCAAACATAAAAAAAAATCTCGATCGATCAAAATCGTGTAACTTATCGTTCTGACCAAACATAAAAATAGGAATGCTCATTCCATTCCATTCCCATGTTATAACCAAACAGACTATCAAGGGTAGAAAGATTGAAATAAGAAAAAAGACCAAGAATTTGAAAAAAGATACTGTTTCATATATATTGACATCATTTATTCATCTACAGGGGAGTCCTAGCAACCAAACAAAACCAGCATCCAGAAACATTTTATTTCTTTGGCATAATTTACATGGTCTAAAAATATTCTAGTCCGCATAAATAAAGTCAAGAATATGTATGGATAATATAGCGTACATGGCTTAATATTAAGCTTAATCACAAGATGCAACAGAAAGTGCTACCTGTAGATCATTTGAGCTTCCACAAATATACATTCTGTATGTTTCTATCTCTTGTTGATGACCCCAAGGGGTACTGGCAGCATAGTAGCTGCCACTCATTCTATCACGCACAGAAAATATAATCTCTCTTAGAATTGGTTCATGACCGTTGAGAAGATTTCCCATGCTCAAAACTTTCCTCCATGACTGGTTTGCAGTTGGTGGAGAAAACATATTTGCAACAATTTCTCTCTCATGAATCCTTACTTCTTGCTTCTTGTCAAACTCCTAAGCAAAAGAATAGAACATACTGCATCAGCCAAATATAATGTTCAAATGTGTTTAGAATGATGGTATGGCTGTGCTGCAAATACATTGTCAAAAGTAGGATATATTAAAAGACTACAACAACTGAGAGTTTAACTTGACTGAAAAACAAAGGAGCTGACCAGGTAAATCTTACTTTAGTTAATATCGAAGCCAAATCAAACTCATGTTTGATTAATTTGGAGTGATTCCTGTGCTGAAGGTACTCTTTTCTTTTTGTGCGAGCTAAAGGTGTCTATTAAAAAACCACTATCCCATTTGGTCTGGAACAGAAGTGGTTTTTCTAATAGAAAAGTACAGTACTCAAATTCTTAGCCGGACACCATTTCATACACAAAGTGTGTTTTTTTAATTGATTATTTATTCAAGAGACTAGTATATGCAAACCGAAGTTATGACCTCATGACAATTTTTACCTTGTTATTATCAGCTCCCACCGTGCCAGTTCCCATTTTTGGAAGGTAAAAGTCAAAGAAGTCGTTGAATATTGCCTCTGATAGAAGTGGTGCTTGCACGAACTTACGATGAAGAGAAGCCGCAACAGTTAGCAACTTCTCAACATGTTCAAATATTACACAAAGCCGTCTGCTGTCTTCAGTAAACTCACTGTCAGCAGATATAAGATTTGCTGCAATGCAAACATGGCACAATTAAATTTTGAAAATCATACCTATCAAGAAGAGTGTAAAAAAAATTAGAAGGAAGTATAAAAAGTAAAATACCTTGCAAAGGCTTTAACATAGAAGCCATAGTAAGGTAAAGTTGCCCAATTTTTGTTGTCATATTCTTTAAGCCACCAAAAGAAGTCTTATTAAGAGTGTCAGCAGCTGCTCTAAAAGCAGTACAAACCATTTGTTCCAGCAGCTGATGTGGACGCAATGTTTCTAAATAATGAAGTACCTACGGCACCCAAAGGAAAGTTAATATAAAACAAAGGGAATAGAACAACTTTGGAAAAAAAAGATAGAATCACAACTTCGGTTCTCAAAATAAAATGACTGTTTTTCTAACTATCAAATGCTGAATTCAAATAAGAGTCACTAGCTCATAAAACCAATCGATGAAGGAAATACCAAATTTATCTGAAAGTTCTGCAACAACCACCATATATTATCAACATTACATTATTTATTACAACTAATTTAAAAGGTATTACCCATCGGTCCAAAAAAAAAAAGAAGAGAGAGTCCTATTTGACTTCTTGACCATTTATTTACGCATATTAAGGTTTTCCCTAGGACTCGCTTAATATATAACCTTTTGTAACACAGATTCTCTTCCTACTTATCACCTTTGTTGTGTCATAAGAGTTTCACTGAATAATGACAATAATGTCTTTCTGGGGCATAGAAACTGAAAAGAAAAGGAAAAGGTTATGTTAAAGAATAAATCTGTCCAGACAAGTTCACCTTTTCTCCTTCTCGATATGGATCCAGAAGCGGCCTCTGGCTAGAAACAGGCAAAGCAGGTGCATCATTCCAAATTTTTCGCCACGAATTTGCATAGTCAGACATTCTCTCAGAAAGCCGTCCTCGAGGTGGCCACTTGGTTTTCAATTGATCCATTGCGTCACTATTGGATCCTCCACTCTCTTGAGTGTCATCATTCTCCCAATCCTTAGGTGAATGCCATCGAATGAAATCTTCAAAAACAGCATCTGGATTTGCTGCTTTGAATGCTGACATGTCTGGTTCGTATTTTAAAAGTCAAATAACACCAAAGTAAAATCACTTCATGGAAAAAGCAAAAACCCTGTGCTAAAACCATAAAGATAATTTAATGGAAAAGGAATATCCAATTCACAAGCTCAAGAACACACGGATATTCCATGAATAAGAAACATAACTTGATGCATTTAACAAAATAAGTAGCAGATGAAATGCTAAAAGCTTCAACTGAAATTAATCTCATATAATATTAGGACGACTACCCATTGGAATAATTACTTCTGTTTACCAATTCAGAGGTTGTATGCAAATAAACTCTCTTACAACCATCAAAAAATGACGAAACCAAGTGAGGATCCACTACTTTCACAGGCAGCGAAAATGTTTATAGAAAGAAAATTATCAGATAATGGAAGTGATTGAGAAAAGAAGAAATTTTATCAATAGAGAAGAAAAGATACAATAAATGGAGGACAAGAAGTCCACCCTTAGCAAACTAAAAGATAAAATAAGAAAGCACTTAAAAAAGTGCAGCCTTCCAATTTCTACGTAAATCAATAACAGAGATACCTCTAAAAACCCCCATAGCAGAAGCTCAAAGAGACACAAGAAAAATAACCCTATCATTCAGTAACTTTAAGGATAAGTAACTATCTCTAAACAACCTATACGCTCATTCCAAATTCCCCACAAAATAGAAAAGAAGGTACACTTCTATAAAATTTTGGCATCCCTCTTGCTTCCAAATCCTGTAAAACAAATTAATAACATATCTTCCACCGTAGCAGGACACACCCACTCCTCTCCTAGCACTCCAAAGAGAACGCTCCACAATACCCAAGCAACAGGACAATGTAGAAATAAATGAGCACGTGTCTCATTACTCTGCTCGCACAAATGTCCGAAGATAGAACTTTGTAAGACCTGCGACCTTGATCAAGATCATTAGTATTTAATCTTTGTAAAACCACAAACAATACAAAAGTCTTGACTTTGGAAGGGACGTTGGCTTTCCAAATGTACGAAGCCAATGGAAATGGATGAGGAACAATAGACCGAGTTAAAAATGAAGAGTAACCTCTTACAAGAAAAGGAACCAATTGAATCTAAAGTCCAGATACACTTATCAAAAGAGGTACATAAATGAACTGAATCAAGCAATTTTAACAAAGAATCCACCTCATTAGATTCCAAATCCGTGAGATTCCTGAAGAAATGAAAATTCCAAGAAACTGAGTTCCCATCACGCTTTATGAAGTTAGAAATAGGAGCATCATGAAGTGAAGAAATATGATAAACGCGATTAAAAACAAGAGAAAAATGGTTATCTCCCAACCAATAATCCTACCAGAATCGAATTCGATGACCAACCTCAACTCCATATCTCAAATGTCGAATAAAGGAAGTATAACCTTGGGATATAAATTTCCAAGGACTTGCATGAGTAACATAAATCCCTAGTCTAGCATCCCACCCATTTAAATGTGTGTTGAATTTGCTCATAATAACCTTATGCTAAAGGGAATGAGGTTCCAAAGGAAATCTCCAGAGCCATTTACCAACCAAAGCAACATTCTTGAGGACCAAACTATCCAGCCCCAAACCCCCCTCCTGCTTAAAAATACACTGTTTTTCATCCAACCAAATGATCCTTCCTCTTAGCACCAACTCCCGACCAAAGAAAATCTCTCATTAACTTTTCTAGTGTGTTAGCTACACTAACTGGGTTCCTAAAAAGAGAAAGATAATATAAGGCTATACTAGACAAGCAAGCCTGAATCAAAGTAATACTACGCCCCAAGGAAAAATACGCACCTTTCCACCTATCTAAACGTTGACTCACTCTTTCAACTACCGAATCCCAAAATGAGACTGACCTAGGATTCTCACCAAGCGAGACCCCAAGGTAAGTAAGCGAAAATTCCTCAATTCTACAACCAACCAGAGACGAATACACTAAAATCTCCCCCATATCTATGTTGATCCCAGCTACATTACATTTAGATAAATTAACCCTCATACCAGAAATAGCCTCAAAAACTTAAAGAATAGTTAACACATTTTTAAAACCTTGGAGCTCCTCTGAAAGAAAAAGAATAGTATCATCAGCAAATTGGAGGTGAGAAACCCTCACCTCCTCATTCCCAACTGCACAACCTGCGAGGATACCACACTCCTCTCCCCGACTAAGCATCCTGCTCAAAACATCAACAACTAAAGTAAACAAAGGAGGTGATAAAAGGTCTCCCTGCCACAAACCTCGGGAAGACTTAAACCAAGACTTGGGTACCCCTATTCACAATCATAGAAAAATGAGAAGAGACAAAACACCCTTTCATCCAAGAGCGCTACCTAACTCCGAAACCTTTCCTCTCCAACACCTTATCCAAGAAGCCCCGACTAACCCTATCATAAGCTTTTTCAAAATCATGTTTAAGCACGAGACCCTTTCTCCCTTTCCTATGTACATCCTCCACAACTTCATTAGCTACTAAAGTTGCATCAATAATCTGTCTACCACCCACAAAAGCACTCTGAGAACTCAAAATTCTACCCCCAACAACTTTACCCAATCTCTTAGAGAGAACTTTAGTAAGAATTTTATACACACTAGTCACAAGACTAATGGGTCTAAAATCCGTCACCTTAACAGATCGATCCTTCTTAGGCACTAGGGTAATGAAGGTAGAATTAATATTTTTCCCAATAATACTTGTTGTAAAGAACTCCTAAAAAACTCTAATGAGATCATCTTTCACCACATTCTAATTTGTATGATAGTAAGCCATTATAAACCCATCAGGACCAGGTGTTTTCTCTCTGTCCATTTCAAAAACAACCCTCTTGATTTCCTCTTTCGTAAACGGCTCTTCCAACCAAAAACTTTTTTCTCTCAAAATAGGACACCAATCTAAACCCTCTACCATAGGCCTATCCTCAACCTCCTCCTCAAAGAGTTTTCTATAAAAATCAGTAATTCCATTAGCAATCAACTCAGAATTTCTCACCATCTCACCCAGTTCAAACTCTAATTCCCTAATAAAATTTCTACGATTTCTACCACTCGCAACCTTGTGAAACAGTCTTAAATTACAATCTCCGTCCTTCACCCAAGTAAACCTAGCTTTCTGCGTCCAACTAGCTTCCTCACGCAAAATGACCTCCTCAAACTCATTATGCAGCTGAGCTCGTCTACCAATCAAATCCTCTGAAATATCACTACTTTCCTCGATCCTATTAATCTCTTCTATTTCCTTCAAAATTACTTTCTTCCTATCTCTCACATCACCAAACACCTCCTTAATCCACTCTTTTAACTTACATTTAACATACCCCAACTTTTTCATAACCAACCTAATCCCCATCCTATCCAACACTCCTTGAGGATCTTTGTCCTCATCCATCGCCCCTAAAGGATTAATGACCAAGACTTCTCCCTTATTCCCTCCTCTTTGGCAATTCGGTATCGAAGAGACAAGTTTAACATCCAAAGGAATCGGTAAAATTCCCTTTCCTGAATTTTTGCTCCCCACAGCAGGCCCTAAAAAATCATCCACCACTAAATTATAACAACCATTAGCACAACCATTAGAATGGAGAGAAGAATCATGAGCATGTTAAGGAACAGAAAGATTAGGAACATCAAAAGGCAAAGGAGACTATACAAAAGAAGGCACAAAAGGCCCTTTTTCATCTAAGTCAATGATGTCGGTAGTCTCCGAATCCACAAAATTACTACTTAAATTTTGAGGAGGTTGTGCAGACCCAACAAAATTATCTCTATCATCCGAATTTTGCCCATTTACAACCAGATGCTACATGTTCTCCTCCACTTGAGTCTTTGAACCCTCAACCTTAGAGTCCCCATCTCTCTCAAACAAGTCAGCCCCACCTACTGCCAACAAACCTTCACAACAATTCTCCCGATATTGCAATCCAGGAACAAGAAGATCTTCGAGCTCATCAGATGCTGCATCTAGATCCCAATCTACATCATCATCTGCAACATTGTCGGATTCCTCCATGGAGCTGCCACTCGAGTCAATATATGCACCTTTGTCAAAAGTATTCGATTTTGGATCGAAGGGAGCTACTAGATGGTTTGACACCCATCAGCAACTTGACCCGGAAAGGAGTCCAAATTAATAAGAACTTCTGAAACTGATTGCTTAATTGCTTCCTTGAATATCTCGCTTTGAAACATTACATGAATGACAGAAGTTGTAAGAGCTTGCTGATTTTTGTTGGCCAAAACTTCCAGACATACATCCTTTCTAGCTTCACTATTAGAAAACCCCAATTTCCTCCTGAAATTTACTAAAAGAAGGTTCACACTGTTCAATATCCTCAGCCCAAGACACCATTGCCTTCTCTTTTTGCTTAAATTTATTTGCCTTCGCTGCAATAACTGGTTTGTCGTCTATGCCCGCTGCTACTTCCTTACCCAAAGTTTGCTGATTTTGAATAAGTTTAGGTCTATAAATAAGTTTTCCCGAATTAGAATAATTACCCCTAAGGGCCTTTAATTCTTTTCCCATATTAGACTTCTCATGAGCTCCCCTAACATCCTTAGTTGTTGTCTTAAGAGGAATAACCTTATGACCAGCACAAACTCTAGGTTGATTTGTAGGAAAGGTGAGTCTTCCAAACACAAAACCCCTAATATTATCAGCTCCTTTGTTAGACTCCTCCATAACATGACATCCATAATCTCTCTTCCCAACCTCTTTTCGTTGCTGCAAATGACCCTTACCATCCTTCCTAGAAGCACCACATGCTGTTGTCTTGTATTTCTTGTGCATCGAATGAACATCCCGCGTCCAAGAAGACATGTTAAGATTCTTCGAAGTCCATCAAAATCTGCTAGAGGTCGACCCATTACTGGAAATATCTCCTCGTAAATAGAAATCTTAAAACACCATTTTCCGTCAGAAAGACACTGAGCAGGGTAGTGAAGCCCTTTCTTTAACTAAAATACGCACTATGTCAAGACCACTAGAATTGAAAGCCATGTCCACACCGAGAGCCTTTGGCTCAGTGGTACTCTAGGCCCCTTGCTAAGCAAGAGGTCCTAGGTTCAAAACTCACTCCCCCCAAATTAGCAACAAAAAAAAAGCCATGTCCGCCTTAAGAAACTCCCCACATAAATCTCCAATATCTCGAAAAACAAAGAAGCCCCAAAGATGAAGAGGCAACCCTAAAACTGATATCCACCTTCTTTGTCCTCAATTCTGCAAATCCGAACAACACACATTTCTGTCTCAGAAATTCAGATAAAGAAAAACCCCTTGCTTACTTCTCCGTCCATACATCAAAACTCGTCTAGCCTCTAACTCAGATGGCAAGCAAAACAAAATACGATTACTCGGAAGTTGAAGAACTCGAACGGAGGTAGCAACATTCCAAACTCATTTAGCCCATGCTTCAATGCTCGTAAGAGAGCCCGCATTACCTAGAAAACAGCCTACTAAACAAGTTTGTAAAAAACGCATCCTTCCATCCACCCCCTTCTTATCAACTGTGATAAAAATGCCTGAATTCAAAACCTTCACCTTGTTGTCACCATCCAAAGGGAATGTTAGTAAAGCAGCTATATCTCGAAAACTTAACGCCATAAAAATTTATAAAAAATCACAAAATAGCCCAACAAGTCCCTTACAAAAACATTCAGAACCACCGACATGAGGGAAAGAATAAACTAATTTTCTACAAAAAAATAAGTATGATCGGAGCTCCGACGAACTTTTCCGGCACTAGCGAGATTTTTCGGCGACGTCCTTTTCCCGCGGCGACCCTACCACCAGACGCCTCCCATTGCTGAGTACTCCCATGTACAGATCATCAAAACGCTAACCGAGTAAGAGTAGATCTAAGTTTCTATATTCCGGCGACAAAATTTTCTGACACCGACCTTATTGTCGGACTCGCCTCTCTTCCCCGAGCACTCCCATGTGATCAAAACTCCACCTACCTACTCAGATTGTAGCCAACAAGAGTTTCAGATTCCCTCCGACAAATCTCATATGTGACCCACTCTCTTTCGTCAGACTGAACGCAACTTTGATATCAAATGTTAAAATTTAAGAACGAATAATAGCACACTCACACAAAAATTATACGAAAAACGAAAAAATAAGAACACACGATATACCCAGGTTCACCAATTTGGCTAGTCCTGTTTGTCTGATGTATTCATAAGATACCTCACACGCTTTACAATAATCCACACACCAAACAATATTTTATAGTAACTAGAAAAGCCTAACTACTATAACATGGGCTCAAACGACCCAATACATTAGTAAAACCCAAGACCGGGCTACTAATAAATCCCCAAGCTCAATTGCACCTTGTGATTGGCTTCTAGGGGGCGCTGTTGTAGTGGCCATTAGTCGAACTCGCAGAAGTATAAGCCAATCCCAACATTTTTGGAACAATAAATGAAGTAAAACCATCCATTATGCTTATTGGAGTTGGTGGGTTTGATCAGGAGATTCAGGAGTATTTGGATGCAGCATATCTTCAATGCATCTAGGTGTGAAATCCATTTAAGTTCATATAGATTTCAATTATATATGCATCTAAGAAACGGTAAAGGAAAATACTAAACTTGCACCAAGTTCCACTGACATTCTAAGGAAAATAAGCATATTACCAAATAGATGAGGCTGCAACAAATAGCAACTCCTAAGTCACAAAAGTATCTGTAAAGTCTTGCAACTTAAGGCCCTAGAAGATACCCAGGGAGGGAGCATATTCAAGTCCCCTTCTACTAACTTAAATTCCAATTATCTTGACATAGATTGCTTTTACTGAAAACGGTAAAATAATGATGCCAGGATAAAAACAAGTTGCAAACTAATCTAGTGATCTGGAAGTAAAAATTTATGCTAATTACCTGACGACAAGATATCCCTCTCTAGTTGAGCAGAGAAGCTCTGCAATCAAATGAAAATAATGCTATCTCAGATGACAACAGTGAAGTTCTTCTCAAATGCAAACTTCTATATATAAATACAAACACTTGAAATTAAAGGAAATATAACAGCGCAGTATAAGGACATAAAACATGAAATGAATATTTGCTTCAATGTGAGATTATCTGCAAAGTGCAAAATTTTCAAATGTATTAGTAACTAGCTTGTCTTATAAGAAAGACGGGAAATCTAAGAAATTTTTTCTCTGCAGCAGTGCTTCTAAATGATATAATTTTTATATACGCTGTTAACCAGACTTTTTATAAAATTGATACCCATTAATAAACGTTTTTGGTCATGCAAACATCGATCGTATCTCATTTCTCCCAAGTAGATGATCTGAAGTGATCACCATGTATATCAACAACGTGAGATCTAGGTCTTAAAGCATGGTTCAAGGTTGTGGTATCTGCCATTGAATCAGCAGCTTTTCTTTGACTCAGTAGCGGAATCTGTATTTTTATCAGGAGATGCGCAAGAAAAGCTATAAAACCTCCCTTGTTTAAGAAAGTATTTTGGTACTTATATTCAACATAAAATTTTAAATTTACATTAATCAGACTTTAATAATACGCATATAAAATTACTCAACAAATTACTACTACATATAGTAATGCATATAATACATAGGTGTAACTACGTACTTAACTTTATCTAAGCAATTATTAGATAATTATTAATGATATAGTTAGTACTTGTTAAATAAAAGGTGTCAATTCTGGGAACAATCAGCTGTTAATATAGTAAAAAGGGGTCCACTTGGAGTCTTTTAGGTTTACACTTCGCACCGCATGCCGTGGCATACAGAAGACGAGCAATAAGGAACTCAAAATATGATGCCGAATGAACTCAACAAGGTCTCAAGCCGCTGCAAATTCGAGGCGGTGGAAAAGAGGAAAGAAATTAGATCATGAACTCAATATCTGAGTCGGAGCACCCCCCCCCCTCTCTCTATCTATATAGTTAATATGGACGATACCTCGAAAATTCCTTACAAACTTTAATCCTGTCACAGTATTGGATTGGACCCCCTTCCATACCGAATCAGCTTGGCTGTTACTTCGAAACATGGCTTAAGGCCTACTGCCAGCCCATAGCCAAGAAGCAATAGCACAAACAAACCAGAGCAAAATCCAAGCATTATTATCTCAGCAGAACCGATGCATGCTTCTCAAGACTAACCGGGCTTGGTTCAGTCTTATAACTATGTGAATAAACTGTGTTTAGCACTTCATTGCAAAGGGCTTCTACAATTTTACTGCATATGATCATCACTATAAGATTATAAGAACGATATGTACAATTAAGACAAAAGTAAATCCTCTTGCTTGTATCCATCATTTGTGTGGTCAAGAATTATCTTGGGGTGGTGGTGACTGGTGACCTGGGTAACAAACTAAGAATCCAAATCTTTGTCATTTAATAGAATCATAATAGCAAAATCATAATGACACGAGTGCCAACAATGACAGATTTCTTTTTTTTTGCAAGTGTTGCTATCATTGTTGGCACTTTTACACAACCCACTACGTACACGAGGGCCTACAGAGTCCAGTAAATAAGGCTACTGAAATTAAACGTTATTCACTTTTGACTTCAAATCGTGCTATACGTTTAAGAAAAGAGCAGATGTGATAAATCAGATCATTGTTTACCACTTGAGAAATACTATGCATGCTAAAGTATGAAGCTTACAAAAGAATCACCAAAGGCTTCAGCAGCTTGAAGTCGTTCTTCATGCATGTCTTCGGTCATAATTGGTGCATCCTATAATGAATAAAAAGAAAAAGATTCAAGAAGCCATGATTGCATCGGTAACTATTATAGAGATACAAAAAGTAACAAGGTAGTGCCTAGGCTAGTAAACTCTATCAACCTGGGTGAATGGAGCATGCATGTACTGGCATGAGTTTAGTAGCATCATAGACCCCACAACACCAGCTGATCCCCTCCTGCTAGGATCCTTAGGCTTTAAAGCAGCAGATGTCACAACATGCTGGGACGTAGAACCAGAACCAGGCAATGAAGGACTACAAAATTAACAAGAAGTTCATCAATTAAGCAAACAAACGAAAAAAAATTCAGTCCGTTTCTTTCTTTATTTGATGAAGGGTATCAAGACATCTTACAGCCTCTGGCTAAACCCAAGAGCACAACCTATCTCATAACTGTGGGCAAGCCCAAACTATGTCTGTTTAGGCGGCCGCGTTGGCAAGATCATTTGAGGTAGAGCACCATTAGATCAATCCCTTAGGGTTTAGTTATGTATTATTATAATATTCATACTATGTAGCATTAGTATACACATCATTTTCTGCAAAAGTAATGTTTTAATGATGAGAGACACTTTAGCAAGGGTCTTAGCCCCAGCTCAATCTTTTCCGGGATAAGGGAAACATGAGGCTGGTTGTACCATCATATTTCAACTTAAATATAAGCAGACTTGTTATCTATCTTTTAGGAACAAGGAAAGAATAGTTCTCCTGGGTCATTTCTTGCAGTTCCATTCTAAATCTAAAGTAATTCTGCATGAAGCTGCTATGATTCTCTACTTTCTGCACCGAACATTTAAAAAGTGCAGATTCTTTGAATAGCATATCACAAATAAGTCCCAAAGGGCCAAAACCTACTAGGACAAATTGCTAAAGCAGTAAATTGATGGATGGAATGACACTAATGGATGCACATCACTTTGGATCGTCATTCTAAGATCCAAGCATAGTGCATACCTTGCCTAACTTTAAATATTAAAATAAAAAAAATAAAAAAAAATCATTGATCCATGAGATAACAGTGGTTTCCCAACTTTCCACAAGGAAAAAATTTGAGGATAACCCAAGCACAGTGATCAAGGACATATGCTAACGAACTTAATGAATTTCTAGAAACTGAACTTACAGTCTCATACTTCAGAGAAGATATGACGAAAAAGAAATAACCTATTTTGGAAGAACTCCAAGGCCCCATTAACCAGGAACTAATTACAAAACCAAAGGAGTTCTCACTTGCTTATTTCACCTGTCACGTTCCCCATCAAAATCTTCTTTGACTCTTGGCAAATGAGATAGTCCCCGTTCACCCAGATTACCATCCTGCAGTTCAACCAGATATATAATGAAGCCAAGAAAGCAAACGATTTACATACTCTTAAACCACCATAGACAATCAGAGCATATTAGCATTAAAAAAATTGTTATCCATTAAATGACCTCAACACGAGCAGAATCATGTTCTTTGTTTCCAACACCATCTTGATTCTCTTGATCCTGTTGACGCTTCTTCTCAATGCATATCCCAAGCTGAAAGTCAAAGTGGCAGGCCTCACCATTAGATGTGTAAGCAAGAAACATCATCAGTTGTGAAAAGAAAGGAAGCATGCATCATAAGTCTGATTCTCATGGCAATTTATTCTCATAGCTAAATTGCCCAAAATCTACATGACCAATAGGTTCTAGGAAATTGTGTCCCAAGAAAACTATAAATAATTACCATCTGAAGCTTCTGATGAACCAAACAAGTTGATAGGTCAATTATGCCACTGGCTGACATTCGAGGTAATGGCTGTGACTCTTCCCAGCACCAACGAACTTCCCGAACAAACTCTATCCAAAGAACAGCAATAGCTAACCAAACACACAATAAAAAGCTATGGTCAGGAAAGTCGTAAAGAAACTGTGTTAAGAAAAATCTCCAATAAACAAATTGCCTATTAGCTGATCAATAATGCTCATTTTGATATATAGAAGGGGGAGAGGAAGGGCAGGGGGGGAGGTAGGCCCAAGGGATGAGGTGCACCTACGTGAGGGAGACCTCTTTTCCCGTGTGGTTCTATGTTTTTATTTTTTTTATTTTTTAATTTCTGAAAGGATGGAAAGGGTAGAAAAGTTATGAGTGAATTGTATCAATCAGTATGGACGACTACAGTGTCTTGGTCATTACTTCAACTTTTCTGTGCCCAGAGGGGAAGGGCACCATGCACTTTTACTTCTCTACCATTTCCCTCTCTACCAAACAAAGGAAACACCCTTTCTCCATCCTAATATATTTCCACACCTTTACTTCGTACTATCACCTCTCTACCAAGTCAGTGGTAATTCAAATTCTTTAAACTGATGTAGACTTACCACGTATATTGCAGTCCCCAAACCATAAAGAGTGGAGACAGAACTGTGCAAAGAGTGATTCAAGTGGTGCTCCTTTAATAGTTCGAGAACTCTTGTCCTCGCCATCAGCAAAATCGAGTTGCTCACCTGCAGTTACACAATGAACAGTGGTTATAAAGAAAAAATAATATGTAATGCATGTGCATTCAGTTCTGAGCCCTGAGATTCTGAACATCCACAACGACAAGGTCAAACTACTGGGCATATAAAGTGGATGATTTCTAAATTTTGAAAAATCTACAATGCATAGAAAGACGAGCTTCATTTCAGTATTTTGAATATATTCTCCTTGCTTGAAAAATGATTTTGTCTCTAAAGTACGTTCTTTCCCTGTAATAAGCCTCCACACTTCACATGTAAACAAACTACATGCCCCAGTCCAATAAAGAAATTTTGAGCTGTACAGTGAATGTAAGTAGACAAAGGCCGTTACCCATTTTAGCCTTGTCAACGAAGGCACCAGAGGGGGTATTATCACTGTTATGTTTTTGCTTAAAGACTCGATGCCTGTTAACTCGAGCATAAATCACTGCACTCAGCTTTGGACCCCTCATGAACAAGTTAGTATTTGATGTAAAAATGAAACAACTTGCTGGAAATATCAGCAGAATTTAACTCAAACTTGGTAAGAGCATCACCAAAGTTAACAATTTGCAATTTTAATAGATAATATTAAGAGTTATGAGTGATTGGCTCACAATAACAAAAACACACTTATGTATAAACATATATTTCGACGTCCAAACAAAAAGAAGCTCTCTCTCACACACACTGAGAAGCTAGTAGACCTTAGATAAGTAGTGAATATAGATTTAGTGCAACATCAAATCAAACAGCAGATAAAGGAATGGAGAAGCAACAGTACCATCATGAAATATATCTTTGAGCACTCGATCAAGAACTGTTGGCGGAGGTATGACTGCTGAAGACTTCAAAGTATCAGATCCTGAGCTTTCAACTGGACAATAGAACATGAAGAATCAAGGCATGAAAATTTGTACAGTTTTATTAGACTTATCAAACACATACGACTAGGAGCTGTATCTTATTTTATGTGTATGTGTTTTGATCTGTATATAACTATTAAAGCGTGATATACATGATTAGGTACATTTTCTAACATCTTAAGCTTTTAGACTAAATGTTATGAGAGCTCTGATTTCACAAGGTCTTAGATTCAAGTCTTCCTGCTTTTGGTTCCTCCATTATGTTGTTAGCGAAATTGCACTCAACTTGTTTGTGCATTATGTTTAAGAGAACAGAGAGAGTAACAGACTAACAGTGAAGAGAGAGGGTCCACGGATCGAACCCTCAAATTGGCTCACACCCACATGGATTAAAAATTGGGGACTCAAATGTTTTGGTTGGTCCATGCATTATGATGCCAGCCGTTATGTTGTTAGTGTAATCTCCATCATATTCGGTTTGTGTATATTGATGCACCAGGGTTAGTTTTTTCACGTGTGACTGTGGATAGTACATGAAGCAGAGTATCAAAAACATGATATATATATATATATATATATATATATATCGTTAGGTCCATTCTCTAGTCGCTTAAGCTTTTAGAGAAATGGGTAACTTGACAATTAGAAGAACTAAAAAATGATGCCTAAGATATGAGATACATAGATATCGGACCCGAGACAAAATCTTCCATATATTTAGCTCCAAAAGACATATTTAATGCATTAACCAAAAGGCGCAGTTGAGAAGCAAATCCCATTGTGTTTCCTTTAGACTCATCAGTGCTGAAACAGAGATAAAGAAATGAAAGGTTACGGTTGTACAAATAGATCAGGCAGATTCTCTATAAAATAAAAAAAATAGATTACGCAAATCCAATGCAGGAACAACATATATAGGATATGAGGAGAAACAACCACTGCATTTTCTAATGATATAATATGACAGTGCAATGACTGTTAGCTTTTTCACTTGCAAATATTGAGCATGTTATGGGAATGCAGCAGGTTCCAAAGACATTAGGTACACGATAAATACAAATTGAAAAGACCTTTTCTCTTTTTCTAGTTGACCAATAGCTCCCAAAGAATAACAGGGATGGTTACACATGAAGATATCTGGAACCCTACAGGGCAAAGCTCTAAAGGTAATAGAAAAGGCCAAGTTTAGATCTTTTAGCCTTCAACTTTTGACAAATTCAGTGGGCTTGGGTCAACTCACTGTGATGATAATATTTAGTATTGAACGTGAAATAATTAAATAAGGATTCCAACTACTTTTTTATTTGGTCATCAGATCCCAACTACTTTGTGTAACACCCTAGTCTTATATCGAAAGATATGGAAAAAATTTGTCTATATATAAGGAATTAAGTTACTAACAATAATACCTTCAGTTATGACCTTTTGGGTGAGCCTGTGGTGGGCTAAGATGACCCAAGAAGATACTATTGGACTAGTGGTTTAAGGTCTTGTTTGGATGAATTTGATTCGATTCGAACTTGAGATTTGACCTAATATTTACTCGGACTCGGGATTTGACCCGGTTGTTACATATGGTATCAGAGTCGACTCTCGAAAGTTTGGGTCGAGTTATCCGATCGGTTTGTCGGAGGTGGGGACACGAAGGTTGGTGGCATTATCCCATAATGGAGAGAGATCCGGAGGTGGGGACACAAAGTCAAACCGGTATTATCGACTAAAGAGACAAAAATATGTGAGCCGTGTGTGATCAATTCTAACGAGGAAGTTAGAAATTTAAGTGGGGAAGTTTGTAACACCCCAATCCCACATCGAAATATATGGAAAAAATTTCTCTGTTTATAAAGAATTAAGTTAATAACAATAATACCTTCAATCATGACATTTTGGGTGAGCTTGTGGTGGGCTAAGATGACCCAAGAAAATACTATTGGACTAGTGGTTTAAGGCCTTGTTTGTATGGATTTGATTCGATTCGGACTTGACCTAAGATTTATTCGGACTCGGAATTTGACCCGAGTTATTACACTTTGAGCATCTCTAAAACCAGATCCCCATATCTTTACCAACCCTACTCTACATTTCATACTCTAATCTAGTAATTACCGGTTTCTGTTTGAAGTTCAGTTCAAGATCTAAGAAACTTAGGTTATCTTATGTAGAATTTCTAATTTTTAAGCTTCTTCAACGGGTTCAAAGTCTATATATGAAGTGCTTTGCCAAAATGTTAGGTAACAATTGAGAAGCAGCAATTAGCATAAGAGGGCTTACTATCTCATTAGCTAAAGCTTTTTTAGAAGAATAAGTTCTCATCAACAATCCATGGAGACAGTTATTCCATATACGCTTCACCCAGAGATGGAATTTTAATTAATGCAGAAAGGATCTTATGCCTCCCGCTATACCTTAATACCTAACATCTTTAGCAGATTACTTTCTTTTTCTTTTTTCCTGGATGTTTCCTTATCAAAATCCTTATGACATTCATGAGCCTCAATACACTGACACTTCTGTTTATGAGATTGAGAAGGTAAAATTTCTCTCTTACATCTTATACCTGAATGACACTTTTTTATCCTTCTACTATAATTAGGTCTACAAACTTCTGTGTTTGAATTCAATCAGGGATTACCTCTTACATAATGTGAAGTGTGATTTCTTGGTTGGAACTTAGAAGTTTATAGGTGAAGAAGCATCAGCAAGTGCTTAGATATCTTGACCGAGATTTATGGAATTCAGGAATCCGGAGTATTATAGGTTGAGAGAGGCATCATGAGAAATGATACTAGAGACTAACCAATGTCCATAATGTATTACAACACTAAACGCTTTCCCACATTCCTATCTGCTGCCAGCACAAGCGAGACAAATCATGAAGTATAGCAACACTATGTGGTGAATTTCAGTTCTTTGAGTATATTTAATCAAATTTCTAAGACGAAGATGCCAAGAGGAATTCATTTATTTGTCCATTCTCAGTAGATGACCGAGCTTCACCTAAACTAATACCAAACAAGCATTCATGAAAGGTATCTTAACAATCATCACAAACATGCCGGGGGTATAAAACATTCTAATCAAATCGTAAGTCTGAATCTTTTCTAACAATTAAACCCTTACAGATTTGGGGAAAAAATCGGAAATATGATCCACTTATCGGCCTCATGCAGTGAAGCATTTTCCAATTCAGCCATTTCCAGAGAGCTTTCAATTGTTTTCTCAGACCACATGGCAATCAACTCGAACCCTGCATAAATTTGATTGCAAGAAATCTAAGGAATTAAAGATCTAATTTATCCACACACCCGA
The DNA here is from genome assembly GCA_034770075.1 of Aralia elata. Lineage (NCBI taxonomy): Eukaryota > Viridiplantae > Streptophyta > Magnoliopsida > Apiales > Araliaceae > Aralia > Aralia elata. The sequence continues at coordinate 6,277,437 of CM068382.1, forward strand.
GAAAGAGAGAGAGAGAGGAACAAATAATCTACAATCAAATAGATTCAACAAGAGGATCCGCAAGTAGCATGCAATAATAACTGCTCTTAGAGTATACCAGTGCTATGAGATAACTTTATGTATTTTATATATTCAACTCAGCAACACTTTTTATCCTACACAAGTTGAAAAGAAAGAAAAGAAAAGGAAAAAAAGGTCAACCTTTTACTGGGTCCTCTGCAGAGTACCATTCACTCCAAGGACAATCCTCATCCCACTGTGTTTTGCTGTGTGTGTCAACTCCAGAATCACTAGAATCAATGATTTCAGCATCAGCTCCTTCAACTTCATCGTCATCATCATAGGGAATGGTTTTGTACGTCAGTTTCATTGTGAAATTGACTTTGAAAAGATGCATAGACAAGTCCAATGTGGAGAAGACCTTCATCAAAAGAAGAAGTGGTACAGTATAATGGATAAGGGAATGAGCCTAACGTAACCTAGAATCTAGATGCTCATAGAGCAGAGAGTTAAATTGGCTGAAGAAAATGCACAACTTGAAACATTGTCACATATATTAAAAAGATGGTGCAAGACAGGCATGCAACTACGGTCCTCCCATAGACATAACCTCAAAAATAAAGTGAAGGAGGAACTTACAAATTTAGAAATAAACAACTCGTATAAACCTTCCAAATGCATGAGTTTTACTGGAACCTGGCTACCAATGCGATCTGATTCAAATCTTCGAGTAAAAACTGTTCCCATATTCTGAATACCAATATAAGCTTTTCGGGAAGGATCATGCACTGGAACAAATGCTGGCCACAAGCTACATGGAACACATATTAAATGAGATCAAAATTCTACTTAAGATTCTCTTGCTCTCATAGGGCTCTGTTTATTAATGACAATACGAACCTAGGATGCACAAGAGACTTAGTTTTAAATTAAAAACTACGGGATAAACTGCAATAATTTGATATAACATAACAGAACTAATGTCTTTATATAATTGCATATATGATCTATTCATCAATAGTTTTTTCATTATCAGTCCCACCTGGAACTATTTGACAAAGCAATGGCAACAGCACTCAGAAGTTTGCTAGCCTCAGGAGCATCAAGAACCACACCACTGGCACTTTGAGGTGCAATCACCTAATAATGCAGAAAAGAAGTAAGAAACAGGTAAAACAATTGAAGTAATAAATAGTGTTAGATGCAGAGTTAAGAGATACCAGAAACTCCTTCACCCCAAAAGACAACTGCAGATCATGCAAATTAAAATTCCAGTGTCCGACGCTTCCTGGGCCAGCAAAAAAGTCAATCATGATAGGAAACATCAAGGAAAAAGAGCTCCCACTGGAACTGATTGTTAGAGCTTAATTGTATGTACCATTATTACTGCTTTCAAAGTAATACTCCATGCAATAGCTTTTCATGAGATACTTTAACTCAGACTTCACCTTGTATAAGTTCCTTGAGATCTCCAAACAAACTGCATTCTTTTCCTGCAAGCACACAAAGCATGAAATTCTACTGACGTTGGAAGATATGGAGGGCAATAAGCTAACTAGTTGCTCGCCAGATTAAAATTCATAGACTGGTAAACAATAACAGAGTCAACTAGTTAATGCGAATGATTCGCAAACAACCATATTAAGTCAAATGGCTACTCTTCTGTTTTTACCATATTTGCCACTTATAGGCAATAAAAACATAAGGGCCCCTACTGCCTAAATAATATAACTAGGTATAACATGTTTGCTTCAAAAAACTTTTTATAATTTAATGTTGATTCTCATGACTTTATATTATTAAAGATATCATCAAAGAAAACAGAAAAATGTACATGAAACAAAACTAGATTATTTGACGATGAAATAGCAGAAAAAAGGCAACTTTATATTAGTTAAATGTAGGACTTTCTAGGGTCTAGATATATTACTCCCGTAGACAAGATTCAAATGTAAAGAAGTAAATTAACTTCAATCTTCTTCAGGCATTTAGGCTGCATAATTGCATTCAAATTGAATGAACAAATTATCATAGCCACGTAGACATGCAAATTTCTCTACAATATCCATGTTAATATAATTAAACTTTTGCACACATATTACCAATTAGAACATGTAAGAGAACAAACAAGTTGCCTAATCCATTCAAACATACCAACAAATTTTTGGGACCATCAGCCAACCATTGTCGACAAACCGCCTCGATTTCAGATATGAACCTACAATACATGAATACAATATCATACATTCTGCCCCTTGATTAGGTAGAGCTATTACTAGTTAAAACCAAATACCTCTCCCACGAAGAGGCAAGAGTGAAATCGTCAAAATGTTCAAACTGCACCAAAATAAATATCAATTAGTCAGCCCCACAATTCATAATACCGCAAATATCTGGTAATCATATCTTAAGTGTAAGGAACAATAAGACATAAGGCAGGCTTCGATCAACAAGCTTCCAACAAGCAAATGCCAACCACATGAATTTAAAATCCAATAATCACATATTTTTGAAGAATATAACTTTGAAAAATGATGCTACGGAGGTCAGTAATAGTATAAGCTAAAATTCAATCCTTTTCTCTTCTTGAGCAATTTCTAAATGCATAGCCAAACATGCAATCAAACAGCAAAAAATAAATTGCAAAATTTGAATATACTAAAGGGTGCTACTACATCCGACCTAAAACAGATGCCATTTTGACCTTTTGAATAATTTAAATGAATTCATATAATTTTAGTTAATACAACCCTAATTATTACAAACAAACTATATAAAAAAAATACTCCTAATTACAAATTTCCTTATGTTCATAACTTGCATTAAAAAAATAGGATTTTGCAAATTAACTTCAAAAGTCAAAACAGTACTCCTCTTGTGGAATGGAGAGATTAATAAAGCTAAAAGACCGTAATGCAGTACATACCTCCTCTTCTTGATCCTCGTCTTCGCTAAAAGATGGTTCCTTGTTGGAGGAGGCCATGAAACATTACCTGGTAAATTAAACACCCAAAAACTTAATAAAATTTCATGATCATAAGCAGAATTACAAAATTTTCTTCACAGATGCCATAGTTATTGTACTTTGAATCCGATCAATAATAATACCTCAATTAATGAGTGAATAGAGATTAATGAGTGTAAGTCACTTTTTAGGAAGTGAACCTAGCTGATGAGGTTGAGATTTATAGAATTTCCAACTTCAATTCACAAAATGAGAAGCGTATCGGTGAGGTTGAGCTCCTGAGATCTGCCCGCTCAGTGGCCGGAAAAAGGAAGACGACGGTAGTTTAGCTTTAAGGCGAAATTCCGATGCGGTTGAGTGTAGGATATGCGGTAGTACTTATACCTTTTTGTGCTCGTTTTTGTTAATCCAATTAACGTGAGGTCAAAAGTGTAAAATGGGATAGGGCATCGCGGGCTGAGCCCACATAATTTCTGGATTCGAACTTGCGCTGGCTGAGCCCACATGATCTCTAGTAATGGGTGTTATTTGTTTTTCTTTGTGAACGGAAAGTATATTTATATGGGCCTTATTTTTTAAATCTGATTATTATTTTTAAGTAAAATATTTATATAAATATTTGATGTTTAAAATGAATTTTTACATATTTTAAAATCACTTTTTTAGCTCATATCATCGTCATGAATTCTGATATTTTTTTTATATTTATTTCTCTTCTTTCTCAACTTTTGATGCCTCATATTGATATTCTAGGGACAATATTGATATGTTATCGATACTAGGAAGAATCTTATTAAAATATTATGAGTTAGCGTGTTAGTCTTTTTTATGCGGAAGTGTGAATTGGATTCATTCTTTTTTAACTAGTTAAAGAGAATTTTATCCAAAATTACATAATTAACGACTTTATAAAAGTAGAATTAACTACTTTTATATGAGGGGGACACCTTAATAAAAAAGTTGGTTAGTAAATGATAAACTACATAATTACAAAAGCAAAGACTCTTGTTGAAACAAACATTAACCTTTCACTATTTATATGTGTTCTCTTAATTTGGACCTAACGAGCTTTCTTTACGTTGAGTTAACCCATTCGCCTATATGTTCAGTAAAAAACGAGCTTCTGATCAATTAAAGACTCTTTTCAATAAGCAGTGGCGAAACCAGGAATAGAGTTCAGTGAGGTCAAATTTATTATTAAGTTATAAATAATTTGGCTGGAGTTCGGAGACAGTGCCCCCGAGTCAATTTTTTTTAATACTTTTGTATTTTCGGATCATACACATATATAAAATATTATAGAGAGATATACATATATTGAGAGGATATGAGTCATATGTGGTTAAAATTTAATTGACAAAATTATAAATTTTTAATTTGATCCCGTATAATAGAAAATTTATAAAATTTTAGTATGATCAATTTATATATAATACTTAAAATTTTTAAAATTTACCTTATATTATAAAATAATTATTTTTTTTTAGTGATTAAACAATCCATGTACATTTAAAAATTTTCTTCTGGCACCGTCGTTCGCCACCTATCACCACAAACCACCATTCATTGTCATCACCTACTGCTACCACCACCCGCCACCAACATCACTACCACTATCTCTATATATATATATTTTTTATGAAGAGTATTTGATATTTTTCTTGTGTGAAATAGTTAGGAAATTTTATTCCAGATTCCAAACAAATAAGCACGTAAACATCGTAAAATACTTGACTTTCATTTGGATTAATTGAATTAACATTTATATATTAAATTGATGATATATCAGCACATACGACATCAGTAACAGGTTACACGTATTTCCTCGCATCATCATGTTTCTAGGAATTAGCTCATTATTGTCCTCCTACAACTCTCCAAAGCCTACCAATCTTAAACTTTACGACAAGTCTTTTACGGCGACCGTGAGGTAGGACCGGTCTAACCATCGGTTCAATTTTTTTATTTTATTTTATTTTTAATTTTTAAATAATTTATAATATTTATTAAAATTTAAATTTTTATATAATTCAATATTTTGAGTATTATTTAGATATTCCTTATAGAGACTCAAAAAAAATTTATTTGATAGTCAAAAAAACCGGTCGCCCATTCTCTGTCGCCGTAGACAAAGAGAGAGAAAAATTCATTTCCATAAATACCCCTCATTTCCTTTTTCCTATATATATTCTCTCTGCATCACCGTGTTCCATTTGAATGAAAACAACACCTAACTAGCATAAATTCTCTCACTATAACCCATTCAACCAACACCACGCTTCAATTCACCATTTCTCTTCCTCACATTCCATACTTTTCCACTCCAGAGCTCCAATCTGTACGTTCCATTTCTTTTATCTTTCTAATCTCATATTATTCTTTACTTCAAGTATCTAATCATTTACAAATGACGCAATTAATGAAGTGCTTATTACTTCTATTATTCCTGGATTACTCTATGCCAAATCTTCCGATCCTATTATTCCTGGATTACTCTATGTTCTGATCTTGATTTTCTGTATGTTTTTTGTGATAATTCTCATTTGGATGGGGTTTTGCAGTTTGTTGCACTATATGCTTCCTAAAAAAAGACCAGTAGAAGGAGAAGCTGTAGGGAGCGGTAACATTAACATCAGTAGTAGTGATTCAGAGAGCTTTCTCAGGAGTAATAAGATCGGTTGTTTGATCTCTCCAATTCTCACCGCCACCACTGCTGATAGCCAGAAAAGCGGCGCCGGGGACTCTAACAACAGCAGCGCCGTACTTGGCAACACCGGAGAAAGCAGTAGCGTTATTGAACCGTCTATACCGAATATGGCTTTGGATAATGGAAATCCGCAAGACATCGATGAAGATCTTCATAGCAGACAGCTGGCCGTGTACGGCCGCGAGACGATGAGGCGCCTTTTTGCCTCTAATATCCTTGTCTCCGGCATGCAAGGCCTTGGCGTTGAAATCGGTATGGAATCTAATAAGAGTGTCTGTTTAGGAATTTTTTCCCATCTGGAACGGTTTGTATTCAAAGACTATTTGTGTTTTATTAGTTGCTCATTTTGTTCTAATCCATATGTTACTTTTGAGGCTTTATAGTTTATGCAATTTTTCCTACATGCTAGTTGCACTCACTATTGTTTTCGTGTCCTTGACTAGAAATTAGTGAGTAGATAGGTTCATGATTTGGAATTATTTTTGGTAATTTGTTTACTGTTATTGATGATGGTTTAAACGGGTATGGATGTATAGGCCGTTTTGCTTGTCACTTATTTATGGTTGCAGTTACAGTAAAACATTCCCCCTTTAAAGTTTAAACAACTACTATTGATATTTTGTTTGTTTGGATTGACAGCTATTATTCTTGTTATACTCACTGTTGATTATTTTTGTATTCTATATGCTACTGAATTGTGCTCTACTTCACATGTTAATTTAGGGTTTGTAGTTATGTAACTAATCTAACTTGCCCCGGGACAAAATATATTTAGGGTAGGTTCGCTTACTAGCTTTTATAGTGTTTGTAGCGGTAGTGTTTAGTGCATTTGGCCACATGGTGCGTTTAAGTTTCAAACGTTGTGTTTGTGAGCTAAATAAGTTGGATTTTCCAAATGCGCTAAGCACTCCATAAGCTGGTAGACGAATAAGCATTTAATGTTCCAGCTTAGGATTATGATCTTTCTTGACTAGATGGATTACTGTTGTGGAATGAAATTTTCATATCTTTGCGGTGCAAAATTGAATGATGGTTTTTTTATTTATGTAATTATATTGAAATCACATGCAGCAAAGAACCTCGTACTTGCTGGTGTCAAGTCTGTGACATTGCATGATGAAGGGAATGTGGAATTGTGGGATTTGTCCAGCAATTTCATTTTTACAGAGAATGATGTTGGTAAGAACAGAGCACTTGTTTCCATTCAAAAGCTGCAGGAGCTCAACAATGCTGTGGTCGTTTCTACCTTAACCACAAGATTGACTAATGAGCAATTATCTGATTTTCAGGTAATTGCTGACCTCAAATTTACATGAATCAGTGATTAATTTCTTTGTTTATAAATGCAAGTTATTGGGTTCATTTCCTACTTTTACTTCTTTGTGTTACTTTAGCACGTATCAGTTATTTGCACCCAGACTTTACTCTTTTTGTTTCCTAAATACATATAGATTACAAAATATATATGATGCCCATTGAGATGATGTTCCTTTTTAATGCATTTGCAGGCTGTGGTTTTTACTGATATTGACTTGGAGAATGCAATTGCATTCAATGATTACTGTCATAATCATCAACCACCTATTGCATTCATAAAGACTGAAGTAAGAGGTCTCTTTGGTAATGTGTTTTGTGATTTTGGCCCAGAGTTTACTGTAGTTGATGTTGATGGCGAGGAACCTCGCACGGGTATTATTGCATCTATCAGTAATGATAAGCCTGCACTTGTATCGTGTGTTGATGATGAAAGGCTTGAGTTCCAGGATGGGGATCTTGTTGTGTTCTCAGAAGTTCGGGGGATGACGGAACTTAATGATGGAAAGCCGCGGAAGATAATTAATGCAAGGCCATATTCTTTCAGTCTTGAGGAGGATACTGCAAGTTTTGGTGCATATGAGACAGGAGGTATTGTCACTCAGGTGAAGCAGCCTAAGGTCTTGAATTTTAAGCCATTGAAAGAAGCACTCAAGGAACCAGGCGAATTTTTGCTGAGTGATTTCTCCAAGTTTGACAGGCCACCTCTGTTGCACTTGGCTTTCCAAGCACTTGACAAGTTTGTATCTGAATTAGGACGCCTCCCAGTTTCTGGTTCAGAAGAAGATGCACAAAAGCTTATATCCATTACCAGCAACATCAACGAGAGCTTCGGAGATGGGAAACTGGATGATATTAACCCAAAACTTCTGCAACACTTTGCATTTGGTGCCCGAGCTGTGTTGAATCCTATGGCTGCCATGTTTGGTGGAATTGTTGGTCAGGAGGTTATGAAAGCATGCTCCGGAAAGTTTCATCCACTTTTCCAGGTTATTTTTTTCTATAAAATACTCTTTGATTAATATTGTTTCATCATCCCCGCATTGTACAGTTTGGGCATTTCAGTTGCATAAACTGTGAGTCTTCAGTATTGGGCTTAATTCATTTTCAGCATATTCTTCCAAAGCACATGGTCGTTTTATTTATTTTTGACAAGTCACGTTATCATGTTTTGCCTATTTTTCCTCCTCCCTCTCTATACATACTGTAGTTATTTTTTACTATATAAGTTGACTGTCAATATTTTTCCTTGTATTTTCTGCAAATGTGTCTGCAGTTCTTCTACTTTGACTCAGCTGAGTCTCTTCCTACCGAGCCACTGGAACTCAGTGACCTCAGGCCATTGAACAGCCGTTATGATGCACAAATATCAGTTTTTGGAGCAAAACTTCAGAAGAAACTGGAAGATGCTCAGGTGTTTGTTGTAGGATCTGGTGCACTGGGCTGTGAGTTCCTGAAGAATTTAGCTCTGATGGGAGTTTCATGCAACAGTGGAGGGAAGCTGACAGTCACTGATGATGACGTAATTGAGAAGAGTAACCTCAGTAGGCAATTTCTGTTTCGTGATTGGAACATAGGGCAGGCCAAATCCACTGTTGCTGCTACTGCTGCTGCATTGATAAATCCTAGTCTTCACATTGAAGCATTGCAGAATCGAGTGGGTTCTGAGACAGAGAATGTTTTTGATGATACCTTCTGGGAGAATCTAAGTGTTGTTGTAAATGCCCTGGACAATGTCAATGCTAGACTGTATGTTGATCAAAGATGCTTGTATTTTCAAAAGCCACTTTTAGAGTCAGGAACCCTAGGAGCCAAGTGCAACACTCAGATGGTCATTCCTCACTTGACTGAAAACTATGGTGCTTCGAGGGATCCGCCAGAGAAACAGGCACCCATGTGTACTGTCCATTCATTCCCACACAACATTGACCATTGTTTGACATGGGCGAGATCAGAATTTGAGGGTTTGCTTGAGAAAACACCTGCTGAAGCGAATGCCTATCTTTCAAATCCAAGCGAATATACTTCTGCAATGGTGAACGCTGGTGATGCTCAGGCCAGGGACAACTTGGAACGTGTTCTTGAGTGCCTTGACAAGGACCGATGCACAACATTCCTAGACTGCATTACATGGGCCCGCCTAAGGTACGTCCTTCATGTTTGATTTTTCTGTTCTTTTCTGTGAAGTGCACTGTCATGTCACTGTCTCTGATAAAATAAAATTCTGTCTTTAGGTTTGAAGATTATTTTTCTAACCGCATGAAGCAGTTAATTTTTACTTTCCCTGAAGATGCTGCAACCAGTACTGGGGCTCCATTTTGGTCGGCCCCTAAGCGCTTTCCCCAGCCGCTTAAGTTCTCTACTACTGATCTAAGTCACCTGCATTTTGTCATGGCGGCATCCATACTACGTGCTGAGACATTTGGCATCTCTATTCCTGATTGGGCTAAGCACCCTAAGACGTTGGCGGAAGCTGTTGATAAAGTGATGGTCCCTGAATTTCAACCAAAGAAAGGTGTCAAAATCGAGACTGACGAGAAGGCTACTAGCCTCTCTACTTCTTCTATAGATGACGGTGCAGTTATCAACGAATTAATCATGAAGCTAGAGCAGTGTCAGAAAGTTCTGCCCTCCGGGTTCAGGATGAAACCAATTTTATTTGAGAAGGTTTTTCCTTTCCAACTCTGAAATTACTTTTGTATCCATTATGGTTCATTTCCCATCATTAGTCAACATATAGCGTGGAGTATGTATGCCTTCTAGTCTGAGTACCCATTGTTATATGACAGGTATTTCAGACTATTTGAGAAGTATTGGTCTTAAATTCATCTAGTAGTGTGCCTGACATTGCATATTTCATATAATGCAGGACGACGATACAAATTACCACATGGACATGATAGCTGCACTTGCCAACATGAGGGCAAGAAATTACAGAATACCTGAAGTTGACAAGCTGAAAGCCAAATTTATTGCTGGAAGAATTATCCCTGCAATTGCAACCTCCACATCAATGGCCACAGGTCTTGTCTGCCTGGAGCTTTACAAGGTTCTGAGTGGAGGGCACAAAGTGGAGGACTATCGCAACACATTTGCAAACCTAGCTCTACCTCTGTTTTCCATGGCCGAGCCTGTCCCCCCTAAAGTCGTTAAGCACCAAGACATGAAGTGGACTGTCTGGGACAGATGGATTGTTAATGACAATCCTACATTGAGGGAGCTTCTCCAGTGGCTTTCCAACAAGGGGCTGAATGCCTACAGCATTTCATGTGGAAGCTGTCTGCTCTACAATAGCATGTTTCCTCGGCACAGGGACCGTATGGACAAAAAGGTGGTGGATTTGGCAAGGGAAGTGGCTAAGGTGGAGCTCCCATCTTACCGTCGGCACTTGGATGTTGTGGTGGCATGTGAGGATGATGAAGACAATGATATCGACATACCTCAGATATCCATTTACTTCCGTTAGCTCTTTCTGAATATTGTTGGTTACATAGTTTTGAGAACCCTTTGCTCGCTCACTGATTCGGATTAAGTTGATGAGGGTACACAAATATTACTTCACCACATATATACTTTATCATACATATATCTAGAGTAACACTGATCATCTCAAGTAGTGTATACATAAGTAGTGCCCTTATTATGATTAAAGAAAATGGTGTTGTTAATTAGCTCGTTAAAGCTTCTGCAGAGCTAAGCTGGGGTGTGATTGTTTGCAGTCTAATTAATTTTTGTTCTACTTGATGGTGATTGATACTTGCTAGGTGGCAGAAAGCACAATAGAGCACTACAAACATGAAGCATTTTGGTTTTGATGGATATGTTAAGCAGGTTTACCGACGTTTGCATAACCATTCATATTTATCCTGCATTCCCATCTTTTATGCTTGTACTAGTGAGTAGCGCGGCTCCTGATTCTCATTTTTGAAAGATAAGACCTTCAGTTGTTCAGATCTGCATGTTAAAAATAAATATATAAATAAATAAATTAAAAATCAGCACAAAATCATGGTTGAAGATGAGTCTGCTATAAATTAGAATATAGCACCAAGCTTGGCTTGATAGCTTCTAATATAGAATCTTTAGAGTATTTTTCCCTTCATATTTTATATTGTTTCGTTCATGTGGTTAATAACATTTTTCGTATTTTCAAGGCAATGATTTCTTTTGTTACCTGGGAAAAAAAAGATGGTTCTCTTGCATTTTTGTATTGGGTTTGCCTGTAAGGGAGCTATCACAAAGTGAAATGAGTGTAATAGTTACTTTCTCCCTCCCATGAAAAAAGTGTCCCATTTTTTTAATGAGTGTAAAATTTTAACATTCAAAATTAATATGAATATATACGATTTTTTATTTTATTTTTGCTAAATTGAATATTTATGATTTTGGTTAATGCAATAGTCAATATTGCAAACTAATTAAAAATTGCACTAATTACAAAAAAAAATTTCAAAAATTAAAATAAATTCACATCACAGTTTGAATTTTAGGATTTCTCAAATTAAGTAGGATCAACTCAAATAGGATTTTTTTTGTAGACTGAGGGATACTAATAATGCCATCTGAAACAAAGATGATAACAGAGGAATAGGTATAATAGTAATTCAACTGAAATTAGGGTCTTAAACCACACAAAATTCATGTAAATGTCAGTTAAGTTGAGCTGTGCAGCTATATAGTGCTGAGGGCAAACCTCCCCAAAACAATTACTTTGGTTCATATATAAATAATGCTAATCATGTAGTTTATAGGTAAAAGGCTGCCTCAGCCGTATCTACAATCACTGTAGCCTGTCAGCTTTTATCAGCACCTTCATCAAATACACCAGCGTCCCCAGCAACTCTGAATTCCAGTTGCTTCTGATGTTTCAGACGGCGACGCTCATCGAAGCTTGCCCAACCTTCAAACTGCAAAAGGATATTATAATTGTAAATTCAAATATATAGTGAGAAAAATGTCAAGGATTGTCATCGACTGAGATTATAGGTAGAAACCTCGCGGAGAAGATCCATTGTTATTTCTGTGCCATGGAGCTCCAGGGTCGAGAGCTGGGTGCACATTTTCAGCAGCGTAGCTGGGAGAGACTTCAACCCATTGTTGTCAAGATACAAAGCCTGGAAGTAAATATAGGTTTAGTCAACGTATCAATTTAGAGATGATCACCAACAATGTCCTAACATGATGACTGAAAGATGGAATTTACTATAGGCTCTAATTTGAACATCAATTAATATAACCATGTTATAAGCTTTTGTTTCTGGCATATTTCTCTTTTCGAAAAGTTGTCCCTGGTATACAGTATACTATATGAGATTCATATGATACAGCGTTGTTTAAAGTTACCATTCAATTTGACATGATGTTTGTGTCAATCCAATGTTTTGGTTTTGAAGATGAGTTTTACAAATGTGATTCTCGCATTAGACTTTCTTCAACTAGGTTTACCCAAGACGAAACAAAATGAGATACATAAATATAGTCCCCTTTATTCTTTTTAATAATAAAAACAAGTGTTCAACATCTTTGCCTTCTAATTTTTTTTATTTTAAAAAGAGTGAAATCATAAACTAAAAAATTTAAGAAAGATTTAAATCTGCCTGCCATGCTGGGCAGTTGTCACATTGAAAGGCCGTCTTGGATGCCATGATTAAGGAAAGGAAAAAGAAAAAGGCAGAGAAACACTAAAAAAGAGGAAGATATATGGACCTTCAGATTCCGTAAATTGCCAAATGATTCTGGCAACTCTACCAGCAAATTTGATGAAAGATCAACCTGCATTGCATCAAAAACCAAGTGAAAAGCCAACTTAAAAACACACATGCACACACAGAGAGAGGGTACCCTACCTCAACAAGGGAAATGCAGCTACCTATACACGACGAAATGGTGCTAATCCTATACAGAGCAAGATGCCAGTTAGAATATCAGAACAAATTTCATGAGACATCATGCTCAAGTGAAATGGTAAAAATCTTTATAATATAATTTTGTCATCGTGCACTGCAATCAACAAACATGTAAATTGTAAAATCTATCATTCATAAGTGACTGAAAAAGATGCTCAGGAGAATGAAACAGAATAAGGTCTAATCAATCTGTACACATATTACCTATTATTGTTGGCTTTTAAAACCTGAAGCTTAGTAAGAAGTCCTATTTCATCAGGGAGACAAGTCAACTTGTTGTTCGCAAGATGAAGTTGACTTAGGCATGTTAAAGCACCCAATGCAGAAGGCAAACTTGTCAAACTGCACAGATCGTAAGAGAAAATAGTTAGTACAACATAACAAAATGTGCTGCAGATTTCATAAATTGAATCTGCCACTGTTCACATACATACACTTCACTCATGACTTTTCTCTAACTAATAGTCTCCAATATATACTCGGATCTTCGAGTGTTTGTCTAACTGCTCTCGATCACCTCTGAGTTCCTCTAAAAAAGGAGGGAAACAGGAGAAGCAACCTATTTTCCTAATGACTGTATCAAATGAATCTTTTCAAGGAGTTTTCTATAGTAAGAATTGCAACTCAGTGTCGATGTGGCGATCCAGCCAAATCCAAGGGGACCAAGGTCCAAGGGCATGCCCGACCTTAGCTACCGTACCTTGCCTAATTCATAGTGTCCTCCCTGATTTGAGAATAGGGTCATTTCTGTATGGGTTCTAAGCAGCAGAAATGAGCAGAAGTGGTAGTAAATCGTGACTAACTTTTACTATATCAACATGGCTATTTGCTAGCATATTACTAGTCTCTGACACTCTTAAACACATAAATAGTCTCTGACAATCAGAAACCTTACTTTCGGTCTCTTGCATTAGATAACAATAAAACAAGAAAAAAATATGGGAAAACCATCCTTCTGCGAGAAGGACACAGGTTCTATTTTTTAGGCCATGTGAGACGGACTGTAAAATCTCTATTTCTGTCAGTGTTATTATCATCTAAGCTTTAACATATACAAGTGGTAAACCAAATCTTAACATCATATATAAAATCTTTGTTTCCAGAATTGCATATCATTAACAAAAGTGGCAGATTCTGTACAAGTTATTGAGTTCTTGGTTATGTGCTCACTCCTCAAATTTCCAGCTATTTCTTTCCAATCAGCTACTGTGACCTTTTGAGTCCCCAAGTACGGTTTCACATTTGGGGTGTGTGGGTGTGTGTGTGTGTGTGTGTGTGAGAGAGAGAGAGAGAGAGAGAGAGAGTACACAGTGCAAAAACATTATGATCATGTTATGTAGTCTTTTAAGAACATATGGAAAGGACTCATCAAAGTAGCATGAGGGGAAGGGCAGGCTTACTGATTTTGGCTCAAAGACATAACAGTTAGAGACCTCAATGATGATAGTCCTTCCCAGTTGATGGACTCGTCTGATATGTTGTTGGTATTCAGGAACAGTTTCTGCCACAATCCAAATGAAGAGGAAAAACAAACTTTTATAGAAGAGAATTTACTTGAGCAGCTCAAGTTGACAACTATAATGAAAATGAAGAGCTCTGTCTACCTGCACGGAAGTCAGACAACTAATACTAGCTGGAACGTCTTGAATGAAGTTGTGGCTGAGATCAAGTACTCTTGCAGAAGGTCCACAAGTCCAGACTTCATTAGGTATGGCCTTTCAAGTTCCATCAACAATGTAATAATTAGTTTTCAAACACATACCGTTATAGGTGGAAGTATAATCCTTAGTGTAGTTTCCTTCGTTTATATTAATTTTTTCATCCTGATCAGCCTCTTTAGAATAATCTTTCTAGTAAATGGACTTATGTGACTCCATTAAGTAAATAATTTGGCCGGAGAAAAAATGCACTGTCAGTGAGTACTTGCGAGTTTCTTTTTTCTTTCTTTCTTTCTTTCCTTCTTTATTTTTCAATATAAGCATCTTATTTGTGTCAAATTTTTCTCTTTAGTAGTTGATTTTAGCATAATAAGTTAATAAAAGACACAGGTCAACAATGTTTCAAAACAGAATGATTGCACAATCCACAATTTAAAGAAAAGAATTGTTGAACATAAGCGCAAACCTAAAATGCATAACTTAAAAGTTGATCTTAAACAAGAAACTACCCCATAAATGACCTAAACCATTCTTTGGAAGTGCAACTATATATTCAGATGCACAAACCCCTCCCCAAAACACAAACTAAAATGAATCAAATCAAAGTTCATATAAGTAATACACGTTTACACACACTGCATCACAATACAATTTCCTGATTTTTGTTATACCTCGAGGTCTGATTCAGACAATGCTAAAACCCCAGTAGCCTTCCACCGCTCGAGCTGAGTCTTTTGAACGGACATATCTTTTTTCTCAATATTTCTTCTATTACTTTCAGCCATTCTCCTGGGCAATGCTGGAGCTTCCTTTTTAATTGGACCATCCTATTTATAAGTATCCACAGAAATTAAACAAGATTCATGGGTTATGAAAATAGAAATGATTAAAAACAAATTCAATACCCAATATCAGATATGAAATTTAAGCGTAAAACATGATTTTTTTTTTATAATAATCAGAAGGAAATGTTTAAAAAATACCCCTTGGTGTAGACCCTGAGAAGCCATGAGCATAATCTTGGACCCATTTGTGATCTCTGAAGATCTCAATGTCATTTCATCCACCAGAAGTTTTCCTAAAAATCATCAAAATTAGTTTTTTTTCCTCCATTATATATGTATATATATATATAGAGGGGGTTAAAAATTACCGCGGGAGATGAGTTTCTGACCGCGAGGAAGGACATTGGTGAGGGGTTGAAGGAGAGATTTGAGGTCTTTAATGGTGGAATCTACTGAGAGATTGATGGGTATAGATCTTCCGCTAAACTTGACCGTTATCTTAATCAAATGCTGGGTTTCTTTATCTTCAATTTCACCAGTCGCTTCGCCTTTATCCATTTTCCCTCTTCTGGGTTTCTTGTTCCCTGAACCTCTGAGGGAGAGTCCTGCAAACGCTATTCGATTACATCATTCTCTCAAAATGTTATTTATTATTATAATGACCCCCTGAATTAAGCACATTTACATGAACTTCCCCTAATTTTTCAACATTTTTACTGTTGCTCACAAGTCTAACAAAAAAATGAGCAGCAATACTATATTTACATGTAATTTTGTGGATATAATTATAACTTCATATTTTGTATTGTTGCTTATTTTTTTTTATTAAAAATGTTGAACTAATTTTGTAGTCTTTGTCGTAGATATGCAAGTAAGTTATATTCTTGGTTACTTTAAAATTTCAAATTAATTTATGAAATTTTAAAGTTCAAAATTAATAGGCATAAAAAATATGCCATTGATAATGTCAAAACAATAAATGTCACTGATAATTTAAAATTTTGTTAAAATAAATATAAAAATGTCGTTAAATATATATTTACTCTGACAACAGTATTGCTTTGACATTATTAACAATCTAAAAAATATGATAATTAATAATGAGTTTAAAATGACTATATTTATTTAGGGTTATATGTAGGTACACAGTTGTGACGGTTTTTTTGGGCTATAGCGACAAGTGAACCGTCGCTATAGTCCAAAAAAACCGTCGCTATAGCCGACTGTGCATTACACAACTTTATATATACATTTTTCCCATTTATTTATATTAAAATAAAAAAATTCACGTCAGTTTTGAACTTTAGAATTTTTTAAATTAAAAGGTTAAATTGTATCTATAATTTTGTTAAAATTATTAAGAAAATAAATTATTATCACTGTAAGCGTGGGTCAAGTCGGCCCAAAACAGGAATCCAAGTTATGTAGGTAAACCCATCTATATATATGTACTTTATTTTATTTTTTTGGGATAAATTTTTTTGTATTTTTAGTCATCTTTTTAAGGACACAGGGAGTATATTATTACAGATAAAATGAATATTATATATTAAAAAGTAATATTTATCCTCTATCAACTTCTTTTAAATTCGACACGATACTCATATGTCTCTTTAGTGAATAAAACTCTATAATTTTATATAAAATAACTTTAAAAAATAAATTAAAATTATAATCTATATCACAAAGTGATAAAAAACGATTAGAATGTATTCACAGTTCACACATATTTATACAAAAATGCGTTGTAATCTCAAAAAAATTATTATCAATATAAAGATTAGAACAAGTCGTAATAAGTATTTATTAATAACTCTTCAGACACATGATATTTTGCAGTAAAAACAAAACAATATACATCAATAGTTATAATATATATATATATATGTGTGTGTGTGTGTGTGTGTGTGGGAAAAAATAATTTAATGTTATTCCTAAACTAAACTTGGCTAAAGCTAGGTTAAGGTTTTTGTTTTAAAGTTTTATAAAACAAAAAAAGTAATTCTGAATTTTATACAAAACTTTATCGTTTGACTAGCCTTTTTGCTTTGATTTTGTTCGAAAGGCCCCTTTTTTTACTCCCGTGATCGAATTCAAATTCTGAAAACCTGTCTATAATTTCTTTATCCATATCCATATCCATAAAAGGATTTCCGATCCCAATCTCCTCATCTAGGTTTACTCGTTGCTTGGACAATTTTTTCTCTACAGCTGAGAAAAAACAACATTAGTAGTAAACTCACCAAGCCAAAATCCAACCCCAAATAGGATGCATTAAGAAATCTCTAAAAAAAATATATCAATTACAACATTTATAAACAACTTTACCAAACCCAAACATTGGATCCAGTTATTTTTTTTTTGTGTTAGGGTATGTCTTATCTTACAAAATTAGTTATTTTTTGTGTTAGGGTTTGTCTTAATATATCTTACAAAATTATTTTTTGTCAAATGTTTAACTAATATTGTAGTTTTTTTGTTCTAGATGTACATGTAAGTTATATTCTATCCATTATTTTAAAATTTCAAGTTAATTTATGAAATCTTAAAGTTCAAAATTAATAGGGGTTCATTTAAGTTTTAAATATTAAAAATATGGTAATTAAGAATGAGTTTAAAGTAACTATATATATATATATATTGAAATTAAAAAAATTAATGTCAATTTATAATTTTAAATTTTTTGTAAATATAAGTCAAAATTATCTCTACTTTTGTTAAAACCATTGAGAAAATAAACTAGGGTTCTTTACCGTAATATACAACAATTAGAAAGTAATTACATCCTTAGTGTATCTACAAAATAATTACAAAAGGAGGGCAATAAATTCAAACCATTCAATTTCGCATTAATAAGGAAACCTAAAATCAAGGAGAAATAACCGCCATAATTAATAATTCAAATCAAATCTTTGGGATCTAACAACAAAAACAAATCCATAATTCAAATCAAAAAGAGGGGAAAACAAAAAATTATATTCTCTATCATAATCTTCATCTCCCTCACCGCTCATTCTCTTCATCACCGCCTCCTCTCTCCTCTGCTTTATCATTCTCCTCCACCGCGAATCTCCGAAAGTCCTTGGTTGCGCCGCCGCTATATCACCCTCTCCGCCGCGAATCTCCGAAAATACCTGAGTTACTGTTCTAATTTTTTTTTTACGATTTAGTTAACCATAAAAACTAAAATGGTTACCTTTGTATGAAAGTTTGGCTGCCACTTACATCACATTCAAAATAAATTTGTATCTTAATAAAACTGAATTGGTTACTTTGGTTTGAAAGTTTGGCAACCAACTGCATGAAGGTTTGACTACCAACTGCATCACATTCAAAATAAATTGGTAACCTAATAAAACTGAATAGGTTACCTTGGTATGAAGGTTTGACTACCAACTGCACTATGAAAAAAAAATCCAGGTAACACTTGGAAACTATTCTTAAATTAATTGGTAACCCAATAAAACTGAATTGGTTACCTTGATATGAAAGTTTGACTATCAACTGCACAATTAACCTAACCAACAATGGGGTGGTGGAAAGCGTTGCAAATGGCAAGGCGGCTATTGTCGTTGGAGGAGGCAACCATAATGGAGGCGGAGGTGGTCATAACGGAGGTGGTGGAGGCGGAGGAGGATGCGACTATAATGGAGGCGGCGAAGGAGGAGGTGGAGTTGGCGACGGAAGATGACCATAATAGAGGCGGAGGTGGTCATAACGGAGGTGGTAGAGGCGGAGGCGGAGGAGGAGGAGGAGGTGGAGGCGGAGGAGGAGGCGGTCATAATTGATATCTGTTTGTTGAGAAGAGAGAGAAATACTAAAGCATTTAATGTATACAGAAACTAAATTAAAGGGATAGAAGGGAGGAGAGAGAAAGTGATGAATTGCAATCTATTAAAACACTCAACTAAATTAAAGGGATAAGAATGCACTAATTTTGTAAATAAAATATTGCATATGCACTAAATTTGTAAATATTTTATGTATGCACTTTTGTTGTAATTTTTTATAAAAAGGTACTAATAAATGTAAATGTTCCAATAAATAAACTATTTTCACTATAAATGCGGGTCAAGTCGGCCCAAAACAGGAATCCAAGTTCTGTAGGTGAGCCCATGCCCATCTATATATAGTCTTTTTTGTTTTAAGTACTGAGTATTATTTTGGGCTTAAAAAAATTGGGCTTCAATGGCCTACATAAGCAATTAAGTATTCAATCCACAATTAAGAGTAGAATATAGAATATAGGGAGGGTTAATAGTTTGGTCATTGGTGACGATTAAGCATGTGATATTTGGTTCAGAGGACAGACAAATGCATCCAACTTTTCAGACTCCACTACAAATTTTCAGCTTTAACAATAACGTATGCGGTACTACAAAAACACCCCCTCTACTTTTCAATAAATTACTACTATATATTATGGTCCCCTCAATAACCTCTACTCTTTTCTTTTTTATTTTATTTTTAAATATTCTAATTTATTACAATAATTTATCATAATTTAGAAGAATGCGTTTAGGCAGAAGAGACGATAAGTTACTGTCTTTAATTTTGATCACGAGACGATAAATTATTGTCTTTAATTTTGAAATACTTGAATATATCCTAAAAAAATGGCATATGACAAAGAAAATCATATAGCCATCTTCAATTTATTAATTTTGTCAAGTGCCCTATTCACTATCAAGCCCCCATAATCACTTGAACTATTGTTTGCCTTTTGGTGGCAAATCACCAAAATTTCACCACTTAATAATACTCCCCCCACACCCACCCCCAAAAAAAAAAAAAATTAAAAATTGAGTGTAATTAAAGTCATTGAGGTGTAGTATTAAATAAAAATAACAACCAACATAGTTATTACCTAGCAAATGCCCCCCACACTTCCTCCCAATAAACCCTCTAGGCTCTAATAATTCAATAGACTTAGCAGCAATAGATATAGATTTGCTCCTCCACCCTCTATACCTCAACCTGTCTATTGATTCAATCTCGTGATTAATACTTTCTCCTTTTTAAAATTAGAGAATTTTGATTTTTTTAAATAAATTTGTAAAATCTTAAAACTCAAAATTGATATAATTTCGTTCAAATTTTAAAAACAACAAATATGATAATTAGTAGTATTTTATAATTAGTTTATAATTGCTATATTTATTTTTATTAAAATTAAATAACTTCATATCAATTTTAAATTTTAAAATTTCGTGAATTGACTCTAAAAAAATTAAAATATATATCTGATATTTGGAACGTAGTATTTTTTTTTCAACAATCCGTCGTGTACCTTCTTAAAGGATTAGAATTAAAAAATGATTTCCACCATTACAATTACATTCCATTTCTCCCATGAATTTTGTCTTTTGGAGCGGTCAAACATACGACAGTTTTCACTAAACACGGGTTCTCCGACTAAATACGGGATCTGATAAAATGCTATAAATTTTTACTTAGAGAATAAATTATATAAAGATGATTTATAAAATTAATATTTTATATCATTTACACAGTAACATGTCATGTAGGTAAATTTAAAGAAAATCAAGAGATTTAATATATAGTAACAAATTGTGTAATTCTTATTTATCATGGTAAAATTATTTAATTAATCACACTAAATTTGAAATGGTTGATTTTCTCCTCCTAAATTATCTACCCATGTTGCTATGTGATGGTGTGAAATATAGTTTAGATCATCTTTATATAATTTATTTTTTCTATAAATTTGCATTATCTTTCTTTCTTAAATAAATTATGTGAAATTAATATTATGTTTCTGAGTTTTGGATGAAACTTAAATTCTGATAGGAAAGAAAAGCGAAAAAATTGTAAGTAATTTTTTATATTTTGTTTTTGAGTTTTTAAAGAAGAAACATAAAATAACTTAATTTTATATTTAGATACTATTCTATCCTCAAAGTTTTAGAATACACATGGAAAAATAATTGCAAAAGAAAGGTGAGATGGCATACGTTTGACTAGGTTGAAGCCCAACTAAATATATAAGAGCCTTTCTACAGCGACCGGCGCCCAGCGACATTCTGGCGACCGGTCGGAAATTTTGTGTTTTTTTTTTTTGGTTTTGACTCCAAAATAATTTATATGATTTATTGGTACAAAAATTTTTACAAAAAAAAGTGATTTAGGTGTGTTTTGGATACATATACAAAACAGTGTTGTATAGACTGTACAACACTGTTTTGCATATGTATCCAAAACACATCTAAATCACTTTTTTTTTATAAAAATTTTTGTACCAATAAATCATATAAATTATTTTGGAGTCAAAACCAAAAAAAAAAAAAAACACAAAATTTTCGACCGGTCGCCAGAATGTCGCTGGGCGCCGGTCGCCCAAGAATTATTCAATATATAATCCACAAACACCAAAATCCATTTGAAAACAATCAAAATCAATTCTCCCCACCTTCTAATTGATTTAGAACTATAGGATTCGGGCAAAATCTCTCATTCTCCTTTAATTTCCCATAATTACCTTACTTAATTAAACCTTTTATTATCTCTCGGATGATGTTAAGAGTTTTAAAATTTTAATCTTAAAAAGTATATCAAATGATGTGTCATCATTAAATCTTTTATTATCTCTCAATGATGTTAAAAGTCTCAAAATTTTAATTTTAAAAAGTGTATTAAATAATGTGTCATCATAATATTGGTGAGATAAATCTAATCTGATTGAATATATTATAAAGTATTATTAACACCCTTATCATTATTACTTGATATAGAGGATAAAAAGACAAAACTACCCCACCCAACTAACTTAACCAACCATCACCCTTTTTGCCAATCCCCCTCCTTACTCTTCCTTCTCCCAAACATTTCATTTCCTCTCTCTCTCGTCCCAACCGCGGAAAAAGGAAAGAAAAAACAGAAAAAGAATAGAAAGGAAAAGAAAAGCTGACCCATCTCTCCTTTCTCTCTCCTCTGTACCTAAACTCTGCAAATTTCCGCTGAAAAAACAAAAAAAAGAAAGAAAAAAAGCCTAAATTCCCTTCTCTGATTCCGCCATTGAAGCTCAATAACCTCTAGCTAGCCTCATGTGGCGATCCCGAAGTAAATCAAGCGCTCGGATTCAAAGAACTTTCTCCAAAAATTTCTCTTTCAAAGACATCGAATCCCTCTGCTCCGACGAGAATAAGAATAACAACTCCGACCCAATCCCATCTCCAAACCCGAATCCGATTCCCTCATCCTTCAAATCCAACCACAACAAACCCTCCGTCTTCCACCGTGTCCTCCGCGCCAACACCGTCCTCCGCGCACTCGGAGCTCCTCCTCCATCGTCAGCTCCGGCTCCACCACCGGAACCCGAGCCGACACCCTCATTACCGCCGTACAATGCGGAAGCCGAGCAATCTGAGCCGTCGATCTCAATCCCGGGCGCCGAGAAACGAATAGTCGTATACCTGACGAGCCTCCGCGTGGTCCGCTCGACTTTCGAGGACTGCCGGACCGTCCAATCGATCCTACGCGGATTCCGCGTGACGGTGGACGAGCGAGATCTGTCAATGGACTCGGCCTTCATGGAGGAGCTGCAAAGGATTCTCAACATTCACGAAAAGACAAAACTAGCCCTGCCTAGGGTTTTCATCGGCGGCAGGTACATTGGCGGCGCGGAGGAGGTCCGGCAGCTGAACGAGACCGGCGAGCTGAAGAAGTTCGTGGAAGGATTGCCGGCGGCGGAGCCCGGGGTTTGCGAGGGATGCGGCGGCTACAGATTTATCCTCTGCGACGAGTGTAGCGGAAGCCACAAGTGCTATACGGAGAAAAGCAGTGGATTTAGGAGCTGCACGGCGTGTAATGAGAATGGTTTGATCAGGTGCCCTTCTTGTTCTTGTGCGCCAATTTGAACCGTCTGATTTGATGAATTTGACCCCTACTTTAATTAATCGTAAGAATTTTATATAAGATTAGGAGGAG
This sequence comes from Aralia elata, assembly GCA_034770075.1. Lineage (NCBI taxonomy): Eukaryota > Viridiplantae > Streptophyta > Magnoliopsida > Apiales > Araliaceae > Aralia > Aralia elata. The sequence goes on from CM068382.1 coordinate 6,300,719, forward strand.
GGATTGAGAAATGTCAATATGATAAAATGGGGAGTACAATTATGTAAGCATGTAGTATTATTTGTAAAGCAGTGACATTTTTTGGTCGGAGCTCCCACAAATCCAATATATAAAAACCTTTATATATATATATATATATATATATATATATATATATAATTTCGTAATTATTTTTGGGTAGATGTTGATTTAATTCCTAATTTAGATGGAAAGGCACAATTTGGATTGGTATCTTAATTTTAATCCTATTTTGGTTAACAATCCCTATTTTAGATCAATGAACTGCTTCTCTTTGGAGCTTCGTTTTTTTAATATTTATTTCTCCCCATTATGTTAGTAAAATTCTTCATTTTTAGAAATTTTTACTATGCTTTTGAAATTTATTAAATTTATAAGATGGTATGAAGTCAGTTAACAGGTAAGTTTTAATACATAGTAGTTTGGAAATTTTGTAATAAAGCAGGTTAATAATGTTATCCCAACATGGCGTGGTCCTAACAATGATGTGCAAAAGTCAAAGTTTGAAAGCGGTACCATGTTTCCTGGACTTTTATAAGAGATTTTCTTTTACAAATTTATTAAGAAATGGCCCAACTTTGTGCCTCGAAAAAGTTGTGTTTAACTGTAACTTAATACATATTAACAATTTACTTTTTAATGCCTTTTAATATAGTCTTCTGAATAATTTATATTTAATTTTGAATCTTAATAATTTAAAGGCATTTAGAGATTTTTTTTATCACCCCAACTTCAAACATTGAGATGGATTAAGAAATAAACTCTTAAAATACATTAAGATACAATTAAACACCATAATTAAGTTAGTTGAGATTGTAGAGACATACATACATATATATATATATATATATATATATATATTCCTTGGGGGAACTCAATGCATGAATTCAAAGCAGTTTGCAGCCAATTTATAATCATTAGAGTAGATGCACTCCCTCTCCCTCTGTTTCAAATTATAAGATTAATATTAATTTTTAAAAAATTAATTTTAAATATTTTTAAACTTAAAATTAAGATGATTTCATTTAATTTATATTAATACAATTATAAATATCATAAACTATCTAAAAAGTACTACTAGTTATAAGATTTATAGTTTTGAAAACTTTAATGAATCATGTCAATTTTAAATTTAAAAATATCTCAAATAAATTTTTAAAAAATTAATATTAATCTTATAATTCAAAACGGAGGGACTACTCAAAATGAGAGTCACATTTTTTCTTAAATGTATTAAGAATAACAAGGAAACACATAAATACTTATAAGCTTTATTAATAATTTTTCAGATAACCAATTTTTATCTTATAATTTAATATTAACAAAAGAAATTATTGAAAACAAATTATATCTCAAAGGAATCTTATTATATATACCCCCATTTCATCATTTAAGCAATGGTAATGCCAAAAACTATGATAGATTTCTTCAATTCTTTAATTCCCTATCTGCCTGAAAAAACAAAAGGTGGTTGCTGCTGCTGCTTTTGCTTTAGCAAAGAAAGAAAACTGCATAATTTACCTATGAAAACCGACTCTATTTTGCAAAGATATAATGGGGTGTGAAATTATTAGGGTTTTCGAGTTTTCTGACTTATTGCCATCCTCTAAGACAACAATGAAACGTGGATCATGATTGGAGCTAGGACTTTTTTTGATGGATCATCATCATTTTCCATGTCCAACTGGCAACTTACCACATGCATGCATGAATCATGATCTAGTTCTTGTTCAAGATTTACCTAAATGGTCGTTCCTTTTTTAACCATGCACACTAATCAAGTTCATAAATATCTACTTTGTCTGGTCTACAAATAGAGTCATAATTGTAAATTGTGCAGACATTAAGGTAATATATTTGTTTTCATGTTTATTGCTAAAAGTTGTACGTTATTAGTTTAGACCGGTAGACGGTAGTATGTTAATTAAATTATAATATTAAATTTAAGAATTTGTGTCAATTTTATATTTCTATCGATTAAAGTAAAAATCTTTTTGTGATTATTTTTTTGAAAATTTAATTATTTTTATGTAATCGAGGGAGTAATATTGATGGCACCAAACTAGATATTACTTAATAGAACTGGTGACATATATCTATGAGTAATGTTAGAGACACCAACTATACATAAAAAATTGTACATATACTATAAAAAAGAGAGAAAATATGGAACGAGAACTATAATTAAATATTTTATACATTTTTATTGATAAACAATACATAAATTTTAAATTTTTTGTTTATAGTTTGTGCAGACGGTATTATCCTCTGTCCATAGATACACTGATCAAGATGTTCACCACCACTTGAATTGCAGCTATTGAGACACTTGTGAAGAAGCTAATGACCACTTGAACTAAACCATTAGAATATAAATAAAATATCAAGAGAACCTATATAAGCTTCACTGATCAATAACGCATTGGGTTGGATCAAAGTCAACCGGTGTTTGGCTACCTGATATCCAAAATCCAACTAGGCTGGAATTCGGATCCTGTTAAATCACTGTTTTCATTGGCCCAAGAAATTGAAGCCCACGGTTAGAAAATGATTTCACCAAACCAAGCAAACTACAGTATTTTACAACTTTACAAGAAAGGATTAAGCTAGCTCTAGTGCTTAGTTTCTCCACTGTTCTGGTAGTGGGAAAATGCTTATAACTATTTTACAACTCTACAAAAAAATGCTTATTAACCGTTGTTACAAAAGTTAGCTCATATATATATATATATATATATATATATATATATATATATATAGATACAGAGTCGGTCCTGAGTTTTCTAAGGTCCAGGGCAAAATTTCTAAAGTGTGCCCCCAACGACGAAACTAGAATATATTGGCGGCCCGAGCCAATTTTTTTTAATACTTTTGTACTTTCGGGTCACACACACACACACACATATATATATACACACTATATTACAATGACAATATAATAAATAATAATACATGGACAGGACACCTTACAACGTAGACATATGTCTCCACAATATATAAGTCTCCACTTGATTGGTGTATTGTATGAATCTTTTACTATTTTTGTTGTTCTTTTTTCTCAAATATGTCTACGTTGTGAGGTATACTACTGTGCCGTGTGTGTTTTGGATGTCATTTGAAATGGATGTTCATTCCACATCGGATATGAAGTGCTATAACTCTAAGTTCACAAAGTATTTATATCATAATCATTTGTTTTTTTTATTTATTACTTGAATTTTTGAAGTCCCACATTGTTTAACAATGTAGTCTTGTCCTACATTTGTTTTATAAATGGAGAATAGTTCAAGTATACATTTCAATGGGGTCAAATTGCTAAGTAATACTCAAAATATATATTACATCATAAGTATAAAAAAAATGAGCAGGGTCAATTGACCCCATATGTTATACATAGTTTTGCCACGGTGTGCCCCTTTATACAAATTAAATAAAAAATAAATAAATTATCAACTAATTAATTTTATTAAAAATATATTTGAGTCATTTGTTCTTTTGTGTTGTTTTTTTTATATACATATATATATAAATACATAAGCTTATAAAATAATTTTGGCCCTCCCAGTTATGGGCCCTGGGCGGTAGTCCTGGTGGCCCTAGGCTAGGGCCGACTCTATATATATATATATATATATATATATAAGGTTTTAATAACTATACAAAAAAGAATTATACTGTGAGAAGAATATGTTATATATTTGTTGTCACTAGACACATTAATTAATTATTTATGTATTAGAATTAATATGTAAGTGCGTCTATTCGCAACAAAAGTCAATATAATTTTGTGGGACTCATGGCAATATTAATATTTATATACATATAAGACTTGCCTTTTCTAAAGAGTCATTCCATTACACAGCATAACCTCTGCCTTTTCATTTTTACCTTGAAGACAAGGAAGTTTAAAGATAATTATGCCATATTTCAGCTACTCACTGCAGTTGAATTTTATATAAACTTCATGGAAGTGACAGACAAATACAAATAATGAATCTTGTAAATTTATTTACCACAAAAGTTGGTAGATAAGATAGTTAGATACGTTCACTTCTCAACTACCAAAAGTTTTTATTAAAAAAAAAAAAACCTTCCAATGCTGCCAACTTACATATGACAAGCTTATGTTATTCTGCAGATATCAAATAGAAATCAAAAGATTTGCAATTATCCGAAATGGCTAACATGAATGGTCAGTAATTAATAATTTTTATACCACAAACTTTAGGGAATCGGATATATTCGAATATTTTCTCGCCGAATGTTGATACTAAATGTATTTTTTAGCTAAGTTTGAACATAAACTCATCTGCATTCTTTGAAAACTCAACTACAAAACAGAATAAAACAATTCAATATTATTGTTCCCCATTCTCCAGCAAGTATTAACTAATTTTTAAATTGTTTATGGCCAATCATGTGCTTGCACCGTTAGGATACAACCCGAAAGGCCCAGCCCATTTCTTGTTGGCCCAGGCCTAAGAACTGATATCAAACGGCTTGAGAGAAGCGTGTCGGGGAAACTTGGAGAGCCTATCCAATCCAGAGGGTCCCACATAGTCGTATCTCAAGCGGTATGAAAGTCAGGTAATAGGACACCGTCTGCTATATCTGCTATGCCCATACCTTGGTACCTGATTGAGCACCTCACGTAGGACAAAATGTGTGAGACTATAAATAGTGATCAAAAGGGATAAAGAGAAGTTAGATACGTTTTACACTTGAAAGCTAAACTCATATTGATTACTTATATCTCTGTCCTATTAACTAATTCGTACACCCGAGACACTCCACGGTGCCCGAGCCGTCTCATATCGTGAGAGTGTTTGTACATATTTGAACGAATAGGGACCCGCAGCTGAAGACATAATCCGAGGGCATGAAGGTCAGCTATTGGGGAAACACCATTCAAACTAGCATATGGTATTGAGGTAGTCATTCCCCTAAAAATTGGCTCCCCGTCCTTCAGAATAGAACACTTCAACGAGGAGTTTAATACAAAAGGTATCTGCTTGAATCTTGACCTACTCGAGGAAGCACGGGACAAGGCAGTGCTCAAAATTGCAGAATATCAGCAACGAACTGCCAAGTAATATAACTAAAGACTGAGTTCGAAAGTGCTTCGAGTGGGTGATCTAGCTTTAAGGGAGGCAGAGACTTCTGAGTCCAGGGCCGTTCTTGAGCACGAGCGGGAGGGTCGACCACTCTGGGCCCCTAATCAAGAGGGCCCCAAAATTTTATATAAAATTAAAAATATAAATATATAATGATATAGGTATACAATCTGCTGAAGAATGTTTCAAAGTTAATTATTTTCTTGTTCTAGTTGATAAGACTATTACTCAACTGAAGAATAGGTTTTTACAATTGCAAACATTTGAAGATGTTTTTAAATTCTTATATATATATATGATCCAAACACATTAAGAATACTGGATGATATCAGATTAAAAGAACGTTGTGTCAATCTCGAAAAGGCTCTGAAACATGACAAATTTTCTGATGTTGATTTAAATGATTTGTTTTTAGAATTACAAGTGACTTTGCCAAGAGAAATAGAGTCAGCCATTGAAATTCTAGAGTTTGTAAAAACTTTGTATTGTTTTCCTAATGTTTCAATTGTTTATAGTGTATTACTAACTATTCATGTGACAGTGATATCTGTTGAAAGAAGTTTTTCAAAGTTGAAATTGTTGAAAAATTACTTACGGTCGACTATGACACAAGAAAGGTTAAATGAGTTGACAACCATGTGCATCGAGAAGGATGTGTTGGACAAACTTGATTTTAAACATTTGATTGAAGATTTTGCCTCTAGGAATACTGGAAGAAATATCTTTCAATGAATGTATTTTCATATATTTTGTTGTAGTCGAACTATTTAGTCGAACTTCTCATATATTTTGTTGTAGTCGAACTATTATGTTTTAAACTCCGGAAAAGTATTTTTTTAGATACATCATGTACTTTTTATTTATTTATTTGGTGAAGACAATGTTTCGAAAAGGGTATCGTTTTCATTTTTCTCCCTAGGCTACCAAAATCTTAGGAACGACCTTGCTTCTGACCCAAGTCATATGGAAAAACTGATGCCTAAATGGGAAGGCCTGTATAAGGTTGTTAAGGTGATCCACACGGGCACTTATGAATTGAGCAGAATGGATGGCACCGAGGTCAAGAATACTTAGCATGTTGCTAGATTGATAAAGTATTATCAATTAACAATGTATGTAAAGAAATATCATTTATTTATTTAAAGAAAAGAATTTTTTTGCTCGTTACAATTGTGTCTCAAGCTCAAATTTTATATATTACTTTACCATGACCATGTATGAACAGATCCCTTTGGGAAGGGTTCAAATACTATTAATTGGTTGGTTATAAATAGACCCTCAATGGAATAGTTTGATAACCACGCGAGCCCTCGTTCTAAAATATAACTAAACGAATCAAGTTTCACCTTCGGGAATACGTTAATTTCTTGAAGAAACTCATACTTTGTGATTTTGAAACATATAAAATCCAAGTACAGCCCTCGCACTGGACTAAGACAGTTTCTAAATAAGACTGTTCCCCAACTAGTAATAAAGGAATGATTACATGTATGCTTCTCCAAGGAACAAGTACTTGTTAACATTCCATTAGGTCAATTTATGCCAATTGATGAGGCATTTTACATATCCCGTTGGGAAAAACTTGATATTTAATTATTTAAATTAGGTATCATTCGTACATTCAGTGCTCGAATTATACAATCAATTGAGAGATTCAAAATGGAAGAAAAACAATTATATTAATATGCATTGTACATACAAAAGATCAATTTAAGGGTTACATATGAGAAGAAGACCAAAATAAAAACCCTAGGGCTGCTTATCCACGTCTATTGGCTCCTCAGCTTGATTTCCTTTCCTTGATCCCTCTAGAGGTTCATCATCATCTTCTTCATCACTGGAATATCCTTCTAGATGTTTAGCCCAAAATTCTTGTAAAGAAAACCCCTCAGGAATATGAATACTGCCCTCGATTAGGAATCTTAAACAATAATTCCAACCTAACTTCTACTCGAGAAAAAGGGATTCAGCCTTAGTAAGCTTGAAGTCCTCAGATTCTTGATATTGATCAACGACCAATTGTCGTATCTCCACTAAGGGATTGGTTTTCAAAGCAGCTAACTCTTGCTTAAGAGCGGTAACGCGGGCCTCAACTGATTTGACTCGCTCAACAACGAGCTTTAACATCTTTCTTCTCATTCCCGAGGATGATGGAGGATTCTCTGACCACATGCAGCTCATCCTCCAGAGTTTTGATCCGAGTCTTGTACACCTCATTGATCTCCATTTCTTTTATGAGGGTGCACAAACCTCTTTGTAGTTTCTCTCCCGAGTGGCATCTCGCTTGACAAAGATATCATTTCTCTTTTTCAGCTCTATTTAATCAGAGGAGAGGCTCTTCGCCATTTTTACTATTCGAAAGCCCAAAGAGTTAACTTATATAGGGCGGAGGAAACTTATTAGTTTATATGAAGATTAGACATCAAGACATATAATTATAATGTATAGAAAGATCGACAAATTACTTACCACGCTGAGGGCCGTTAAGAATTCATCGCTAACCGAACTCAACGTCCGCTTCTCATAGTGCTTCAAGTCTTAAGGAAGATTGAAGGTCTTGAAGCATTCAATGGAGTATCCTTTTGCCCTACGATCCTCGGGGAACCACCCTTTGTAAGTTTTAAAGGTGACACAATAGTCACCATTAGGACCTAGAGGATTAGATCATGTGATTGAGACGACTCCTACTGGGCAGGACCACTGGAAGCTGACCTCTTGATCAAGGGGTAGGATTCAACGATGATAGATTCAAGGATGATGGATTTCTTGTCGCCTCTTTAAGAGCAATAAGGGAGCTCAATTTTTCTTTAATCGGCGCCTCCTTATCTGTGATGCCCCAAAATAGGTCCACACAACCCATTTTGAGTCGCCAAAATACATAATACAAAATTCGAACATAAATATAAATTTTTCCATTTACAACTATTAAACTGTCGTGCAAAATACGACAACACATATACTGTGAGTTTCAATACAAATATTGCATCGAAACTAGTACAACAATAATCACACCCAACCTAAGTTCTCAATACAATTATTGTCACATTATTTTATAATGTATTGAGATGCTTTTACAGTCTCGGACCATCACTCCATTTCTCGGTTAGTCCCAACTATACTCTCATTTTTTGAGGAGAACAATGGAACAAAAAGGAAAAAGGGTGAGCACAAATAGCCTGGTAAGGAATATCATGACTAACATAATGAAAAATAAAATTATCTTTAGCCTTCAACAGTGATAAATCAGAGATTTAAAGATAATATAAATTTTCAACGATGATTGCAGCGGAACAACAATCTATTAGAAGAGTCAGGTAGACTATAATGTCTACTATCTTCTACAATTTAAAAGTTCACCGTCAATATTTTATCCCTGTAACACCAATCAACAGTTCCTGTTTATGTTCATCCAAATCAACAGTTTATCTTTACACTACGGGCCAAAGATATTCATTAGTAACACCAATGGTCATGATCATACCTCATAACAGCTTTTGGTTATGATCATACCAAACACCAGTTCATCTTTGCACTACGGGCCAAAGAGAACTTTCACCACAAACCTTTGTCTGTAACACCAAAGGTCAGGATTATACCAATACATAGTTCTTGGTTATAATCATGTCCATCACCAGTTCATCTTTGTACTACGGGCCAAAGAGAACTTTTCACCACAATTTCAGTTTGAGGATTATAACAATGATATAATGGACAATGAGATCAAGAATAAGAATAAATATTAAAGATTGTAATTTAATTTATCCAGAGATTAAGATTGTCCAAATTGCCAACATGATATCCAGAAATTCGATTATAACTCAAGAATAAAAAATAAATAAAGTTCACGATTCAACTATAACGTGTAAAACAAAATAGATAAGATTCATGTGAAAAGATATTAAATGAAACACAAGCTATTAAGGATATTCTACTGATTTCAGGAATTTTCACCATTTAATAATAAGGTTATGGATACAAACAATAATTTCTTACCATAAATGGAGAAATATGAAAGAAAATGATATCCATTGACGAGTACAAAAGAAATGATATCTCATACGAGTATGAAAGAAAATAATATCACTTATGAGTATGAAAGAATGTACGAAACTGCAAATGAATTTTCACCCGTCATGCGGTAATCCGCGTAGACAGATCATTTCCACAAAAGACTAATAAGGAATGAATACGAATGGTTATTCACCAGGCATGCGGTAGTCCGCATAGCCAGGTTATTCCTACAGATTAATAAGGAATGAATACGAAGGATTTTTCACCAAACATGCGATAGTCCGCGTAGTCAGGTTATTCCCATAAGTTAATACATGGAATAGAATGACAACCTTTATGAGTATGAAGTAAAATAATATCACTTACGAATGTGAAAGCAAATGATATTACATACGAGTATGAAATAAATGATATCCCCTACCTTAGTAGGAGACTAGATCTGACTGGTATACACGAGATTATCTTGAGAAAATCTTGCACTATAAGCTACACTCAAAATATCCTTAGACTCAAAAGAAATACGCTCAAAATTATAGAAGAAGAATTTTCTGATTCTGGTGTGATTTCATTTTTCAACTAAGCAACATATTTATAGGGGAATGACAGTGTACCACTGTTTAAGAAAATCACAGACGAACAATCGGAAGAAGAATCGCTCGTATGATTTTTTTTAAAAATAATAAAATAATATTCTAATAAAACAAATAACTTTATATATTTTATAATATATTCTAATTAAACAAATAACTTTATAATTTTTTTTTGTTTTATATAGAAAATTTCTGTCGACGATTGACGATTTGGCAAGTGGTGGGTCCCATGGAATAATCAGCCAAACTTACAACAAACGCTTCATAACAAACTCCAAAAATTGAACAAATAACTACCACATATCACTTATCTTTAATCAACACATTTTTTAATCTTTCAATAATTATTCACCATTAATATTATAAACTCACAATATTGACAACCAGATTATTCCTAGGAAAGAGGGGGCTTTCCGTAAAAATGGCGCGTAATTAAATAACTCATTTACTTGATAGAACTTCTAGATATTGTCAATAATGTTAACTGGTCTAATAATATCATATCAAATAATATGAGTTACAGTGTCGTAACAAATAATATAAAATATTATGCAGATGTTAGTGTAATAATTATTGAATCAAAATACTGTGCAATTGCTATTATATCAATAATATGAAATACTGTGCAATACCGTGTGCTACTGTGGAATACCGCGTACTACTGTGGAATAACGCGTTCTACTGTTCTTTTATTACCGGGTATTTCAACAGTTGCAGGTGATAGTACCGTTGACAATTTGTATAAAAATATTAATACTGTCATTTTTTATATCCGATAATTAGTCGTTATGGGGCCCACCAATGATTGGTTATTTCGGCGCATAATATTTCCCGACAGAAAGAATATTCTCCGACAAAAGGAATATTCCCCGACATACTGTTTATCTGATAATTTGCATATAACACCCTTAACTATAACATTATACCATTTAAGCACTTTACTGTTTAGAATAATAATTATAAAGAAAAATAATAAACTTTTATTTCATAAAAGTTGGGGTCTTACATTATCGCTTGGTTTGGGTTCTTTTCCAGCACCGGCTGACTTGCAGCTATAAAAGCCTCTTTAGGAGTAACAAGGGAGCTCGATATTTCTTTAATCGGCGCCTCCTTACCACTCGACTTGGGTTCTTTTTCCTTTGTGTTTGGTCGGGGCTCTCTCTTTTGCGATTGACTTTAGATCATTTGGAGGACCTTGTTTTGATTTTTTCGTCAGAAAAGATGGCGTAAACTCCTCGGTAGCTTTTCTTTATTTTGGTGGTTGAAGTGCCGCTCGACATTGCCTAAGTAACGTCCGACTCTGTTTGCGTTTTTGAAGAGCTTTCTTTCTTTTTCTGAGAGGCTATTGGTTGCTCTTTCTCTAGGGCTATTTCTAGTAACAGATGCAAGAGCTTTCTTGTCAATTTTGAATTTCTTGCTAACTATGGTTGGTACGTCCCGAACAACTGCGATAGGAAAAAGCATATTATCATTAAACAATTAAATATATGGGTCAAATTAAGCACATTACTGTCGGTTAATATCTTACTTCTATGGTTATAGAGAAAATATTGATCTCTGAAGGATCTCAGAGGCCAAGGTTGCTTGGGATACGTTTCACAAAAATTATCGTGCCTTGCCTGATCCTTCTCGGGGACTGAATATTTTATAATCTTAAAAGCTTCGGGATCCTTGGGGCTGATAAACCTAGGCAGGCTCAAAATTCTCCTCTTTTCATGAACACCCATTCTTGATGCCATCCTTTATTGTTGGATGAGGGTGAAACCAGCTCAAGCCCTCCTTTTTGGCGGTATATTTGATAAAATCTTTTTGTTTGAAATTTTTGAACTTTAAAAGTGTAAAAGAAAAGGCTCGGGGTTGGCTTTAATTTCTTTTCCCCGTAGTGGGTGAAGAATGCATTAAGGAGCAATATGGAATTGGGCAATAATTGACCGAGTGCAATATTAAGATAATCTCTTAGGAAAACTTGGATAAGATGGTGTAGTGGAAACCTAAGGCCGTATTAGAAGTGCATTACCGGTATGCCTACCCAACCATCCGTCGGCACATCACAAATCCGCTTAGATGAACTTGGCATCCTTAGATCATATTCCTCGGGGAGAAGGATGGATGTTCTATGTTGCCCTAAAAAACTGGGGTCAAACTTGAATTCCCTATTTACCTACTTATATTCCGCCGTGTTGAATAGGGTTCGAGTAGAATCTGGGAACGGGTGAGGGACTTCTATTTTAAGGGCTTTATGCTCTGGGTCAGTTAGAACAAATGTAAGGGGGTCTATCTCCTTTTCTTCTACAAAGATGCTTTCTAACAGAGAGTCTTTCCCACCGCCCATGGTTTGGCCTTCTTTAGGCGACATCAGTCTTACAATGTCATTTCCCCCACTCGTGGTGGCGACTTCTGCCATTTCTAAAGTCCTATCCATGTGATTTAAGGCAGGAAAAAGGAGAATCCACTCCTCCAAAGGCACAAAAATTTCGTGCATACAAAGTACTCACATAAAGCTAGATAAATTGGGGAAAAAAGGCGAATAGAAATACAAAGGATTGAATATTCAAAGTAAAAAGTAAGTTTGTTCAAGCTTACTTGGAGAAATAGCCGGTAATAGAGTTAAACTCGATAGAAAACGACGAACTAAAAGCTGAGACTCCAAAGCTCTAGCGGCAAGGGCAATGGCGAGAGAAGGAAAATTGGTATTTAAAGGTTTTCTCTCACCTTTATAATTGATCTTAACGGTCAAGAACGAATCATTAAATTTGAATTGGGCTGCCTGGATCAGCCTACTTGTAAAACGCCGTGGGGCAGCCCAAACGTCACGCACGCGGCTTTGATGGGCACAACATCCCACGTCGGCGCATTTATAGCGCACAGTTATGGGAAGTTATACTGCAGACCTTCTTTTATTGCGTGCTCAGAATGCCATCAAACCTCAAACATCATCAGTCGTATGCACTCAACTTTCTGGAATCTAATTGGCTTGGTAATTTGCTTGGTTAATTTCCCCTTCGGGATATCTTATTTTAACTTCTACTCCCTCATCCTACTGAAGTAGAATAAGGGTGTGACAATCAATGTTAGGATATAGCCCGAAAGGCCCAACTCATTTCTTGTTGGCTTAAGCCTAAGAACCGATAAGCTTGGTGTGCTCAAACGGCTCGGGAGAAGCGTGTCGGGGAAGCTTGGAGAGTCTGTCCAATTCAGAGGGTCCTACATAGCCGTATCTCAAGCAGTGTGAAAGTTAGGTGATGGGACACCGTCTGCTGTGTCTGTCATGGGACACCTCAAGTAGGACAAAATGTGTGAAATTATAAATAAAGATAAAAAAGATTAAAAAAAAAGAAAAAAAAAGGATAAAGAGAAGTTATACACTTTTTACACTTGAAAGTTAAACTAAAATTGATTACTTATCTCTCTGTCCTATTCATTAATTTCTACACTTGAGGCGCTCCATGGTGGCCCGAGCCATCTCATATCGTGAGAGCGTTTGTGCAGATCTAAACAAATAAGGACCCACAACTAAGGATATGATCCGAGGGCTAAGTCTTCATCACACACAATACTAGATTTTCAAATCTCCTACATCCATTCTACACCAATACTTTCATGTAATCATATTGGAATTGTAGGATTATCCATTAATTATTAATCTTATAATTCGTTATGCGTACGGAAGTTTGAAAATAATATATATCCCCAGGTTCATCGTCATAATGTGTATTGATGGTGACATTGATGTAAAAGATCAGCGGAAAAACTATATTTTTCGTGCTGAACAAAGAAATTTTGAGGTTAATTGTAATTACCATGCAATACCATTTTACATGCTTATCTTAAAGTTTTATATTTATGCTTGTGATTCTTACTGTTTGATGCATTTGTCTAGTTATGATCTTTAATTAGTTGTCACAATGCTAAAGCAACAACACATCCATTCTTGAGAAGTTTCCAATGTGAACAGAACACTTGAGGAAAGTTAGATAATTGAAAATACTGAATGAGACAAAGATCTGCAAGAATACAATCCATTGGGATCTTTTCTCAATAGAAATTCCTTTAGATCATCAAAATTATATATATTTCACAATCCATTCATTTTAATACAGAAAAAAAAATAGTCTTTTCTTCAATCTTTCCTAAAAATGATGCAACAATCTGAGCTTCTTGAGGCCTCATGGCCTTATCAAACTATGGATTTCTCTTTTGATGGAGTTGAGCTTTATGGTTTGGATATGTATAATGATGGTCTTGGAAGCTTAGAGTTTTTGCCTTCTTTTTTATCCACGCCTGAGAATTCCTCCGAAATTTCATCCCCAAATCAATATTTCTCATCAGGGTTACCTGATGATTCATATGGGAATTTTGAATTCGGTCAGTTTTTGCCAAATTTGGAGGAATCCAGTTTTAGTTCAAAGGAAAAAGGAGTTCTTGATGAAATCATTTCTCTTTCAGATTTGATGGATATCGATAACTCAACACCTTCACAAGAAATCCTTAGCAACAACAAGGATTTAGTGGAGATCCCTTCAGCCCAATTGTCACTCATTTTTCCTCAGGAAGATATTGAGCTTGACATCCAATTAAGTGTTTGCAATTTGATCAAGGCTTATGGAGAAGCCATACAGAATGGACAGGTAGATCTTGTTGAAGCAATATTAGCACGATTCGAGGAGAAAGCTGATCCAACAGGAGAAACTTTTCAACGCCTCGCGTATTACTTGGTTCAATCATTGGACAAGCATATGGATTATCTAAAACAAGAGTCATTCAAGATTTATAGGCCGGCTTTCTTGGCCTTTTATCAGATTTTCCCTTATGGGAGATTTGCTCATTTCCTCGCAAACTCAGAAATATTAAACGCTGTGCCTGAGGATGCTGAGCTAATTGTTATTGTGGACTTTGACATTGGCGAAGGCCTGCAATGGCCTTCGCTGATTGAGTCACTTGGAAGGAGGAAACAGCGATTCGTAGTTAGACTAATATCAATAAAATGGGAGGAAAATAACTTCAGTTCTGTGCCTTGCTTGTGGAAGTTTGAGGAAACTAAAAGGCTACTCAATGAGCATGCGGATTCTTTCAATCTAAAGTTTGAAATAGAAGAAATGGAAATGGAAGAATTGGCTAGAGAAATGAAAATGATGAGGAAAAGTGGTGGAGGAATTGAATGGAAAGTGTTCAATTGTATGGCGAATTTGCCACACATGGGGAGAAACAGATGTACAAGTCATGTTATCGAGTTCTTAGAGATAGCTAAGGATTCAATCAAGAATAAGGGAAGTACTAGTGCCCCAATTGTAACATTTGGAGATGGACTAATGGAGGGGAGAAAGGGAGATTTTGATGGATTCGGGGCGTTTTTAGAAGGGAAGTTGGCTCATTTCCATGCCTTGCTTGAATCAATGGACTTACATTTTCCTCCCCAACTTATAGAAGCAAGAATAGCTATGGAGTGTCTATTTGTGGCACCATATTTCTCTTCTAATGCTTGCCTTCAAAGGTGGGAGGAAAATTCTGTGGGGAAAAAGGGTTTTCCAGTAATTGGATTGGAGTCTAGGAAATTGAATAAAGATGGTGTTGATGAGGTTAAGGAATTGGTAAGAGAAGGGGAGAGTCAATATTGGGTGAGAAATGAAGCAGGGAATGGAAATGAAATGGTGCTGGGGTATATGGGAATTCCACTGGTGGGATTTTCTAGCTGGAAATGATTGTAAAATAACAAACAGAAAGATGTTGTGTTTGATTGAAATTGTGAAATACAGATTGATGAAAATTAAGGTTGCTTTTGTGTTCATTGTACTGATGAAATCAAATGAGTGAGGCAGTAGGCTGTTCAAAAACAGCATTGCCATTTACAATAAAATTGAAATTCTGTTTAGAGTTAAAAATTTCTCGGAATTTAATGAATTTATTCGAGCCTTTTAAGTGCATATAAATTTTGTTCCATTTCAATATTTTGCAACTCTTAGACGCACTTTAATATTAAAAAAATATATAATGCTCGACTTAATTCGGCTCGTTTATATGCAGATAGTATATGTGCTTGAATACTGAAAAGTACGTAATGCCTAAATTTGAAAGACTAACTATATAAAATGACTTGGAAAATGAAAGAATAGCTTCTTGATGCTTGACCAAAGGTTCAAAAATGTTGACTACCACAATATAGAGTACTGAGTCAGTCTAGTTAGTGACTAGGTTACTTACACAGTCCCTTCACTGGCAATCAAAACTTTGCCCACACAAGGTTACCTAGTCTCAGTCCACTCAAAAGCCACCACCACTTAGAAAAATTAAGGATTAAGTTTGTGTTGATTAGGCTTGTTCACCATTGGTGTTCTACTCATGGGTCCATCCTACAACCCACCATAGCACCACCACCTAACATCTACCGCCACTTCTAACAAAATCAAACACTCTCTTTGTCCCAGAATGAGAGTGTCTAGTGTCTCGCATACGAGTGTTCTTTCTATTAAACTGTGAGGTGGACAATCAATTTCCTGGCCCCTCGTGTGTGCAGAGTAGGCTAATGAATTGGCCCTTTACCATATCCCAATAATCTTGCAATAATTGGAAATGACGAATCAGTAAGTTATGAGTTGTACTATGTATTGCGAAAATATTTTGTCGAATTATAATTACGATATACATTAATACATGAGATTTGATAGTATTATAAGGTTGGTCGGTCCACCGTCTCACATATATTTATAAAATGAATTATAAAGTTGGTGTAGCATGTCACACATATTTGTAAAAGAGTTATCACAAATGTTTATTAACAAAAAAATTTATCGATAAAATCACAAGATATATCATATTCTTATTACATTAATACATGAGATTTGATAGAATTATAAGATTGGTCTACCGTCTCACATATATTTATAAAAGAGTTAACACAAATACTTATTCATGTAATTGACAATAAAAAAATTTATACATAAAGTCACAAGATATATCATAAAAAAAATTTAGATAATGTGTCGAAGTTGCTTGTACTATCATTGTTAAAAATATTGTCAGAACAAAATTAATATTATCAAAATAATTAGTGTGGTTTAAAATTAATATTGTCCCATTCCTTCAATATGATCAAAAGGCAAAGTCATTCCATATTAGTATTAGTAGATTCACGAAATAATAATGTACAACATGCCCAAGTGAAGATTGCACTAGTAGCCTGAAGTTTTTTGTTTGGTAGTTATTTCCCAAAAAAAAAAAGAAAAAAGAAGAGTATCTTTCCAAAGTAATTTCGTGTTTGGATATGCTTTTGCGATTGAGTTAGAGGACCCACTTCTTGGACTTGACAAATTCGCTTAGATAAATTATAAAAAAGGGCAAAATTATTAGCTTGATGATTAATACAACCACATCTTAATGGAAAAATCAATTGCAGGCCGCAATCTTAGTTTCATATTTAAGTCTCTAAGTGTGTGTATATGTGTATGTGTGTGTATATATATACATATATATATATATATATATATATATTATGACTTATTCAAATAAATAGGTTGGAGCCTGGATGTTAGTTAATACATAGTATATGATTAGCACCATGATCACGAATAATAATTTGGGGCATGTGAGGTACTATGATTTAGTTGAAAAATACAAAAGTCAATTGAGACGCCTTAGACCATGCAAACTTATTAGGCCAGTGGAACATGTTACAACTTCTTAATTAATTATTTAAAGAAAAGCTTATTAAAAAAACGAAAATGATGATAGAAGATAGAGAAGTTATTTAAAAATTAAATGAATAGACAATATTAGTGAGTTTTTGTTTTGGGGTTTGTTTTGCTCATCCCAATTCCTACAAATACAATTTTTTTTACGCTCATATCAAAAAAATTAGGTACGACCTCTATATCAATAGACTCACTGTATATCAATAGAAGTGTATCGTATCAATGGACCAAGTGACCATCGGTCATTGAATATTAAATTATTGATTCTTCTTATTTTTATCAAGAAGTGTTGATATGATTTTTCAAATTCTTTTTATCCAAAATCTTACAAAATGTGATTAATTTGAGATCAAAGTATTAGATCTCATTTTCATACCATATACATAATCTTTCTTAAGAATTTTAACTTAATTTTACCATATCACAAAAATTGAGTAATATTTACAACTCATGTTCGTGCCACACGCCAGTTCTATTTGATCTAAAAGGTTTAATCTAGAAACTTTATCTACCCAAAAAAAAACCCTCTATCTCACTTGTGTGTGAAATTCAAAAAATAAAAGTGAGAGAAAAAAATAAAAAATAAAAATCAAGGAAGTGAGGAAACAATTATAAAAAGTGAGTTAGGATTATTTGAGTTCGTGTTTCATGACAAGAGGAGTCTTACATTACCCAACAAACCTAATAATGTAGAAATTAACCCATCTTTCCTCCTCTCCTCCTTATAATATAGATCATAAAAATAATATATAAATGAATAATATTGATAGATATATGTCAATAATATTTAAATAAATTAAGGGGAAAAAAACTAAAGAAGAGGCCAACGGCTACCAGTACCACATAAATGAAAAAAGAAAAACAGGTGAGATATTAACACAAAATGGTAAAAAATCAGCACGTGACATATCACGTGCCTTTGAAAACCGGACCAGAGGACGGCGCCATTATAAAGAAAGAGAGGGGAAACAGAGTCATACCATATCATATAGCCCAGCCTAGCAGCTGTTAATGGAATAATTCTTCGTCTAATAAACAACTACCGCAGTTCCCGCTGGCAATGAAACAGCATCGGCAGCAGCCGTAGCCCATCTTCTTCTTCAACAGAAAAATTGTCCCAAAAAAATCGCCCATTTTCAAAAACATTCGAACTGGTTTATCGGACATTTGAATTTCCTAGTACTTTCCAAAAATTCGCTCTTTCTGTCGGTAAGTTTTGGACTTGGCCCTTTACTCCTTATTAAATTTCACCGATTTCAGTTTGACGCGTTTCTTCTATTCTCATCTAAACTAGCTTGCATTTGCAGGGTCTCCACCAAGTTTTCTCTCTCTATATTTATATATATTGTATATATATTGTACACCCGTTTAATCATTTTCTTCCCCTTTTTTTCATTCTTCTCCATATGATTACTACCCGTCTGACCAGTTTACGAATTTGGGTTTCTTTTGAATAGCTAAAATGGATAAACGGTGGAGAGTTCATGATCTTGGGATGGCAATGGTGTTGGCTGTTGTATTAGTCTTTCATCAGAATTTGAGTTTATGCTGGTCTCTCAACAGTGAAGGCACGAACTTTACATTTTCATAACAAATTTTTAAGGTTTTTTTTTAAATTAAAAAAAAATTGATTTTGGGTATGAACAATGTAATTTATTGAATACAGGGCTGGCTTTATTGAGGTTTCGTGATAGAGTTGTGAGTGATCCATTTGGTGCTCTATCAAACTGGAATAGTAATAATGAAGGGGACTTTGATCCTTGTTCTTGGCTCGGAGTCGAGTGCTCAGATGGAAAAGTCATAATCTTGTGAGTTATTATTAGTCAGAATTTATTTCTGAAAGAAGATTTTGGAATTGTGATTTTATATGAATGTTGATTTTATATGGAGACTTGGCTTTCTATGCTATGAATATGATAGATGTTGCAGTGTCTATAATAATTTCGTTTGCTATTTTTGTGACCGAATAGAGCTATGTGTATTTTTGTGAAGGAGCAATAATATGGTAGCGCCAGTTATTACTTAATTTTCAGTTGGGATTTTTACAAGCTTTAGGCATAGATAGATGATAGTTCTTCTAGGTTTCGATGTGGATGATGTGCTTTATTTCCATAAAGGCCCAAGAATTAAAATAAAATTGCACTTGATCATCCTCTTTTATAAGTGTTTGCAACACACAATGTAGCCTAATATCTTAGAAATTAGTATAATGCTAATATTGTGTATGACCAGTTATCAAAGTTTGTGTTTGCCTATATTCTTCAAAAAGTGGTATTATAAAACGTGTAATTTTCTGATATTGGAGATGAGTTATGGCCTATGGGCCTTCTGGCAGGAGTTTGGTGAACAAGGAACCCAGTGAGGTTCACTTGTTACGATAACCTTAGAAGGATCTGTCTGATTCTTAGTACTGGAGTCTTATTCATAAAGATGAGGGAACAAGTATGGATATTCTTTAATTGCATTTAGGGTGGCTAAGGAGTCAGAACAATTGACCTGGCTCTAGTGCAGAGGGATATCTTCCATTTCTTCATGTTCATTTCTGATAACATATTATGGTAACTTGCTAAAAAAGCACCATTTTAGGAATTTACTTCTTCACAAGTGTTTTATAGTTGTAACTAAAGTCCATTTTACTTTCAATGGCAGAAACTTAAAAGATCTTTGTCTTGGAGGAACATTGGCTCCGGAACTCGGGAAGCTGACTAACATAAAATCTATGTAAGCATATCATGAATTCATGATCCAATTCATCATTCATGATATTATAGTAACTTTTTCCCTTTTCATATGTTTGATGTATGATTCTTATGCTATATGCTTGCAGTATTTTACGCAACAATTCTTTTTGTGGAAATATTCCTGAAGAAATTTGGGGAACTGAAGGAGCTGGAAGAGTTGGGACCTTGGGATACAATAATTTCAGTGGGCCGTTTCCCTCTGATATTGGCAATAACCACTCCCTTTCAATTCTGTGAGTTGAGCCTTTTGAATACGGAGCTACCGTTTTCCATTATTACCTAAGCTTCTGCAAACTCAATCTTGTGGTAATTGTTGCAGCCTACTGGATAACAACAAGTTCCTTGGTAGCATACCTCCTGAACTTTATGATCTCAAGATGCTTTACTGAACTTCAAATAGATGAGAAAAACACTTAACTAGTGCTGCTTCTTTGGACCAGTTGCAATAGTAGATCTGATTCTTGGTAAGTTTAGTAGATTTTCATTTGTCTTCCACTTAAACTTACATGTTTTATTTATTCTTTTTTTTTTCTTTCTTTTTCTCTTTTCCCTTTCCCCCCATATTCCTCTTCCCTTCCCTTTCCTCTCCTCTTGTTTTTTTTACTTTTGGTAGTCTTGGTGGAGGTATTTTTTTTTTTTTTAAAAGATAGCATTTAAATCTGTAGGAGTAGTAAATAATGATAGAGCTACAACTAATTATTGGAAAGTGTGATTCGTTTCCTAAATAGTAGAATAGTAGTATATAGTAATAATGGATTATTTTATTAGTAGCGATTAATTGTTTACTTATTTGAGAGAGAAACTATGGGCTTAAAGGGAATATAAGAGGGGAAAAGGAAATAAAGAAATATATGGTGATCACCAGAGGGTTTGTTGATGAGGAAGATTTAAGTGGAAGTTCATTGCAGCTGCTGCTTTGGTGCAGGTGTGGTACTATCCATGAATACAAAAAAAGCAAATTATAATCAGGAAACTCTTATATCCTCGAACTGACTTGTTTCATGAGATATAAACTTATGCACAAAATATCTGGGACCTAATGATATTTAATTGTCAGGAACATTGTGCAAACTGGAGCATATACCTCAGAGGAGGCTGCAGCAGGTGGCAGATACCTCAAGTCTAACCTTAAATAGACGCAATAAGAGGGGTTTGGAGGGCATCATATTTTCGCTCTTTGCGGTCATCACCTTCTTTAGCATTGTCACCACGACTATCACCATCACTGTCTTCTCCTTGACTATCCCCTGCAGGCCCACCAATCTCATCTATATCAGAACCCCCCTCAACATCCTTTTCGTCTTCACTGGAGTCTCCATCTCCTTCCCCTTCGGAATTTTTGGCACCTTCACCCTCTCCTATGCTACCTCCAGTCCTGCTTCATTAACTCCAGCAAATCCACCTGGTTGCTGTTTTCAGTACCACCAGAGTCCTACTCTGCTCCATCGCCTTCCCCCTGCGTCTAGTCCTAGCCAAACTGTTGAAAAGAGTGCTAAGTCAAAGCATCATCATACATTTATGATATTGTCTGGAGTGATTGGTGGTTCTGCTTTCATTTTTCTTATCAGTAGTTGGCATTGGTTTCTGTCGAAGAAGTAAGGTGGTTACTGTAAAAACCTTGGGCAACGGGGTTAAGTGGGCAGCTGCGGAAAGCATTTGTAACAGGTCATTTCCCTTTCTCATGAACTTTGCAGTTTTTTGTCGTACGAGAAAACTTTAGGCCCCTTTTGAGGGTTTCCTTCTGTTTTTGTGTTTGTATTTTTGTGTACATCTATGTGCGTGTTTAAATGTATTCATGTTTGAGAGGTCTGCATTCTAAGGTGTACCGAAGCTCCAGCGATCAGAACTTGTAACCGCTGTGTGTGAAGATTTCAGTAATATAATCGGCTCTTTATCAGATGGCACGGTGTACAAAGGGACTCTGTCAAGTGGAGTTGAAATAGCAGTGACATCTACTGGCAGTGAAATCAGCTGAAGACTGGTCAAAGAATTTAGAGACCCAATTCAGGAACAAGGCATGCAAAACTCAAATCTGATCAACTTGATATAGCTTATACTCTGTTTGTCAATAACATAATTTTGGTTTTCCTCTTTCATTCTTTTTACAGATAGACAAGTTATCAAAGATGAACCACAAAAACTTTGTGAATCTTATTGGGTTCTGTGAAGAACAAAAGCCTTTCACAAGAATGATGGTTTTTGAGTATGCACCAAATGGGACCCTGTTTGAGCATCTACACAGTAAGTTTCTCAGATCATTTTGTAGTCGTTTTGATGATCACTTGGCATAGACGTTTGGTTTTGCTTGACAAAAAGCATTTTCTTGTTTTCCACACATTCTCAGGAACTTGGGTTGATATACTTAGGGCCAAATTACTTATCAAAAATATATGCTACCTAGTTGACGCTGCATGTTTACATTATGGGTTGAATCATATGGGTAAACCTGCATTAGTTTGTCTCAAATAATAAATTTCACACAGAATGCTTGTATTCTTGTGTTGCCTTTTGGGAACTGGGAAAGGATATCAATTGCAGACAAATTTCTAATCTATAAATGTATCTATGTTTATATGTTCTCGATGGTACTAAAACTTAGGTATTGAACTACACCTGCAATAGTGTGTAAATGCCATGCCATGAGGTGATATAATTGGGCAACATTGATTTGCTTTTCATTGTCGTGTCACACTTGTATTCAATTGAGATACAGTAAACTGACTATTGTTTTGTTGATGCCACTTTGAACTTCCTGCAGTAAAAGAAGCAGAGCACTTGGACTGGGGAATGCGGCTGAGAATAGCTATGGGAATGGCATATTGCCTCGAGTATATGCACCAGCTCAACCCACCAATAGCCCATGGGAAATATGCAATCTTCTTCAATATATCTTACTGAAGATTATGCAGCAAAAATTTCTGATTTCAGCTTCTGGAATGAGGTAAACTGCAGCAAAGATGGGATCAGCTACCATGGAACTCTTGGAAACCTCGTCCTCAGATCCCGAGAGCAATGTATACAATTTTGGGGTGGTTTTATTTGAAATGATTACGGGAAGGCTTCCCATTACTCCGTAGGTAATGCTCTCTTGTGTGGACTGGGCATCAGAATATTTGACTGTTAAACAACCCCTTAGAGAAATAGTGGATCCAACTTTGATATCTTTCGAAGAGGATGAGCTTGAGAAACTGTTTTGAGGTGATAAAAGATTGTGTCCACCCTGACCCAAAACAGGAGATCAACAATGAGAGGTGTCGCAGCTAAGTTTAAAAGAGATAACAGCAATGGGACCTGATGGGAGCAAACGCCAAGATTATCTCCTCTTTGGTGGTGGCAAGAACTAGAGATTTTGTCTACAGAGTCTGTTTAGGAGGTTTCTAATTGAGTGACAAAAAGTATCAAGTAATTCTTCAGTTCACATTTTTTTATTCTAAATTTCTTTATCCAATTTTTGTTTTCGTTCCTGACTCAAGTAGGCTCAAAAGTCAGTAGTACAGATGATGTTCTAATTAATGTTTTTTCTTTTTATGTTGTGGATAACTGTTTGTATCTAATTCTGGGTGAAAGATTATATGTAGAAGTATATATTAGAGAAAGAGGAGACTGGGTCTGGATCTTGTTTATTACTCTTTACTGCACCAAGGAAGTGGAATTTCATCCTCTGAGGATATATTTCTGTGATTAATACATTTTAGTCGGCAAACTTTCGCCAGCAATATTCTTAGTAGTCGTCTTTGTTGATGAAGGTCTGCTTGTGGGTAAAATCTTATTGTTATTTTGCTTTGTTTGTGTTTTCCTTTCTGATTCCCTTGAAGAGAGTTAATGACTTAGTTTTATGCACTCTGAAGGACTTGCTAAATCAACAAAATTTAGTATTTATGGGCATATTTGGATGAAAGAGTAAGAGTGTGAGTTCAGTTACTAGCGTTTGCATGCAGTGGTGTTGTAGCGTTTCAACCTCCGAATGGTACATTGCGTTTGAACCCTAAAATTCAAACGCTGCATTTGTGAGGTAAATAAGATGCGTTTGAAATAAACTTTCTAAAAGAACAAGAATTTCAAGTGCGCTTAGACTTCTAAATGTGTAACCAAACATGCACTGAATATAAGTAGCTCTCCACAATCAATGATTGTAAAGGAGTCGGGTTGAGATCCATCTACGCGTACAGGCCGAAATTGATAAACCCTTGAAGAGCTATCTATGATTCTAGAAGTGGGAGATCAATAGTTCAGTCAAATGTGAGTAATTAAAAAATGTTTTTTCCCCCAACTCTTCATGACAGCAAAGAAATCAAAGTTTTGATATACTTCATGTGGTCTTTATAACAATAGCTTTGTGTAAATTGAGAAAAATATCTCCATTTAGGCAAAAATTTTGTGGTCCTTCATTCTCAAGAAAGAATGGGTATTAAAATTACAGTACAATACATCTTTCCCTAGTGTTCAAAATTCCTGAACCAAAACATTTTCGCTGATGCAGGATAAATCGTTTCATTCTGTTTTCCAACCTTTTTATAGTTATCTTTAAGTTCTAGCCTGTAAGCTTGAACAACCTGTAATTATCATCAGCTCCAGAGCAAACATATTTAACGCTTTTCTTCGTTGGCATTTTCCTTCCTACTCTCGTAGCTCATGCATCCATCATCTGATTGACTCTTCAAAACAATGATTTCTGAAAAGAAAAACTTGAGGTCCAGTTGAGAGGTTTCAAATAACAGTTCTTAGCTTCTTTGTCCTGCAAGATTCACAATGAAAATCCCTGCCTATGGCTTCACTTCTGCAGAATGAGGATGGCTTTCCCCATCGGTGTTCGACCTCATACAGATCGAGGGTTGTCCTTGTGAGGTTGGGGTCCAAGCACAACGCTGCTGCGTTCACAATCTGTAGGTCAAGAGCAGATAACAACATCACGCCATTGACTCGTGGAATGCCGACCGAAAGATGGGAGCATTTGCAAGTCGGGTTTTGAAAGCTGATGGCTTTATCAAGGTTCATCTACGGCCTCAGTTTCTCTCTTTGGTTCATCCATCAGCACTGGTGGGACTTGTGGATTGTCACATGTTAGTATCAGGACAAAAAATACTAATCAATATTGTTTCACGTGCAGTAGTGATATCTTGCATCAATGATGCCAGCAAGAACTTAAGGCAAGCAAATTTGGGGATTTAAAAAAATTAAGAAACAATAATGTAAGTTTGCATAGGGGACATGTTCTCTGAGATGCATAAGCTAAAGGGCCCTATCTAGTTCTCCTTTTTCCCGTATGTAAGTTTCTTACATATCTCTGAAAAAAAGTTCACAAATGGATATTTATTTATACTTTTCCTTCTACATTTTCCACTGACTTTTAGTAGAGTTCTGATTCATAACTCTATAAACCTTTGGAAAGAAGAAGAACAAGTAATATGAACAAGGATCCCAACATAATTAAATAGAACAGGTGGTTGGTGATTTTTTAGTTTTTATATATTTTTGATAAGTTATACATACTTATTTTTCTATTTTTGATAAGTAAGAATTTGTTGGTGTAAATTAAAATCCTTTGCATCCCCCAAAATGAGAGTCCACTATAAGAATCTGTTTTTATTCAAAAACTTTAATTATTGACATGATTAACGGGCGAAAAAAAACAACTTTAATTAGCATGATTGTAAAATTTGAGTTAATTTATATTGAAGATGGACTCTCAATTTTGGAAAAGAAAAATAGAGAAGCTGAACTCCCAATTTTGGGAGTTAATTTATATTTAAAGATGGATCTCTCATTTGGAAAAGAAAAAATAGAGAAGCTTAACTCCCAATTTGGGGAGGGCAAGAGTGGTATAATAAATAGAAACATAAAGAAACAACGGAGAATAAAAAGGGGAGAAAACGTTGGGAATATGATATGATAATAAATGGAGGTCAAACTTGACTTCCAAGCTCAATAAAGAGAAAATAGAGAAATTTAGAAAGTTGGATTAAAAAAAAGAAAAGATGAGAGTGAGGAATGAAGGAAGGCTATCAGCAAAATTAAACATATATGGGGATGTGGTATGCTTTCCATATTTTAGCATCAGTTGACTTTATTAATTGTTGTGGTGGGCCTAATAAATTTCGAGGTTCGAGCAACTACGTGGGGACAACAATTTTCCAACCACAAGTAAAATCTAATGCAGACAGGAATTCTCATTATCATCATAAGAAGATTATCAGAGCAGAAATTTCAGGAAAAATACCAAACGTCCTTTTTTTAATGTGACATGGATTAATTCATGGGTTCGCGATTATTAAAATATCACGCAAGTTTATTAAAAATGTAGACTAGAGTTGGAAGTTTCAAAAGAAATTACCTGCTGCCCTGTATCTGTATGGGTAAGTCCTTAGTATGGAATCCAATTGTGTAGCCGTACTGAGATCACTTGTTAGCAATGGTCACCGGTCACTGTACTCTGTCCGTTTCTCATAAGCTGATGGCATTGTTTGGTTTGCCTTTTCTATCAGCTTTGTCATTTCTTCAAAAAGCAGCTTTCTTTTCATTTTTAAGATGATAAACGCGTGCCAACCCTTGATGAGCTCTTGTATGCTTGATGTCAAGGGCATTTACGTAGCAATCTGCAGCAAGATCCAGCTTACCACAATCTCACATAAAATACTACCGAGGTTATTCAATGCCTGGTAAAATATCACATTCATAAAATCGAACAAACACATCTTCGTTGTGAATGACCCAAAAAAGTTTCACTCCTGGGATGCATTCTAGGTAACACAACCTTACTTTGACCCTTTCCTGAAGGACCATCTGTAAGGACATCCGGAGAGCGTCCTTCAAAAGTTTGAGGATAACATAAGTTTGAAAAGCATCACGGATTCGGAGAGTCGTATCTGGCCTAATGTGTATGCTTTTAGGAAAAAAAAAAGCTTCAAATGATCTATGAATGGGAAATGGACTCCTCAGCTTTGGAGGGGGGGGGGGGGGGGGTGGGGGGGGTCAGGGGGAGGGGGGGGGGGGGGGAGTTATCTGAGTTTGCGGGGAGTTGTTGGGGCATTTGCTTGTGTTAAGGAGATGAGGTTGTCGGTGGGCTTCATTGCACGATGGCCAGTCTGTCCATATAGCATCCATCACTTTCATACACAAGCGCCTTTCATAATTCAGAAACTAGAATGATTTCGAAGCTTAATCGGCAAACTGCGCATTGCAGCCTCTTTGACAATTTAGCCTCTGCAGCATATAACATAGAGGGGGTTTTCTGTACGTTGCTGGTATAACATAGGAATTTATGAGTGCTAAATAATTAACCTTGTAGGATTAACTTACTTTACATAACCAGGATGGATTTCTGAGTCTTAATAACAATACCAGTAATAGTGAATATTATAACATCTTTATTTAACAGAAGTAGGTAAGTTTAAAGAGCCAAGAAGCCTGGCCATAGTTTAGGTAATGTTTTAGTGACATTTCAATTCTTTGATAGAAATGAACAATTACTCATAACTTGTCAACTAGACATCCTACAATCTACTTCAGCTGTCATATGACCCTTTAAACAGGACTTATAAGACTTGGGGTTACAGTTAACTTCACCAACATTCATCTCTTGATTATTAAAAAACATATTAAAGTAACTAATGTAACACAAAGTACAAATTGAAGGAAATTTAGAAGCCTCTAAGCATGCATTAACAGAGATTAGTTAACCCAGGATTATTAACCTTGAAGCTTACCGTTAAAAGAAGCAGAGATTGTCGAAAAACAGTAGAAGGCTCTTTCCAGAGTTCATTTTAGCAGCATCTGATGTATGACAGCCAGAGAGCCAATATCATTCAATAGAAGGACCATCGATCATATAGTTGCAACCAGCATGTCAGCTGGACGTCCATTGTTGAAACACGTCGATTGTAGCTATGGTCAACCAAAGCAATCACCTCTCATTTCCTTCCTGATGAAAAACAACCTGTAATTGGGCTCTAAAGTTAAACAATGCCTCCTAATGTCCACTCAGAGCCAGCTTCAGTATCCTCGTAGTGCCTATAAATACACCACTCCCCCTCTCCCCCCCCCACAACCCCCCCCCCCCCCCCCCCCGCCCCCCCCCCCCCCCCCCCAAACCAAGCCCGTTAGTTTCTAGGCAATTCTGGAGAGAGCTTAAACCTAATGTATTATTTGTTAATCTCTAAGACAGCCTCTCAACTTCGTTTCCTTTCCAACATTGCAATAGCTCTATACTTGTATGGAAAAGAAAGGTGTTGGAATCCAATTTAGTTGCATCATTTAAATCCAAAATCTTCTTCCTTCCCCACATTATATAAAGATTGCTCCTTGTATACATCCATCCTATCTGATTTATACTCAGTAATAAGTGTGTTAACAATCTCGATAGGCTGAAAACCTCTGCCCTGTGCTTGTACTTAATCCTCCCCCCTAGCAACCACCAGCCAAAGAATAAATATTGACCATTCCTCTAGCTGCTGCCTCAAAGTAGCAATTCAGCATCTTTATAATCTTCTCTTTCAAGAAATACACAGCCCAATTGATGCAATTGCAAGCGCCTTCTGCCATCTTTCCGTTGCACATCCTCTCAAATTCTTCCAACAAACATTACTTTTCACGTTTGATGGTCATCTTCTCTTTCTAGAGCAAACCTGGCTAAGAAAATAATACTAACAGAAAGGAAGCATGCCCCTGCCATAGCTAATCTCTCCCTAGCCTCGTGTGTGGAACTACAAAATATTATTCATGACTTTGCGGTTACACAGAAGAAATTGGAAGACTTCTCTTAGCAACAATTGCAAAGCAAGATGCCAATAGAAGATTTGCCCCTTCTCCTCCAAACCATAATCAATAAAAAAACCAACGCATCTTCTAAACTACAAACAAAATGAAGCTAAATAAACATCACAAGCAGACTTCATTTCCTCACAACAGGAACCTATTCGCAAAAGAAAGGACCTCCAAAAACTATTTTTTTGGAGAACATTTTCACGTAATTTTTTTGTTCTGCTGAACAAATCTACAGCTATCATTCCTTCCACCGATATCCCAATCCGCGGAAAAGTCTATCTTATCTTTTCTCGACTCCATTAATTTACCCATACAAACATTTGCTCTAAGTGGGCTAGTTAAATCAGCAAATTTACCTCTAACACGATAAACCTCACTCATTTTCAATGCAAAAGCAAACATCTTTAACATCTTTCAGAAGTAGAAACACTCACCTCCATCTGTAATATCCACATCAGATATCTCATTAAGTGTCTTATTACATCTGCAATGATCAAAAACTGAATTGGGATCATACCCTTCCACCAAAGCAGCCCTTGGGGCATTCAAGAATTCGCCCAATACAATTCCAAAGACGATTTACCCACAAGCGCATCCTATCTCCTCTAGTACTCTCAACCAAGCTGCAAGCAACAGCCTTTGAATTCGCGTCAACCAAAAAGGCGTGCTGGACGGGCAGATTGAAGGCACCGGCGAAGCAATTTTGGGTCACCCAAGCTGCACAACAGCCGCCATACAGATCTATTATACATCAAAGATTTCTTAGATTCATCACAACTTTCAATCCTGCGAAAATGGTCAGCTATTGAATCAACCAAAATCAACAGTTTTGAGGTGCAGGTCAATGGGTGGCTCAAGAAAAATCAGTACTTCGGGAGTCCATGATGAGAGAAGAGGACTGTAAGCTGTTGACACTGAATTGGAGTACAAGTTCTTCACAAGTGTTTTGACAAAATTAAAAGTTGATTGTGAGATGGGGATTAGGATTAAGCTTAGGCTTAGCTATTCCGGTGGAATCTAATGTATTTATTGAGAGCGTGGACTTGGGAGGTTTTGCAACGGTCTTTGTGCTTGAGACCAAGCATCATGGAGTTTGATGTATGAAGATATCTGGCGTCGGACATGACGATTAACTTTAATTTGGATTTGGAATTTTGGGATTTTGATTCATGCCCATCATCATCAGTTGACATAGCACATTTAAATGAACTTGATGGGATAGAGAAATAGGATTATTGCTTTATTTGCAGATTGATGGAGTCTGGGCCAAAGATGGTGATGCTGCAGTGCATGCTAGAGGCGTGAAAGTTGTGATGGTGGGATGAGTAGAGATTCATCAAAATGGATGAAGGAATTTGTGGATGCTGGATCTCTTCTCTCCCTTTGTCCCTCCCTCTCCTTTATTTTTATGTGGAATATAAAGAATTTATGCAAGCTTATTTTTATCAGGCTTCTGTGGCCTTCTTCATGTGTTGGTTTTATTTTTCTTTTGTTTGGACACTTGCTTCTTGCGTG